>OY720350.1:43354733-43954733 GCA_963082975.1 Labia minor | reverse complement strand
CGTTCAGGCTGTACACATCTATACGGACGGACAGACGGACGGACAGACATCATGCTAAAAATACTTTTTTCTGTTAAGAAAATGCATGATTCGTGGAGATATGTAAAAATCTCCACATGTGAAATTTGGTGTGAAAACAATACCTCCCTTACTATCGTCGGCCGGTAAAAATGTTAAGTGAAATCTTGTTAAAATCATATTATATTTATTAATCACAATATTTAGATAAAACAAAATAATATATTCTTATAATATATATATATATATATATATATATAATATATATATATTATTTTATTATTTTATTTTCAATTGATTTTATTAAAATTTTAGAATAATCATTGTCGGTTTAGTCATAATGCCGAGTAGGCCTAGTAGGCCCCGTAACATTAGATTTTAGGTTAACCTGTATATAATATTGTATATTATAGATATACGAGTATATATATTGTAATGATATTTTCAAAATATCATTAATCCGTAAAAAAAAATAAAATTTATTTATTTAAAAAAAAAAATTATTTTTGGAAAGGATTATTATTGTAAGATGTTTCCCCAGAAGAGACTAGTTGTGAAAAAGAGATAAGGACATGAACGATCATGGGCTACCGTCGAGAGCAGACGGACTTTATTGGAAGAAAAATAAGTTGACCTGTGGCCAGGTCCGAACCGACCGACGCGACGGTTTGAAGTAATTAATTTCCAGCTACAGAAACAATTTCAAATAATTTTAATATATCTATTAATGCAATAAAAACAGATAGGCATATAACATAAATATTTTTAATTTTATTTTATTTATAATATATATGTAAGACCAGGCTCTGACGTCATGAATGGCTGGATGACGTCATATAATTTTAAATTAAGAAAAAACTAATAAAGATGATTTTTCTCGGGGATAAAACCAATACAAAGTGGATGATTCGTGGTGATATGTAAAAATCTCCACATGTGAAATTTGGTCTGAAAACAATACATCCCTTACTATCGTCGGTCGGTAAACATTGAATAATATTTGGTTTATTCACTGATGATATTATTATTTATGTAAACCGAGACATTTTTATCTCCCGGAGAATTTTTGCGGGGAAACTGGGACAGAGAGAATACACATAAGAATAAGCAAAATGATGGTATGGGAATTGTAAGTCAGCTAAAGAATAAGAATATTTGATCTATCAAAATTAAAAAAATTTTTAGGAGATCTAATTTTATTTATTTATTTAAAATAAGTTGTATCACATGTATATAATTAACAAAAATTATACATTAAGTTAATTTTTTAAATAAGCTTAACTATATTTTATTTCTTTCCAAATATGATTTATCAGTACAATGATAAGAAAAAAATTTGATAATTTATTAATATTAAATTATTATTGAGTATAGATATATTCGATTACAATATATTTATATTCATATGAAATAATTTCCATAATAAAAAAAAATAAAATATTTTTATATTTGGTAAGTTAAAAAGAAATAATAATGAAAAACAGTTATATTTTTACAATATATATGATTTTTTTTTGTGATGTTTGCATTTTAATTTTAAATTGAGAAATTATAATAATAATTAATTCTACCTATATAGTAAAATATTTAAAATATATCAAAGAGAGTTTAAATTATGAAATTGAATATTTCAAAATGAAAATAAAAAGTTAAAGAAAATAATCGCGATATTCAATTATTTTTTTTATTATTAATTAAATTAAAAAAAACAATTGAATATTTAATAGGGCCTCCTCTTTTCCCCATAAATTAGCCATTCCAAGCCTCGCCTTCCGAAATTTAGAAAAAGTAATAATAAAGAAAGTTTGCCTTAAAAAAAAAGATTAAAAAAAAATTAGGCGTTTAGTCTGTAGCCTCTTTGAATCAGCTGAGAGTGCCTTTGATTTTTTGGATTTGGAAATGAAATCGCGACATTCGGGGCAACCTGAAATAAAACCTACCTAGTAAGGGAGTGCATAGCCTCCATCATAGGCATGGAAGGCCCATGCTAATCGAAAAAGCCCTGCGCTCAAAAGGTAACCAACAATTTGTTCCTGTTCAGGCTAATCCCATTTCGGAACTGTGCTGAATTACCTTCCCGAATTCCCGTTCATCCAATCCACCTCAAATACACTCTCAGTAATACAAAATGGCACAATTCAGACCTGGCGGGCAATTCATGCAATTCATGCAAACCATCCCTTAAATAATAGCATGGCATTTGTTTTATCCACCCACATTTTATATATTTATTAATTCTAATCTAATCTATGAATTAGTATGATGAGAACATGCATGGATGTAGGAGGAAACCACCTGAAAATTCCTAACAACTATATATATATATATATATTATATATCAAAAAATAGCCACCCTCCCTATAACGCATCGAAACCTACTAATTCTAAAAATACCTTTGTCTCTTCTGCCTCCTTTATCAATGCTACTTCTTGAAAGATGTACTCTGAAATTTCCTAATCTCACTAAATTCTGTCATAAAATTAAATATATTTCTCTATAATCCCCTAATGAATATTATCAAAAGCAAAAAATCATTGTAATTTAATTATACTTTCTATATATTATATTAAACTTTACTTTAAATATTATATTTACATTTTCTATTTTAAAGTGCGCCATGCTAAATAAATAACGATTATTACTTACATTTGTAGAGCTGTATTTAAATCATTTCATCGTCATTTAGGATGGAGAGGATAATCAAGAATTCAAATCAACATTCAGTAGCAGGAACGAAGATTGAAACATGAAATAGAAGAAGAAAAATAACTTATTAGTTTATAATCAATAAATAAATTTAAATTGAATTAAAAATAGAATTAATAATAAATACTGACCTCGGAGTTAATAAAGGGTTGATATTTCTCGCAGATTAAACTCGAAGAACAGCTCGTAGACTTGAATGGATGTCCATCACTCTCGCCTCGATAAAGAAAAAAATAATTAAGATTAGATATTTATATTATATACAGGGAATAAAAAAATAAGATATAAATAAATAAATAATATTAATAGGATTAAAAAAGTATAGATTTTTAAAATATTTTCTGTAATATTAAAATACAAAAATTATTTTACATCCTATATAGAACCATGATTATAATAAGTTATAATACGCATTTAATAGACATATAATAAAAATATATTAGAAAAATCAGAAAACTAATTATGATTATCTTATTAATTTCACGAAGATTTTATTCTGTTTCATTGATATATCGGTAATAGAAATAATATTCATTTTTCAAAAGTGTTATAATAATATGAAATTGACAAAACAATATTCAAATGAGATTTGAAAGGAACGGTGTGAGCGATAATGAGATTAGAAAGAATATATAGAATATTTAAATATTATATTTATTATTATATGAATATAAGAAATTTATATTTTTTTGATTTATAATTATATTATATGAATTTTGAAAATAATCAGCACATCTTCCTATTTTTTAAATAAATAAGTTTTAATAGGATTAATATATATATATTGAAATTTAAAAAAAATTTCAATAAATATATTTAAAGAAAAATAAAATTTGGTATATGATTTTTTAATTTTTAAATAATTTTAATTTAACTTTTAATAAAATTTAATTAATGAGATCTGATAGAATATTTAAGATTAATTCTTTTCAAAGATTTGAATGAAAAATTTATAAATTATTTGGGTATATGAATAAAAAATTATAAAAATGCACTGTGAGAATTTTTAATATAGTTAGTTTTTGTATAATAGGAAATTAATTAAAAATTGATTATATATTGAAGGGAAATTAAATTAAATATATAATTTATTTAATAATAATTTTTGGATTTTTTTTTAATTTTATTGAATTTATATAATGTGAAATTTTGAAACAATTAAATTGATTGTATCTTGTATCAATAAACATTTAATTATAAGTTATTAAAATTATTATCGAATTATTATCAATATTATATTTAATATCATTTAAGTATGATTTAATTTTTTTTTTCTAACGATCAATAATAATTTCTGAGTTCAATTAATAGGTAGTTAATAAAAAGAAATTAATTTTCAATATATTCTTTTATTATCGAGTGATTAAGGGTTGATTTTAGCCGAAATCAGCTCTGCGTATGAATGCACTGCGCTGTGAGTGTGTGTGAGTGCTCACTTGCCTACTGAACCCGGACGAAGGAGGTGCTAAGCGAAGGGGGCTCGGAGTGGAGGAAGGGTGCGCGCGCATTCAAAAACAGAATTATTTGCAAATTCATGAAATAATTATAATTATTTATTAAATTTGATTTTAATCTTTTAATTGAATTTTAAGGTACGTTTTACACATATTATATTTTTTTTTTTTTGCTTATTTTTAAAAACTATTTTGTTCCAAATATTTAAAGACTTCATCTTTATCCATTAACCATTAATAAATTGGATATTATAACATCACACTGACCTATGATAACAAAAAAATCAATCTGATTTATATATATAAATTTTATATAATTAATTTTAATTTCAGAAAAAATATTTTTTATTTTAAATTAAAATTTTTTTTTTTTTTTGATTTTTCATAAACAGAATATTTACAAAATAGATAAAAACAAATAATTCATCCTTTAAGAATATTAATAACAATTAAAATTAAAAAAATATAAAAAACTTTTTAAAAACAGCTTTTATTTATCAAAATAATTTCTTCACACACAGCACGATTTCCTTATAATTAATCATATCTAAATAAGTTGACCTGTGGCCAGGTTCGAACCGACCGACGGTTTGAAGTAAATTAATTTCCAGTTACAGAAACAATTTCAAATAATTTTAATATATTTATTAATGTAATAAAAAACAGATATGGATATAACATAAATATTTTTAATTTTATTTTATTTATAATATATATGTAATACCAGGCTTTGACGTCATGAATGGCTAGATGACGTCATTTAATTTTAAATCAAGAAAAAACTAATAAATATGATTTTTCTCGAGTATAAAACCAATGCAAAGTGAATGATTCGTGATGATATGTAAAAAATCTCCTCATGTGAAATTTGGTATGAAAATAACCCGTCCCTTCCTATCGTCGATCGCTAATACTACCACTTCCGGTTTCCGGATTTGCACCAAAAGTTGATCAATTCATCCCACTGATGCATTAAGTAAATATACCAAATTTCATCAAAATCCGTTCAGCCGTTCAGGCTGTACACATCTATACGGACGGACGGACAGACGGACAGACATCATGCTAAAAATACTTTTTTCTGTTTAGAAAATGCATGATTCGTGGAGATATGTAAAAATCTCCACATGTGAAATTTGGTGTGAAAACAATACCTCCCTTACTATCGTCGGTCGGTAAAAATGACTCGGAGTTGCTGCTAGGTGATTGTAAAAAATGTTTGGAGTGTAAAGGGAAAATTAAGAATTTTTATAAAATTTCTTAAGAATTAAATTAAGGATTTTTATAAAGTTTCTTGTTTATTTACAATTATAGACTAGTAAAAAGAAGGAATCAAAGACATATTTTAGAATTGTATTAAGAAATAATAAATAAATTAACATGGATAATAAAATGATAGGATTCTTCAATGTAATCGATAATTAGGAATAATGTATTTATTAATGGACCAAATAAAATAGTAAATATAAATAAAAAGTTAAATAAATCAGATTTTTATTGATTTAAATTATAATTTGTGCTATAATATATATAAGCTATATTTCAAGAAAATCTAGTTTTCATTATTAAGCCTGTTTTTCAAACATTATGTATTAATAAATGTGTTTTTAAATGTGATTTCTGATTAAATTTCTTTTCACAATAATTACATTCAAAAGGTTTTTCTCCTGTATGAATTAGTAAATGTGTTTTTAAATTTGATTTGTGATTAAATTTCTTTTCACAATAATTACATTCGAAAGGTTTTTCTCCTGTATGCATTAATAAATGTGTTTTTAAAGCTGATTTCATATTAAATTTCTTTTCACAATAATTACATTCAAAAGGTTTTTCTCCTGAATGAATTAATAAATGTTTTTTTAAAGTTGATTTCAATTTAAATTTCTTTTCACAATAATTACATTCAAAAGGTTTTTCTCCTGAATGAATTAATAAATGTGTTTTTAAATTAGATTTGGTATTAAATTTCTTTTTACAATAATTACATTCAAAAGGTTTTTCTCCTGTATGAATTAATAAATGTAATTTTAAATGTGATTTTCGATTAAATTTCTTATTACAATAATTACATTCGAAAGCTTTTTCTCCTGTATGAATTAATAAATGTTTATCTAAAATTGATTTCTGATTAAATTTCTTTTCACAATAATTACATTCAAAAGGTTTTTCTCCTGTATGAATTAGTAAATGTGTTTTTAAATTTGATTTGTGATTAAATTTTTTTTCACAATAATTACATTCGAAAGGTTTTTCTCCTGTATGCATTAATAAATGTGTTTTTAAAGCTGATTTCATATTAAATTTCTTTTCACAATAATTACATTCAAAAGGTTTTTCTCCTGAATGAATTAATAAATGTTTATCTAAAATTGATTTGTGATTAAATTTCTTTTCACAATAATTACATTCAAAAGGTTTTTCTCCTGAATGAATTAATAAATGTGTTTTTAAATTAGATTTGTGATTAAATTTCTTTTTACAATAATTACATTCAAAAGATTTTTCTCCTGTATGAATTAATAAATGTAATTTTAAATGTGATTTTCGATTAAATTTCTTTTTGCAATAATTACATTCAAAAGGTTTTTCTCCTGAATGAATTAATAAATGTTTTTTTAAAGTTGATTTGTGATTAAATTTCTTTTTACAATAATTACATTCAAAAGGTTTTTCTCCTGTATGAATTAGTAAATGTGTTTTTAAATTTGATTTGTGATTAAATTTCTTTTCACAATAATTACATTCAAAAGGTTTTTCTCCTGAATGAATTAATAAATGTTTTTTTAAAGTTGATTTCAATTTAAATTTCTTTTCACAATAATTACATTCAAAAGGTTTTTCTCCTGTATGAATTAATAAATGTCTATTTAAAATGAATTTCAGATGAAACTTCTTTTCACAATAATTACATTCATAAGATTTTTCTCCAGTATGAATTAATAAATGTGATTTCAAATGTGATTTCAAATTAAATTTCTCTTTACAATAATTACATTGAAATCGCCTGTCTTCTGTTTGGTTTGAATCCGTTTCTTGTTCCAATTTTTCGACTAAATATTTCTCTGTATCTTTTTTGAGTTTTACCTCACTTTTAAAAATTGAAAATATTTTTTTATGAAAACATTTTTTTAGATGTTTACATAAAAATTCCTCACTTATAAAATTGGTATGACAATATACACAAGAATATAGAGGACCTAAAAAAAGAATTATTTTCGTTATTTTAATTCATTATATTTTTATATATCTAAGTAATTTAAAATTCAATTTAAGGAATAATATCACTACAAATAATATTTAAAAAAATAATTTTAATGACAATTAACATTAATTTCGATGAAAAATAACATAGAAATAAAAATTACCGGTAAATGTTAACGAAATAAATAAATATTTAATTTTAGCTATAAAAATTATTTTATTTTTATTCAAATAATATTTAATCCCATTTAAAATAATATTTAATTCTGTTTAAAATAATATTTTTTATATTTATAGAATATTTTTTATTTTTTATATTTATTGAATAATATTTTTTATCATAGAATAATTTAATTTAATTTTTATTAAACAAATATTTAATTTTTTTAGAACATAATTTAAATTTAAGCGACACCACAGATGTATATGACAATTTTAATAGTTTTTATCCCGTAAACTAGAGCATCCGGCAAAAATTTTATAAGAAAAGTTTATTATAAAGAAAAAAAGAATTGCTCTGGTAAAGTATTATCCAAATCCATATTGGAGGTATATTTTTGTATAATTACCATTTTAGTGACAATTAAATAGTTTAGGTGAAAAAAACATTGAAATATAATTACCTATATATATTGGATATTTTGTGTCTTCTTTTGAAGAAAGATCCATTTTTATTGATTAATGTATTATTAATAATAAAATATATACTAGATAATAAGTAATATAAACCAGATGGTCTAAAGACCCAGATGATATAAACGTTTTTAATTTTGAATTTGATTTACAATTAAAATAACATCCAAATATTTGTCTTGAAGTTAGCAACCAGGTGTGTGACACGCACATAGGACTTCCGGAAACCTTGTGTTTTACTCCTAGCATTTTTAGATGGCGCTGTTGTCAACAAATTACATTTAACCGACCAACTATAGCAGCGGTCGGGTAATTTTTTTAATCATTATCCCAAAATATTTTTGTTGATATTACCACATTGTTTAAAAAATAGCAAATCAAAAATATATACTTTTTACTCACACAAAAGTTTTATTTTTACCCCAAAAATTCAAAATAGTTTTTGATCAATTTTTTTTAATCATTCAATTAATAAAATTCCCTCTGAGCCCTTTAATCTAAATTGGTTATAATATCATCGTAATTCATGAAAAAAACACAATCTGATAAACCTTATTCAATCAAATACAAATTTATTAGAAATCACGAAAAAATGAAAATCCAAAAGAAATCCAATATTTTTTCAAAGTGTTTTTAAATGGAAGTGCGATTTCCGCCATAAATCAAAATAAAATAATTCTAGTAATTTTTAATTTATTAAATGAAACGAATGAGTAGTTCATAGTATAGTAGCATTCAAAATAATGGACACGTGTACCCGTTTGAAGATAGTTTTACTAGCTAGTGTTACTAAACTAAACAATGAAAATGCTAAAATGATAAAATGATAAACAAATAAGCTGGAGTGTCTCCATTCGACTGTCTCGCAATTTGAATTGGATTAATTAACAAATATATTATATTTAAATTAAATTTAATTAATTATAAATTATTAATTTTAAAATTAATAAATAATATTTATTAAACCAGCGCTCTTTGTTGATGGCACCACGTCACGTGTTGGCGCGTGAGATTTGCAGTGTTAAAAATTAATTCTGGTACTTTCAAGCTGAAATTCTATATATAGCAGTTTTATACAATTTTTAATCATGTGAAAAACTATCAAACAATTATCTTTATTTTTACGTTCACTTTAGAGGAAAATTAGCTGGAGTGTCTCCACTCGACTATCTCGCAATTTGAATTGGATTAAATAACATAATATATTATATTTAAATTAAATTTAATTAATTATAAATTATAAATAATAAATAATAAATATTAAACCAGCGCATGTTTGGCTTGTTGTTGATGGTACCACGTCACGTGTTGGCGCGTGAGATTTGCAGTGTTAAAAAATTAATTCTGGTAATTTCAGCGAATCAATCAAGCTGAAATTCTATATATAGCAGTTTTATACAATTATTAATCATGTGAAAAATTATCAAACATATATCTTTATTTTTACGGTCACTTTAGAGGAAAAAAAATCAAAACGTTGTAGGTAATGACCCTCTTCCGGTTGAGCTACATTTCTCAAAAGTTGATAGAAAACTATGAATTTTGAATAATGCGCATGTACCAAATTTCATCATTCTAGCTCAAACCGTTTTTGCGTAATCTTGCCTACATACATACACACACATATACACACACACATACACACACACACACACACACAGACATTTTTCTCAACCTTAGTGAAAATGATTCAGGAACCTTCAAAACGTATAAAAACATCAAAATCTCAACATCGAAAATTTTCGTGATCGCAATACTATCTCTGGCGAGATAGTAAAAAATCAAAACGTTGTAGGTAATGACCCTCTTCCGAATGAGCTACATTTCTCAAAAGTTGATAGAAAACTATGAATTTTGAATAATGTCCATGTACGAAATTTCATGATTCTTGCTTAAACCATTTTTGCGTAATCTTGTCTACATACACATACATACACACACAGACATTACCTTAGTGAAAATGACTCCGGGACCTTCAAAACGTATAAAAACATCAAAATCTCGAAATCGAAAATTTTCGTGTACGCAATACTATATAGCAGTGCTCCACAACCTTTTCTTACCTACGGCACACAATAATTGTTTCTAGAATTTTGCGGCACATCAAAAACTGAAATATATATATATATATATGTAGGTTTGTATGTAGAAATTAATTTAATACGTTTGTTTACGCGAGTGTGTTATAAAGGTGACAAGCGCTTGTATTTATAATCTCAGAAAAATGACACTAATAGAAATGACAATAAACTTACATATAAAATTATGCGGATTTCTAAAAGTTTCATTTGATCGCGGCGGCACACCTGTATCACCTTTAAGGCACACCAGTGTGCCGCGGCACACCGGTTGCGGAGCACTGCTATATAGGTATATAGTAATAAGTTGACCTGTGGCCAGGTCCGAACCGACCGACGGTTTGAAATAAATTAATTTCTAGCTACAGAAACAATTTCAAATAATTTTAATATATCTATTAATGTAATAAAAAACAGATAGGGATATAACATAAATATTTTTAATTTTATTTTATTTATAATATATAGCTGTAGTAGCCGGCGTTGCCGGCGTTACCCGAGGCTGTGACGTCATGAAGGGCTGGGTGACGTCATATAATTTTAAATTAAGAAAAACATAATTAAGATGATTTTTCCCGAGGATAAAACCAATACATTCGTGGTGATATGTAAAAAAATCTCCTTATGTGAAATTTGGTGCGAAAATAACCCTTCCCTTCTTATCGTCGATCGCTAATACTACCACTTCCGGTTTCCGGATTTGCACCAAAAGTTGATCAATTCATCCCACTGATGCATTAAGTAAATATACCAAATTTCATCAAAATCCGTTCAGCCGTTCAGGCTGTACACATCTATACGGACGGACGGACAGACGGACGGACAGACATCATGCTAAAATACTTTTTTCTGTTAAGAAAATGCATGATTCGTGGAGATATGTAAAAATCTCCACATGTGAAATTTGGTGTGAAAACAATACCTCCCTTACTATCGTCGGTCGGTAAAAATAAGTTGACCTGTGGCCAGGTCCGAACCGATGATGATGAATATATGTAATCTTAAAGAAGAGTAACAAATTTATTGTCTCGAAATTAATTTGATGAGATTGAAAAATGAAAACCGTTGAATTTATTTATTAATAATGAACAAATTATTTTAATGAATTAATTAATTGTGTGAAAATATCGAAATTTTAAAAGCATAATTTAATAAGTTGACCTGTGGCCAGTCCTTTGAAGTAAATTAATTTCCAGCTACAGAAACAATTTCAAATAATTTCATTATATCTATTAATGTAATAAAAAACAGATATGGATATAACATAAATATTTTTAATTTGATTTTATTTAGAATATATATGTAAGACCAGGCTGTGACGTCATGAATGGCTGGATGACGTCATATAATTTTAAATTAAGAAAAAACTAATGAAGACGATTTTCCCGAGGATAAAACCAATACAAAGTGCATGATTTGTGGAGATATCTAAAATAAACTCCTCGTGTGAAATTTGGTGTGAAAATAACCCTTCCCATCCTATCGTCGATTGCTAATACTACCACTTCCAGTTTCCCGATATGCACCAAAAGTTGATCAATTCATCCCACTGATGCATTAAGTAAATATACCAAATTTCATCAAATTCCGTTTAGCCGTACAGGCTATACACATCTATACGGACGGACAGACATCATGCTAAAAATACTTTTTTCTGTTAAGAAAAAGCACGATTTGTCGAAATATGTAAAAAATCTCCTCATGGGAAAACAATACCACCCTTACTATTACTATTAAATTAAAACAAATAAATTTAATTCCATATATTTGAAACAATTTATAAATTAATAATTAAATAAATACAAAATAATAAATATAAACTTATTCTTGGAATAAAAAAATTTATTCTTCGATAGATGAAGATGATATGGATGCACATTCCGAAATTGATAAAAAATACTTACTAAAAAACTTACTTTTAAAAATACTTTGAAATATTTTTTTATAAATTGATTAATAAATAAAGAATTTATGTAAGGAGCTGTTAAAAATTTGGATTTACGCACCAACAAATGATTACAACTTTCATAATATTAATAGAATAAATATCTTTTCTAAAATATCAAACTTAAATAAAGACTTGTCTCGAAAATTGTTAAATTTATTGAATTTTGAGTTGGGATGGCGGAGATTTTAATATAATATTTTGATTTTCGAAAATCTAATTTATACAAAAATCTATTAATCTATTTTAAGTGAAGACAAATAAAATAATTATTCGAAGTTCATATTAAAATTCAAATTAATTTATCTATAGGTATATAAATTATATATCATTTGTATTTTAAAATGTCTATGAAATATTTAAGTAATATAATAAAATACTTTTAAATATAAGAGGTTTATTTATTTGAATTACATAAAAAAGAATAAAATCCAATTTACAAACAACTTAAATTCATTTTTTTTTTTTTTTAATTTAGTGAAATTTATGTTATAAAATGTGGCAACGAGAGTGCTAAATCGTGAGCAGACTCTTCAAGTATTTAGATGTTGACTAATTGAGACCGATGTGGTTGCATGATGATCTTTCTTGCTTTGTACTTATTTCTAGTTACCTAGAAATCAAATCATCTTTCTTGCTTATTGAACTGCAGGCAAAATTACGAAAGTTTCCATCAAGTCGTGTCATGACCTTAGAGAAGAGTGCAAATTTATTAAGAAAAAAATTAAATTAAATTAATATAAAAAATATATTAGAAAAACTATGTATTTCCAAAATTCAATTTGCTATACATATACATTTGTAGATTTTTAGAGTTATACAAGAACCAAATTAAATAATATTAAGAAATAATGTGGTTTAATTATTAATTATACCTTAATTCCGAAATAACATTTTTAGATTTTGAGAAAAAATAGAGAGAGAGAGAGAAGGCAAATATACCATAATAATATAAAATTAATCATCTTAAATATAACTATTTAATATATTTAATAAATCTATGTTCCTATATTAGAATATCATTTAAATGGAGAAATATAGTAATAAACCTATTTAAAAAATACTTCTTTTTATTCTAATTTATACATTATTTATTATTGTTTTTCATTAAAAATTGTAATTAATTATAAAATAAAAAATAATTTCAAAACATTGATTTGATTCTAATTTAATTGAATCGATGAAGTAAAGAGACCTTGATGAAAATGAAGAAATACTTTCTGATTCCGAGAGAAGCTTCTTTGAATGATTACACCAATGATCTATTTTATAATAAATTCTTTAAGGAAAAATAAATAAAATATTCAATATTTTGATTTAAGGAAATTATTACATTAATAGTTGAACCCGTTGCAAACGGTGTTTGCAATTTCAGTTTAAAATTAATTTATCGTTGTTTGCAGCAATTAATTAAATAGTTCTTTGAAAATAATATTTTTCGTATACCTAATGATCATATATATGATCATATATATTTACAGTGTATACAGTTAGCCTCGGTCTATTGTCCAGTACGGACGTGTGCCAGTCTCAGGATTGCCCAGGATTCTTCGGAGCTCCACAGCAACGCAGTGAGTACAAAACCATCCAACCTAACCCAAAATCCCGATATTAACCCTTGGTCACACAGACTAAGACCCAGAATCCCAACAATATTCCCATCTAAATAATCTCTTGAAAATGGCGCCAAAATGGGTACCGAAACGTCGAGAAAACAATCTCACAAAAATACGTGATTATATCCCTGATAAACCTGATAGTAATATATATATATATATATACAATAAGAAATCTAGTATTCAATTAACATTTTTTTAATACACATAAAAATCAAATTACCATTTATATAATAATTTTGTTTTGATTTTTTTGAAAGACGCCATCTAGTGTCATGTGGCCAACTTATGTGTTTACGCTACCAAACATTTTTTTATATACAATAATAAATGTTTATATATAATAATAAAAATATAAATAAGGAGAATGAGGATAGTACTTAACATAAGTATTTTAAATAATAATAATAAAAATAATATTCAATTGCCTAGAATCAATATTAATTTTGTATTCATTGACGAACATACGAGTAAATGATCAGTATCTTCGAACCAATGTGGACCTCAATTTTACTCTTATTTAGGGTTTTATACAAAAATATAATATCTGAATAAAAAAAAAGAAAGTGACTAATGATTTATTGTACAAAAAAGGATTAATTCTAAGATAAGAAAAGTGGAATGGAGAATATTCATAATAATCGGTCCAGCCCATTTATTTATATTATCCGACAAAATCGCAATATCGTACTTAAACAATATTCTTAAGAATAAAATTTTTAAACAACCAGTGACGGTTCGATTATTATAACATCAAAAATGTCATGAAATTTTTTTGAAATGATAGTTCTTTTCCAAAGTCAAAAATATTTATTAATTCGTTTCAACGTATTTCAAAATGTTATTTAAATTATTTATTTATTATTTATTTAAGTTGATTATAATTATATTATAATGAATATACAGGTGATAAAAAATTATTTCCACTATATTTGAAAGAACAATAGATAGAAATTAAGATTTTGTAATTTTTCTATTAATAAAAAAATCATTAGTAATTCTCCCTTATCAAGGATTTTTTTTTAACAATTTTTCTTAATTATTTTAAGGTTATATTTTGCAGATATTCATGATGTGTATTAATTTATTAAATATGTAATATTATTTTTTTATAAACATTTATTATATTTATGTATTGTATATGTACACCAATCACAAATGTAAATATTTAAATTATTAATATTATTTTTCCGTTCCAGTTCAATTAAATGTTTCGAAGATTCATTTTTATGATAATTTAAAGGATGGTCAGTTTAACTTTGAAAAAATTAATCCAGGTCTAGATCAAGATCATACTTTCTCGTTTCTTATTGTACAACTAAACTAATAGTAATAAATAAATAAATATAAAAATGCCAAGGCAATTTAAGAATTAGCTAACTGATCGTGTATTAGTATTATTCATGCTTCTCAATTTTTTTTTTTTTTTTTATTTTCAATTTTATTTTTTATTTTTAATTTTAACACACACCTTTTCAACAACATCATCAACAACATTATAATCATCATTACCATGTTGGATTTTCTTAAATGATTAACAAAAAAATATGCAAATGGAAATAGAAATGCCTAATCATCTAGATTTAATTATAAATCCCAAATTGGTTCGTGAACTTAAGTGAAGTCAGACAAGTAAATTTAAAAAAAAAAGTTATATATCAGTAAGTATTGATTAGATAACTTAAAGAAATTTTTTTTTGTTCTAATGATTTATTTACTTCCTAATATAAATAATAATTACATATATATACGTAGGTTGCCTTTTATTTTTCGGGATTGGAGAACCCTAGTGTTGCAATCTGGCAATTGAAAGCTCTATCGTAGTTTGATATTTTTGAGGTTATACGCACTCAGAATGTTTTGACATACGAGCGCCATTTGTTGTTTACAGTAACTTAAAAGATTAATCTCGGCCAAATAATGGAATTAAATCGTGAACATTTTCGTGCGATTATTTTTTATACAACTTTCGACCTGGATTAACTCAGCAACAGTGCATGGATGAATTGAATTCAAATTTTGGCGATGTAGCTCCATCAAGGACCAGTGTTTATCTATCGTATGATGAATTCACTCGAGGTCGTAGTTGACTCCAAGACGAATTTCGTGAAGGTCGTCCAACTTCAGTTGTTGTTCCGGAAACCATTGATGCTGTGCGCGAACTGATATTGCAGGATCGTCATGTGACCTATTGTGAGACAACCTTAGGCATTAGTGATTCAATTTTGCATAAACATTTGACTTTCAAAAAATTTGTTCGCGTTGGATCCCACATAATTTGTCAATCGCTCAAAAAAAGGCTCGTGTCGATTGGTCGAAAGAAATGCTCAAAATATACGATCTTGATAATATTTCTTGATCATTCATTTCATTTCATTTTGATATTTTATTTTCATTGTTTGATTTTTATTGAATATTTTTAATTATAATGAAATTTGAGAAAATGCAAAGTTAGAGACTTGAGACAATTTATAAAAATAAAATTAACATAATTAACGTTTTAAAACTATAGATAAACTAACAATATATACATTCATTAATAGTATTAATTTAATTTAAATGATTTATTTGTTTTTTTTTTATTATTAAGTTCATTTATCAAATTTTTTAGATCATAGTTAATTTCCTCCCTTTAAAGAAATTTATCTAATTCTGTGGTGCTAGGAAATTTGAAAATTATTGGTCGCAGCAGGAAGATTTCGCTTACAGTTTCTATTCTGTCCGACCTCCATCCAACATTTATTTTCTCCCAAATTTCTTGCTGCTCTTTCTCACTCACGTGATCTATATATTTAATTTTATTTTGTGATTCATTATAATAAAATTTAAACAAATAAAAATTTTCACTTTGTTAATTTATATAAATTTCAATTTCATACGCTTTGCCAAGACTGAATAATTTGTGTCCTGAAATATTGAATGTTCTTAGCGAGTTTGATATAATGTCCGATTTGGCCTAAATCTGAATTAGAAGAAAATTATAAATTTCCTCCTCTTCCAGCCCAATTCATTTACCCACCCATGTTGCATAAGGCATCTTAGTTTCTTAACACTCCGATTTTTTAAATTTAAAATAGAGGGAGAGAAAGAGTTTCTAATTATATTCGAATAGTCTATAAATTATTAATATCAGTATTTTTTTCTGAATTTAATACAAGTTGATTTTCAAAATTATCTATTCTTTATGCATATGATTGATTACATGTGTTAAAATTTAAACAAATTCAAATATTTTAATTTTTAAATTTATATACAATTTAATATTAATTTTTATTAATATCAAAAAAAGAGAATTTATTAAAAATTAAAAATACAAAATAACCTATTAATAAACAATTATAATAGAATACTCTAATTTTGATTTAAAACAAATTTAAAAAAAAAATACTCAATTTAAAAAATAAATAATTAAAAAAAATTAGGTTACAGTGTTTTATTTATAAATGCACTAAAAACTAGAAAATAATTTTCAACTTCAACAACAATGGTCTAAATACGTTGAATAAAGAGCCTAATTAAAATGAATTAGTATAAAAACTTCAAAATAACGACATCGAAAATTTTCGTGATATCAATACTCCATGAAGAGATAGTAAAAAAGCGTTATTTTATTAATCAAAAAAAAAAAAATGTCTAAATGAAATTATTTGTGTAAAAAGATAAATAGAGATGAATAATTAGATAGGTCAAATACAATTACAATTACAATTAATATTATTAAATAAAATAATAAAAAAATAAATTTAACAAAAAATTAAAAACCACAGCAAATGTATAATATATTTTGTATACTCAACCATACCAAAATACATTAAATAACAATTAACAATTTTGAAAATTAATTTAAATTATGTTTTTATCACCGACCGTCGATAGTAAGGGAGGTATTGTTTTCACACCAAATTTCACATGTGGAGATTTTTACATATCTCCACGAATCATGCATTTTCTTAACAGAAAAAAGTATTTTTAGCATGATGTCTGTCCGTCCGTCCGTATAGATGTGTACAGCCTGAACGGCTCAACCGATTTTGATGAAAATTGGTATATTTACTTAATGCATCAGTGGAATGAATTGATCAACTTTTGGTGCAAATCCGGAAACCGGAAGTGGTAGTATTAGCGATCGACGATAGGAAGGGAAGGGTTATTTTCACACCAAATTTCACATGAGGAGATTTTTTTATATATCACCACGAATCATGCACTTTGTATTGGTTTTATCCTCCGGAAAAATCATATTTATTAGTTTTTTCTTGATTTAAAATTATATGATGTCATCCAGCCATTCATGACGTCACAGCCTGGTCTTACATATATATTATAAATAAAATAAAATTAAAAATATTTATGTTATATTCATATATGTTTTTTATTACATTAATAGATATATTAAAATTATTTGAAATTGTTTCTGTAGCTGGAAATTAATTTTTCAAACCGTCGGTCGGTTCGGACCTGACCACAGGTCAACTTATTTTTTTTAAAAATGACATTGTTTTTAAATACATTAAACTTAATATAAAATAAGTATATATAAATATATAAATAAAATATATAAAATAATATAAATAATATTCCCTTTGTTTATATATATTAAAATATTGAATTTTAATAAAAAAAAAACTGAATAATAATTAATTATGTTTAAAATTGTAAATATAAAATAATATATATTTAATCTAGAATATTTTCACTAGTTGAATGGATAATAATCAATTCATTCATTCATTTTCAATTGATTTATTTATTTATGATTGAGTTTTAGAATGGGTAAGATTTAATGAATGAAACAAAAGTCCAATAAGAGAACGAGCCAATTGGCCTAGTCTGGCCGTTGGTGTGTGTGTGTGTGTGTGTGCGTGTGAGCGGGTGAGTGAGTGACTGGCCGGGAATGTAGGGAGGGGACGTTGAAGAGAAAGAAAGAAGGCAGCTTGCATTCAAAAAAATATTAAGTATATTTTGATAATTTTTATAACGTTTTTATCATTTTCGCTTCATGTCTGTCTGTCTGTCTGACTGTTCACTCTTATGACAAATTGCAATCGATTTTTCATCAACTTTAAACTTAGCTAGACTTAAATTCTTATAGATATTTCAATGGATCACTAGAATTTAAATACGCCCACATTTTTAGTTGTATATCACAGACCAACTGTCACAAGTTTATGTATGAAGTATCATGACATTTCGTCGATTCGTTTACCAGCTACAGTCGTTTGAGTGACGCTTTTTTCGCCTTCATAAGAATAATACCTCCCTTACTATCGTCGGTCGGTAAAAATGGAAAAACAGGAATATCGCGTCTTGATGAAACATTGTTCTCGAAGGACCAGATGTGGGATAACATTTCTGCAACCACTGCAATGATTGTTCACAAGTTTTTCTTATTAAAAAACAATGTTTAATCAAGACACGATATTCCTGTTTTTCACCGTAAAATA
Source organism: Labia minor (assembly GCA_963082975.1). Lineage (NCBI taxonomy): Eukaryota > Metazoa > Arthropoda > Insecta > Dermaptera > Spongiphoridae > Labia > Labia minor. Next base: position 43,935,637 of record OY720350.1, on the reverse strand, counting down.
TACTTATACCAAAGTATGTTTAACAAATTTTAAAAGAATGATTATTTTATTAAATTTACATATTATCCAAAACAATTGATTAGAAGAAATAGTGTTACCTGTTAATGAAATGTTTTAGTGTGGTGGGAATGTATATATATAAATTATAGCTCTATAAAGGAATTTAATTGCAAAGAAATAAATTAAAAAGCAAATGAAAACTAAAAGCGCCCAACGTTTTTAGTTGAATATGAAGCAATTCATCCATAAACTATGTCAGGCTTATAGAAAAATTATTTTATTCTTTTGAGTCCATGAGAAAAACGTTATTTTAAAAAATTTTTTTATATTTATATTATTTTTAAAATAACTGAGACATCTCAATCTACTCTCATTTCCAATATCCGTTGATAAAGAAAATAATCATATTAAATAATAATTTATTTTAATTATTAATATATTAATTGTATACAAATTTAAAATGATTGATGTAAAATTTATGTTGTATTTTTAAAATTAGTCTCATATATTAATATGAAGAAACCCCCCTGGTGTCATTACTTCAAAGCACTCTACTAGCTTTGAACAGCTGATCAAGGTCAAACGACACACACTTTTATATCTCAATGCTGAGCGATTAACACCGCAAGCAGAATACTCACTCACCTCTACGTTCATCTGTATATATTATCATATATAATAAATATTCTTATATTTAAAATACAATATATCTTTTATTAACAAAACCTCTAGATCCTACAAAAGGTTATGGGCCCAGCACGCTTCCGCTGCGCTTATTAAGTGATTTATTGAAATTGTTAATATAAAAAGAGTTAAATATTTGAAGAAGAGATAAAATTCTCAAGATGGCAGTAAGTCAAGTTTACATTGAAAAATTATCGAAGGATAATTATGATACATGGAGAATTCACATGGAAGCAATTCTCGTGAAGAATAATCTCTGGAAATATGTATCAGGAACTGTAAAGACTGAAGGTGCAAGTGAGGAAATTTTAATTAACGATCAAAAAGCGAAAGCTGAGCTGATATTAGCTATAAGCCCACCAGAGCTGATTCATGTTAAACGATGCAAGACTGCAAATCAGGTATGGAAAAAATTACAAGATATTTATTTGTCTAAAGGTCCAGCTAAAAAGGCAACCTTGTTAAAACAATTAATTTTTAAAAAGATGAACGAAGATGATTGCATGTCTGAGCATTTAAATGAATTTTTTAATATTATAGATAAACTCAAAGAAATGGATCTTGAAATACAAAATGATTTATTAACGATTATTTTACTTTATAGCATTCCAACAAGTTACGAAAATTTTAGATGTGCAATAGAAACACGTGATGTATTACCTGACCCAGAGAACCTAAAAATAAAATTATTGGAAGAAGCAAATTCCAAGAAACGAAATAATACGCCTGAAGTTCAGGATGCATTTAATATGAAAAATTACACAGTTAACAATTCAATAAAAGGCAAACCAGATTTTAAATATAAAAATAATGAAAATAAATATTTTTTCAGATTTAAATGTAATTATTGTCATCGAGTCGGGAATAAAGCATCTCAATGTTTTAAAAAGAAAAATAATGAACAAAAAATTCAACGAGATAATATAAAAAGCAAAAAGTCAATGTTTGCTGCAAACTACATTGAGAACAACAACGATTCGAATGATTCATGGTGCCTCGACAGTGGAGCGACATCGCATATGTGTAATGATAGAAAAAAATTTAAAAATTTCAAGAAATCTGATCAAAAGGTAAGATTAGCAAATAATGATTGCACAGAAGTAAAAGGAATCGGAAACGTTTATTTTAAATTAAAAAATAATAATAAAATAACTGAAATAGAGTTAGAAAATGTTTTATATGTACCGAATTTAAAAAGAAATCTTATATCCATTTCAAAAGCCACATCTAAAAGAAAGAAAATATTTTTTATTCATTCAAAAGCAGTTATAAAGAATGAAAAAGGAGAAACCATTATTACTACATTCAAGAAAGATGGTTTATACATGATAAATCCTATATCTGAATCCACTGCTAAAAATGAAGAAATACTTGAAGAAAATTCTGTAAATCTCTATAACCTGTTCAATGAAAATAAAAATGAAATTCAAGATGAAAACGAAAATGAAAATCTTGAAGATGAAGAAAAACTTGAAAAAGGTGAAAATGAAAATGAAGAAAATTCAGATGATGAAATAATTATGAAAAAAGGTCCAGGAAGGCCGAAATTTATTAAAACAAATATGAAAGGGAGACCAAAAAAGGTACATAATTATATAAAAACAAAAAATCCCAAGAATAAAAATACTCAAGACGAGGAAAGCCTAGACAGTCCAGATATATCAAATTTAATACTTCAAGATGCATTAGAAGGCCCCAACAAGTATAAATGGAAAAAAGGCAAATTAAAACAGAAATTAATGAAATGAACAAAATCACACATGGGAGTTGATTGATCGACCAAAGGTTAAAAAAAAAAAAACGTCATCGATTGAAAATAGATTTTTATAAATGCTTATCTAAATTGAGAAATAAAGGAAGAAATATATATAGAAATTCCTGAAAAATATTAATAAATATTTAATAATAAAATTTCTAAGGAGAAAATTAATCCTGAATGAAAGTTTTTTCTTAAAATAAAAATAAATGTTTATATTTAAAAAATAAAAAAAAACCGTTACAATTTTAGCCTTGTACATGGACGATCTGATATTAGCATAAAATAATATGAAAATTATTGAAAATTTTAAAAAAAATATAAACTCTCAGATTTATTTAAAATAAAAGAATAATGACGGCGATATTGAAGTAAAGTATAAGCCTACAGAAGAAATGTTCGCTGATGTATTAACGAAAGGACTTCCTTCAACGAAGAATGAATTTTGTTCGAAAGGACTTTGTCTGAACGATTTGTATTAAATTCAATATCGACTAATTTTAAGGGGGCGTGTTGTATTTTTAAAATTAGTCTCATATATTAATATGAAGAAACCCCCCTGGTGTCATTACTTCAAAGCACTCTACTAGCTTTGAACAGCTGATCAAGGTCAAACGACACACACTTTTATATCTCAATGCTGAGCGATTAACACCGCAAGCAGAATACTCACTCACCTCTACGTTCATCTGTATATATTATCATATATAATAAATATTCTTATATTTAAAATACAATATATCTTTTATTAACAAAACCTCTAGATCCTACAATTTAATAATCAATATTTTAAGAGTGGTGAGTATGAATTTATATATATATATATATACTTGTTAATGAATAATAACATTTATTTTTTTTTTTATATTTCACTAAGACATAGGTTCTTAAACTTATGTACTCCACGGACCCCCACTTGAAAAAATTTTTTTTGACGGACCCCCATCACAACTTTAGGTACTTTACGTCATTTTATTAATTAATTTCTGGCTTACGATCTCATAAGGACAAGGATATATGATGAATATTTCTAACAGTGATTGGTGAATAACGATTTTTTTGCATATTGTAGAACACATTTTATTAGAAATTATAATATTGAAGAAAGAAAATACAAACATTGTCATAGCAACAAATCTCACAAATTATAATGGGTACTTACATTAAATTCATATAAATATTTTATAATTTTTTTCAGAAAATATTAAATAAGAAATATTTTAAAAAATAACTGCATCTATCTCATTAAATATAACTTACATATTTAATGAGATGTATGCAGTTGTTTTCTTGAAACAAGAATCTCAATATCTGGCTTAATATTGGAAACTTTTAATCTAAGATCCGGCTCTACATTTAATTTGTTTCTATATTTAGACTTAATATAAAATAGTACCGAAAAAGCTTGTTCGCATAAATATGTTGTGCAGAATGGAATCAAGTGTTGAAGTGCTTTATTTGCAAGCGCAGGATAATCTGACCTGAGAAGTAACCAAAAGTTGCTCAATTCAGTTTTGTTAAATATTAGTTTATAAGTTGTATCACATGATAATTCCACGAGAATATCTTGTTCAGGTGCAGATAAATGTTTAGCATTTGTAATTTCCATATTAAATGGATCTCTGATCCAGTTATTGCAAGGATCAGGAGTAGAAAAATACTTCCTGAAGTTGCTTTTCAAAGTAATTAAATGTTCAACAAATAATTGACGCGTTTGATTAAGCAATTTTTCACTGGAGCTTTCTATGAAATCATTGAGAGTTGGAAAAGACTCATATACACCGTTCTGGATGCGTTTCGACCACAAGTCGATTTTTTTAATCATTGCTTCTATTTTATCTTCAACTTTAAATATATTTACAACAGTACCTTGCAGGCTCAAATTAAGTTCGTTCAATTTTGTAAAAATATCAGTCAAGTAAGCCACCTTAGCTAACCAGATAAAATCATTGAAACATTCGGTCAGTTCAAAATGCGCATCTATTAAAAACAATCGTATTTCATCTCGAAGCTCAAAAAGGCGAATGAGTACTTTCCCGCGGGACAACCAACGTACATCTGTATGTAATAATAAATGTGTATGTTGACTACCCATTTCCTCACACAAAATTTTAAAAACTCTGGAATTAAGTGGACGAGCCTTAATGAAATTGACAATTTTAACTACTTCGTCTAATGTTCTTTTCAAATCTGGTGACATATTTTTGGCTGCTAATGATTCTCTGTGAATGCAGCAATGATTCCAAACAACCTGAGGCGCAACATTTTTAATAAGAGCAATCAATCCAGTTCTTGTACCTGACATTGCACGAGCACCATCAGTGCAAATTCCAACACATTTTGGCCACTCTATTTCATTTTCGGTTATAAAATTATTCAAACTGTTAAATATGTCATTAGCTGTCGTTCGTGAAGGTAGTGAATCACAAAACAATACATCTTCTTGTATTTGATTTTCAAACTCATATCTAATGAAAGCTAACAAATTGGCATTATTAGTGACATCAGTACTTTCATCCAATTGTAATGAGTAATAGTGACTTTTGCGCACTCTCGATATTAATTCTTCTTTTATATTACATGACATGTCTTCAATCCTATTCTTAACCGTATCATTTGATAATGAAATCAAATTTATATCGTTTGCTGCTTTAGTTCCTAACATTATATTTGTAATTACTTTTGTAGCAGGAAGAATTAATTGCTCTGCTATATTATGCGGCTTTCCTGCTTTAGCAATAAGTAGAGCTACTTCATATGATGCCATTACTGCTTTCTTACTCATACCACCAGATCCCGTCTTTACCATCAATTTCTGACTTGAATTAAGTTCTTCTTTTTTCATTTTAAAAAATTCGATAGACTTACTAACATGCTCGCTGTGCTTTGTTTGTAAATGACGTCTGAGATTAGCAGGTTTCATACTTTCATTGGATAAACTTTCCTGACATAGAACGCAGACTGGTCTTTCCACATCATTGTTGCAAATATAAGTAAATCCAAATGATAAATAATCATCCGAATATTTTCTAGTTTTGCGTTTCTTGGTAGAGTTTGCTGTTGATGCCTCATCATCTGATTCTTTCCGTTTCTGTGTTGAACCAGTTTGTAGCCAACGATCCATTTTATGGAGTAATTTATTAACATTGAACTACAATAATATAAATATAATATAAATATAATATAAATATAACGAATTATTATTTACTAGCTATGTTTTAATATGATTTTAAATGAATGTTTTAATATCATTTTAAATGAATGTTTTAAATCATTTTAATAAATGTTTTAAATCATTTTAAATAAATGATTTAATATCATTTTAAATGAATATTAATTTATATAATAAATATATTTCGTAATTTGATTCTAAAATATTATTAATTTCGTAATTTGATTCTAAAATATTATTAATTTCGTAATTTGATTCTAAAATATTATTAAAATAAATATTTTTTATTCATAAAACTAACTTATACTTACTCTCAAAAACAGCCTTTCTGGGAAATTGCAAAATGTGTTTAGTGTTTTTATAAAATAATGATCATGCAAATTACACTAAAAATTAAAAAAAATTATTAGCTATAATAAACTATTATTAGCTATAATTTAATTATAATTAATTAAATTAATAAAAATAATTTAAAGATACAACTCGTTGAGAAATGAACTTATAATTAACATTAATAAAAATAATTTAAAGATACAACTCGTTGAGAAATGAACTTATAATTAACATTTGCTTTAAAACTGTTTAAAACCCCAGAGTGGACGCTGACAATTTGGGTTTTTCCGGGTAAGACTGTCCCCTCCCCTGGTTTTCCCCAATAACAAAGTGAAAGAAAATTCCCTTATATGCCTCCCCTTCCGAGCCCCTAAGAGGGGTTATTTTAAAGGAACAATCGAAAAATGATTTTAAATGAATGAATGGATGAAAATTCAAATTTTATATATAGTTTTTTATATATGTTTATTTATTCACAAAAAATTAATTGACATAATTATCAATTTAATAAAATAAAATAGTATTATTAATAGTATTAAATTATAGCCGTAATTCTCTAGGAGGATATAGTTACACAATGAACTTTAAATATTTATATATGTATATATTTTTACGATGATTTTTTTCCGAGGACCGCGGACCCCCAGTAAAGGCTTCGCGGACCCCCAGGGGTCCGCGGACCACAGTTTAAGAACCACTGCACTAAGAGATTGGAGAATATTTTTATATACTTAATAAAAAAATTTAACCCAAACTCTTAACTTTAAAAACAGACCTAGACCTGATTGAAATAATATTAATTTTTAGTTAAGATGAGGACAGAATCTGGATTCAAACATTGAATATCTAAAATGAATTTTCTCTAAAAAAATATTTCAGCTAGTTTCAAGAATTTTAGATAATTAAAATTGATTCCTATAAGAATATCAACAAATTTTTTTTTCCTTTTAAAATAATATTTAATATCAATTAATATATGTTTATAATTTTTAAATATAGTTTTGTTTTTGGTATTCAATCTTTTTTTCTTAAGAAATAATATAGTTTTTATACAAGAATGGGCAGGATCGTGTCTCTTTTGAATTTAAATCTTAAGAAACAATCTGATCCAATTTTCGAATTGAAAAAAAGGAAAATATGAATTATGATTGAGCTCCGGAAATCCCAGATCTTCGGATTTAAATGGAAATAGAAATTTAAAATAGATCCCGAATCTGCCCTTTCGTTTTTTTTTTATAACAATTGTATAAAAGTCTTGTTATAATAAGCTATTCTATTTGCTTAGAATAACATAAAATAAAATAAAAATAAATAATATAGTATATACATATAGGTATATGGAAGTAAATAAGAAAATTTTTCCAATTTCTTAATGTACAACAAATAAGATTTCATCTATTAATTTACCTATTTATATATGTGCAAAGAGTCAATTTATTAAGCAATTTTTTTCACGTTAAAATAAATATTTATAAAAGTAAAAAAAAATGCGCAGTGAATAGAAAGAAAAATTTTCTTTTCATTATATCCGAAGATCTAAAACGAAGAAATTGTATAAGTTAATAAATGATTAAGAATTAGTAAGAATAAAATTTTGATTAGTGTAGAAAATAGTGCAAAAATGTATTATAATGAATTTAATAACCATAAGTAAGTAAGAAATATTATATTTATTATTATCTCGTCAGAAATATAATATAATAATTATTATTCAATAATAATATTTACTTAACATAAATACATAAAATCAATTTTAGAAGATTAATATATTTTTTGTTTTATTCAATTTGCAAATTCTTCTATAACTTCATCTTTTCTATTTCTCTTGTTATATTAAATAAATTTATCAAATTAAAATTGCACTAAAACGAATAAAATAATATAAATATAAAATTTTTTTATAAAATAACGTTTTACTCATGGACTCAAAAGAATAAAATAATTTTTCTTTCTTAATAATTTATTTTTTAGATTATACAATTTCTTCGTTTTAATTCTTCGGATATAATGAAAAGAAAATTTTTTTTTCTATTCACTGCTCATTTTTTTTACTTTTATAAATATTTATTTTTACTTGAAAAAAATTGCTTAATAAATTGACTCTTTACACATATATAAATAGGTAAATTGCACTAAAAAGAATAAAATAATTCTTCTATAAGTCTGACAAAGTTTATGGATGAATTGCTTCATATTCAACTAAAAACGTTGGGTGATTTTAGTTTTCATTTGATTTTTATGCAATTTAAATTTTGATGCATACTTTTATATAAGTATATTACAGTGAAAAATAATAAAAGATTAATTTCTTAGCTCTTAACCTATCAATTTTATTGTATGATAAAAAAATTTGTCAGTTTATGTGTTTAATAAAATTTTTATTATTACAAAAATTTGACTTAATTTTTCATATAAATAAATACAACTAAATGCGCCCAACGTTTTTCATTGAATATGAAGTAATTCTTTGTCAGGCTTATAGAAAAATTATTTTATTCTTTTTAAGTCCATTGGAAAAACGTTATTTTATAAAATTCTTTTATATTTATATTATTTTTAAATGTATTTGAAATATTTCACATGCATAATTATTTAAATTATCTATTGGTGAAAAAAATTGTTTATATTTTTTTTAATAAAAAGAAAGTTTTCTCAAATTTTTTGTTGTTGTTGTTTTATATACAAGAAATAATGAATTTACAAATATTAGTTTAATCCCCGTGAAATCAGATTATCATAAAAATAGTAGACACGTTTTCTATCTGTTGGCGAAGAACTAAAAAAAGAAAAACTCACACCTATAATATCATAATTATCATATTCCAAAATAGAGAGAAAAGAAAGAATTTCTGCAGGTAAATATTCCAACAAAAATCAAATTTTCTTTGTAGGCTATTGTAAATTTAAAAATAAGAACTGAATTGTATCTCTTGCTTCTTTATTTAAAGTTTATGTCAATGACAAAGCCAAAACCAGAATAGCAATGTAAAATATAATATACCTAATTTTTCATATTTCTAAAAAGTTTTAGATTCTTCTTATTATACATTTTTTTTTATAAATGTAAAACAATTTAAAATATCACAAAAATGGAACATAACTAAAATTTTAGGAGCAGTTTTTGAGAAAATTGTAATATCAATGATGTGAAATAACAATTTCGATTTTAGCGAAATATTTAATTTAACACAATTGATATATACTTGTACATTTCTTAAATATGAAATTTAAGTTCAAAACACTTTTTTGTTTTTAAGAAACAAAATTAAATCAAATACACACAGATCATTTTGTAGGAACAATGTTTTTCGGACGTAAGTGACCTTTTAACGAGTATTTATTTGGAAAACTCGAATTCGAATTCTGAAATTTTTCCTCTTACTAGATATATAGATTTTATGCTTAGGGAAGTGAAAGTAAAATAATATCTAAATATATAATCTAATTTTTACTGTCAAATAAAATTATCTTTAATATCAACAAGATTTTATCATCATTGAAATATTCTTGAGCGTTATTAAATTATGAATTTTAAAAATTAATTCTTCAAAAATCGTGTATTTTTTATTTTAAGCTCTCAGATTGTTAATAGTTTTAAAAGTTAAAGGAATATAAAATATGAACTTGTATAAAAATTTAAAAAGAAATTTCCACCCATAAATGATTACCTGTAATATCAGAAAAATTAGGGGAGAGAGCTTCAATGACTAATTTTAAAAATAGCTCCTAAATTGACAACTGACTTTTGTACGTCCTACGCAAAGACAACGCCTATCAAGTCAATTAGGTGTCCTATGATCAGTAGAACGAGTCCTATCAACCTTTACCTTGATTTTCTTGATCGGAGGCGCTACTTTTTATCAAGTAGCTATTTCCCAATGTTGCCGGAGGCTGGGTTGACTCCGTCCCATAGACCCCCACTAGAGAAAATCCCTTGCCAGGCCCGGGACTTGAACCCGGGACCACGAGAATCTGAGCCAGCTACGTTGTCTCCTACCCCGTGGCGCCTTCCTATAGCTCCTAAATTTTTTGATTTTAGATAAACGTTTTCTCATTGTAATAGTAAATAAACATAGGATAAATATAGAATATTCTGGATATTAATAAATAATATCAGAAGAAAATTACAAAAAAATTTAAGTGAAAGTTGTGTGATGCTTATACATGAGTTGATTCAAAATTAACTTTTTATTAAATTTTATTTTTGAAATGTCAAATATCTTTTTACAAATAAAATGTGAAAGTAAAAATTAAAAAAAAAAAAAAACAAATTAAATTAAATTAATAAAATTTAATTTCTAGGGTAGATAATGAAGCATGAATTCAATATCATGGTTCAGAAAAAAAATCATGGATCTAGGAAATTTCAAGACAAACGTTTAAAAAAAAAATTGGGAATGATTTTAAAGTGTTCTTTCATTGAGTGAAAGGGGAAGAGGGGCAAGCGAGGAAAAAAGTTTGGAACATTTCAATGGTTTATCTTTATATAGGATTGCATAATTGCAATCGGCATTGGATCAAATGGGATGAAGTGTTTTTTTCTTAACTTTCACGTTCAAGCTTTTGTTTTAAACCAGGCATTTAATGTTTCTTTCATTCATCTGTTTATTTTCCTAATTGAGAAATTAGCTTCCTAATTTTTTGCAAACTAAATTAATGTTTCTTAATCTCACGGATGATCTTATTTACATAAGAAAACGAAACATATTTGCCTATTATCTTTTCATTGATTAATTAAAAATTATAAATTTTTAAACTCTTATATCGATATATAATCCAATTTTTCCAATTATATAAAAAATTGATAATATCAAATATTAATTAATTAAAAATAGTAAAATTTAAATAAAATGAAATATTTTAAGATTTATTAATTTAGTAAATAATTAACTAAAGATACATTTTGTTTTGTTTTTTTTTGTTTCATAGGCTACGAACGATTGCATGGTCCAATCATCATTCAGATATTGATAATAAACCGAAAAGAGTGACGAAGGCTGTATGGGATGCTTGTTATTGCTTTAATCTGATTTCCAGATGTACTGGTTTATCTCCGATTGGTTATGACAAGTTAAACGAAAGAATCTACACTTCACCTCAACGAGCCATCTTTACGTGGATATGTTTAATTTATCATTTAACTGTTATTCCTTTATATTTTATTTTAGCAGATTTTAATGATATGGAATATATACACTTAAAAGGTATATACACGTATATATAATATACATTTATTATTGATAGTAAATGACAAAAATCTATTATTTTAAATATTTTTTAAATTAATAACTAATTAATAACAAATTAATTAATATTTTTATATTTAAATTTATAAAAACTATATCTATAATTAATATTATTATAAAAAAGTTGAATTACTGATCTTGAGGATGAAAGTTCGAACCTTTATAAAGTTCATAAAACTTTAAATATAATATTTATTATTTTGGAAGCAAAATAAATAAATGTATTAACTGAGTATTATGATTTAAAAAATCCATAGAGCCAATAATAAATAAAATCATGTCTATATCTTGTACACATATATAAAGGTTGTTTTTTTTTTTGAGGTATAGAACTTTAAGTTGACGACCGATTTAACAGCTGTCAAGTGATTTATTCTCAGTTTGGTTTGGCAATTCATCTTGAATAGACTCACGCCTGAACAACGCTTGCAAATAGTGCAATTTTATTTCGAAAATAATGGTTCTGTGCGGAATACATATCGTGCACTACGTCCATTTAATCGTCGACAAAATCGTCCATCAGAGCAGTTAATTCGATTAACCATGAAACGTTTTCGCACCACGTTTACTCTTATTGATAACTCGCATCCCCAGAGACGGCGTACGGTGCGTACAGAAGAAGCTATTGCTACTGTAGAGCGCGTAGCATTGAGGAAGACCCGATTGAGTCCATGAGTCGGTATAGAGCCATGATTACTAACTTTTTCATTCCTGAATTGAACAACCATGATGTCCAGGAGCTGTGATTCCAACAAGACGGCGCAACATGTCACACAGCTCGTGCCACAATCGATTTATTGAAAGACACGTTTGGTGACCGCCTAATTTCACGTTTTCGACCTGTGAATTGGCCTCCAAGATCTTGTGATTTAACACCGATAGACTACTTTCTGTGGGGCTATGTAAAGTCATTGGTTTCATTGCGGATAAGCCACAAACGCTTGACCATTTGGAAGACAACATTCGCCGTGTTATTGCCGATATACGGCCACAAATGTTGGAAAAAGTTATCGAAAATTGGACGTCCAAATTGGACTACATCCGAGCCAACCGTGGCGGTCATATGCCAGAAATCATATATAAAATGTAATACCACAAGATTATCTTTCGTATAAATAAAATTCATGACAATCGAATAATCCATCGTTGTTTTATTGCAATTTAAAGATCTATACCTCTAAAAGAAACACCCTTTACTATATATATGTATATATTAATATTAATACAATATATTTATTCCAAAAATATAAAAATTAATTTTTGGAATAAAATCAATAAAGCTAAAGTAAACACAAGCTTCTTGCTCAACTAGCCCATAGCCGTAAATGCGAGAACGGGCGCTGCAACTGCTAACTTTTACCCTCCATTAGTCTACTTTTTGCATACTTTCTGTATATTTGTAAAACTCAATTTTCAAGGGTATTTTTGTATTTCTCATTTAATATGATGGTGAAGAGACGCAATAACATCTGCACAGCCATCAAATTCAATTATAAATATCCCTTATCTAAGATATTTATTTTTTTACCTTATTGCGCCTTCCCTTTATGATTAAATTTTATTTTACAAGAAAGTTGGTTTTGCTTTACAAAATATAAATAAATTAACTATCTATAATATATTTGAAATCGACAATTACACTAATATTAATATTAACAATTATTATGACATATTTATTCTCATTCTTGATTATTTTATATATATATGAATTTCTAAAGCGGAACATTGGGGCGTAGTCATTTCGAGAAAAAATAATGAATAATCATCCGATTGCGCGATTTAGTGAAAAATGTTCCGGTCTTATACAACTTCACTTTTCTTATAGATATTGGTACACATATAATACAATACAACCTGTTGTTGTATGCATGCATGCTTTCACTATTAATATACAATATTTTATGCCAATGAATGAAAGTGAATAAAGAGTTAAGTTTAAGAAATGAAATTAAAGAAAACTATTGATAGTTTGGTTCATTGAATATTCAAGATCAGTTATAGGAGGATTTTTTTCAATTTATTATCATAAAATCATAAATGTAAATTTCTAATTTGTCTTAGGTTCAAAACTATATAATCTTAAATGATATAAGTTTTCAAAATGTTAGTGTGGGATAAGTTGTTTTATAACTCCTGTCCTATTAAGCTAATCCAATTATTCTAGGAATTATAGAGAATATTTGATTAAGATAGATAGTTTTGATAAAGTTTCAGGTATTAGAAAATGAATTCTAGATTAATTCAAAAGTACGATTCAATCTAAAATATTATATATATATATATATATATATATATATATAAATTAATCTATGTTTTTATATAAATATATATATATATATATACCAAAATATCCAAGGTGTGCCGTCAAATATTTAGGATAAGTTTAATAAACTGAAAAGGTTTAGCCAGATTTCTTTCCTTATAATTGGTTGGAGTCACTTAATGTTATTTTATTGAATATATCATCCAGTGCAACTGGACAAGCCGAGGACAAAATAAAATATTGTCGAGCCTATCGGATCACCTGTGCCACTATTGAAGGAGTTAAAAAAAGAATTCTCAATTCTTTCACACGGGGAGTAAAATAAAATTATTTGGGAAAGAAGCCCTGAAATAAACTTAACCAAAGAGTGCAGTACATTTGACTATTAGTGCTTAGGCGATTCGCCTTGGAGAACCAAAATCGGAAAGAAATAATAACAAATTAAATTAATCAAAATATCCGATGCTAACATATGGACCTGAAAAGGGAAGATTAGGTTCACTTTTTTACGAATAGAAGAAAAAGGCTCGTTGCCACGTTATAATATTTAATGAAAAGAAAATTAATATAAAGTAAAAATAAAATGAAATTAAATATAAAAATAAAAAGAAATAATAACTCAACACAGTTTGCCAAGCACGTGGTTAACAAAAAATGGCGAATTCACAGCTAAAAAGCAAAAGGCGTGTCAACGATATCCAAGTCCAAAAAGCAAGTTCACAACAAGAAGTCTAATATACAAGTGAAGAGAACGCTCAAGACAGAAGCCTCGAGACCAACATCAACAAAAGGCAGCAAGATGATTGGCTGTGAGGGGTCATGTGACCCATTTGTAAGTCAAAATAGCGACTGAACAGACCGACCACGTCGGTGAATATAAATATACAAAAATATATATATATATAAAAGAAAAAAACTTATAAAAATTATATAAAAATAAATTGATATTAAAATAAATAAATCTAAATCAGGGAGAGGCTTTAACAGCAACACAATTAACAAAAAATTTTCTCAGCATTAATTGCATTCTTTTTGTTAATAATATTATCTCTGCATATTTTTTATTTAAATGCATTATATCTCAATAAAATAATATAAGGAATTTTATTATTACTATATTAAATAAATAAATTTTTTTCTCATATTGGTTAGTTGTATTTAATTTCACGAAATTTTTTATTTAGTGTGCTGCGAAACATATGACCGCGTTTCTTAATGTGGTAAAGTTTGGCAGACACTGATCCAGCCGGGGAAGAATGAAATCTCTGAGAAATGGATGAACAATGAATTGCATGACCAGTCTCCAAACATATTACAGGATTACAGGATGTGTAGCTCGAATGAGTGTAAAAAGAGTAGCGAGAAACTTGTTTTTAAGAAGACCAATTGGGGCAGACAACCTAATGAGATACGTGAGGGAATTGGGAGAGGTTAGGAGTTGGATGGAAGTAGTCGAGTAATGTGGTTTATTCGGGCAAGAATTTTCGAGTTCTGTCGGATAACCGAGATAGAGAGATAAATAGATAAATAAATTTAAATTAATTTGTGGAAGACATTTAGTGAATGCTTTCGATATGTTTTATACTCACTTATTCATTAAGTATCTTTGTCACATAAAATTATAAATATGAATTAAGGGAATATTATAAGAAAATAATTAGATGTGGATCAAAATATATTTTATATGCCAAAAATTTTGAAGGTTTCTAAAAAATATTTTTTTTGCACATAAACTAATGATAATGATGATGATTATCTATTTGTTTTTAGGAAAAGATCATCTGTTTATCATCGCTATGTCTCTTTTTGAGTTTATGCGTAATATTTTATGTAGTTTGACTTCTATAATCATATGGTTGTTTCGTTTGCGTTATCATTTTGAGGAGATTGTTAGTGATATAACACAATTTGATTTGGAATTGATAGATGATTTGGAAAAACATTATCGATATTTTAAAAGGCAAGAATAATATAATTATATTATTTAAAATAATATTAAGATATTGTTTCACAAATAATAATTTCAAATAAATGTTTTTTTGAATAATTCATTTTTAAAAGTGATTTTATTTCTTTTTTTTATTTATGTAGTATATATAATTAGATTAGAAATCAAAGAGGGGTTTAATAATTTTATAAAATAATAAATCATTATTTCTGTCTCTATAGATATATACCAAATATAACTAAAAAATAAGCTGGAATGTCTCCACTCGACTATCTCGCTATTTGAATTGGATTAAATAACATATATTATATTTAAATTAAATTTAATTAATTAAATTAGAAATTAAAATTAATAAATAATATTTATTAAATCAGCGCGTGTTTGGCTCTTTGTTGATGGCACCACGTCACGTGCAGGCGCGTGATTTGCAATGTTAAAAAATTAATTCCGGTACTTTTAGCAATTCAATCAAGCTGAAATTCTATATATAGCAGTTTTATACAATTAATCATGTGAAAAACTATCAAAGGTATATTTTTATTTTTAGGGTCACTTTAGAGGAAAAAAAATCAAAAAATTAATTCTGGTAATTTCTGCGATTCAAGCAAGCTGAAATTCTAGATATAGCAGTTTTATACAATCTTTAATCATATGAAAAATTATCAAACATATATCTTTATTTTTACGGTCAGGGGAAAAAAAATCAAAACGTTGTAGGTAATGACCCACTTCCGGTTGAGCTACATTTCCCAAAAGTTAATAGAATACTACAAATTTTGAATAATGCCCGTATACCAAATTTCATCATTCTAGCTCAAACCGTTTTTGCGTAATCTTGTCTTCATACACACATACACATATACACACATGCACACACAGAGAGAGACATTTTTTTCAACGTTAATGAAAATGGTTCAGGGACCTTCAAAACGTATAAAAACATCAAAATCTCGAGATCGAAAATTTTCGGGATCGCAATACTATCTCTGGCGTGATAGTAATTAATTTATATCGTAGAAAAAAATTGATCATAAGTTCAATAAAACAGCACAAATTCTGCTGGAGATGCCAATTTCACCGATGTCATCAATTCTTTATTAAAAATTTAATTAAATTCAAATTAAAATATATTAGCATATATAGAATAATCAAATTTTCAATGACTTTACATTACTAATTTGTTTTCTTTTTATATTTTTAGGATATCCATAAGTCAAATAATTATCATCTTTTCTGTAAAAATCTTTACTGAATTGTTTGCAATAGTTCAATTTACCAATTTTAAATATTATGGCATGGATGATTTAGATGATTATTTCCTTTATTTTCCTTATTTAATAGTACAATCGATATATTTACAATTTTTAAATTTTTTACTCAGTATAAATTTTCGTTTAAGAAAATTAAATTGTCAACTGAAAGTTGTTTTGAATTTACCTAGTCGTTTGACTATTCAACAGGTAAGCTAAGAATATTAATTAATTATATGTCTTTTATAAAATCATGAGGATGCGATTCGTTGGTCAAATAAGTGTTGAAAAGTAATATTTTTTTCAATTTTATTACATAACTATATTGCATTTTATTACATATCTTATATAAAATAAATTTAATCTTTAACATTAATGGAATAAAAAACCTAATTTATTAAATCTATTGTAATAACAAATGTAGTAGGTTGGTTTAACCATAACAAAGATTTATTACTTAAAAATAAGCAGATTTAAAATATAGAATGCTCGTATTTTGATAATTTGCTTCTTTTAACGTAGTGTTCAAAATTATACAATAATTCCAATTACCAAAACAATTTTGAAATTCTATCTTTGGGATAACTTTTAGCTCTTAAACCTATGCTTGTAAAAATGATGATTCTTTTGTAGAGGAGCCATGTGTGATGAATATGGAAACTGATATTATAAGACACAAATTGATCAATAATTAAATAAGTGATGCAAAATACTATTGGACCACTCCAAATTTAAGCAATGTTTTCGAATTGCTTCACGCAAACATCGTTGAGCTTGTAGATAATTTTTGATCGTGTGAGATAAAAAATTGAGGAACATAGCGCTCACATTCGACCGAATTTGCCGCTTTCTTAGAAATGCTTATGCCATTTAGGAACCGAACCATCCTTTTATTCAAAGTAGACTCACCAAAATCAATATTTTTAAAAAAGGTGCTTTATTTTATTTCCGATTCTTATATCAAAATTTAATGAAAATTTACAAATATATGAATAATAAACATTTTTTGTCTAGCTGACATGGGTCTGAACAAAATTCAATAGGGCTAAAAATTTACTTATAGATACTTTTCAGAAATGTTTAACAACGAAACAACAAAAAATTGCAACTTATACTGCCCGGGAAATTAAAATATCCCTTGTATCCAATTATTGTAATTATAATAATTATTTAGGTATTATTTTCTCTTGAAAAAGATTAAGGATCCAATATATATAATAAAGATAAATTTAAAAAATCTGGAGTGTCTCCACACGACTATCTCGCAAATTTGAATTGGATTAAATAACATATATTAATTTAAATTAAATTAAATTAATTAAATTATAAATTAAAATTAATAAATAATATTTATTAAACCAGCGCATGTTTGGCTCTTTGTTGATGGCACCGCGTCACGTGTTGGCACGTGAGATTTGCAGTGTTAAAAAATTAATTCTGGTACTTTCAGCGATTCAATCAAGCTGAAATTCTATATATAGCAGTTTTATACAATTATTAATCATGTGAAAAATTATCAAACATATATCTTCATTTTTACGGTCACTTTAGAAGAAAAAAACATCAAAACGTAGGTAATGATCCTCTTCCGGTTGAGCTACATTTCTCAAAAGTTGATAGAAAACTATGAATTTTGAATAATGCCCATGTACCAAATTTCATGATTCTAGCTCAAACCGTTTTTGCGTAATCTTAGTTACATACATACACACACACATACACACAGACATTTTTCTCAACCTTAGTGACAATGATTCAGGAACCTTCAAAACGTAAAAAAACATCAAAATCTCAACATCAAAAATTTTCGTGATCGCAATACTATCTTTGGCGAGATAGTAAAAATTATTGTAAATGGTTAAAATTAAATATTAATTGTTAGATAGTTTAGTTAATTAGTCATTTTGAGTTTATAAATAAGAAGTTGTAATATTAATGGGTACAAATTCTTCATCATTTATTTATTGTTTGTAAGGTACGCCATTTAAGGATAGCCCATACTACTTTGATTAATTCTTCTCAAAATATCTGCAGTCATTATGGGCTACCAATTGTAATTATGCTTATGAATATCATCTTGGAAATGGTTTCGGATATTTATAGTATTTTGGTAACATTGTTAAATTCATCAACGGTATGTATCTAATAATTTCTACGTAGATATATCAAATTAATAAAATAAATAGAATTAAATATTCTTGATCTCTAATCTATGATATATCATTTTAATAATAATAAACAAAACGAATTTGTTTACTTTTCAAATTTTTTTTTTCTTTATTTATTTTAACAAAAAAATGAGTTAAATACTCTTAGGCGAAGAAGTTATAACGAAGATTGACAAAATTAATATAAACATTTTATATTGTCTTTTAAAAATGTAATGACTTTTGGTAAAATGGTTAGATCGTTACTTTTATCTTTAAACTATATTACATATGAAGTATTTTATACTATAATTATTATTATTTTAATTGTTTTTCTTCTTTCTAAACACTAAACACTAAGTCGGTTATTCTCACCATGTCTGTGAATCCAATACCGAAAATTTATGATAGTACATTCCAAGACTAGTTCTTGGACTCGAAAGTTAATATATTACAATTATAACTATTAAGTAATAGGAATAATTATTTTTTTCCTTCGTCTTCTTGTTCTTCTTCTATCAATTAAGTATCATTTAATTTTGAGAAATTTAATTATAGGTTAAATATCTGTTCTGTGTTTTTTTTTATCTTAAATGATACATTTTTAAGTATCTAAGAAAAAATTATACGCAATCCTCTTAAATTATATTATTATTTCAGTTATTTAATGCGTATTGACCTCGGAATTCTAAAAATGGTTGAGGAATTGTTTTCCTTTCTTATGATACCAAATTGGTCAATTTTTGTTTCAATATTTTATTTCAGTATCAATAGTCTATGAATTTTTGACAAAACTCTTGAAGAATTAGGCACATTAAAAGATATTAGTAATTAATAATTATTCTATATAATAAAAAACTATTTATAATTATATATAAAATTATTTTAGTTAGAGAATCAAATGGTTTTATAACCTACATATAAAAAATAGGAAAAAGAAAAATGTTATTATTTTGAAATAAAGAAATCTAAAATTTTTAAGAATTGGAAATAATAAAATATTATATATTTTTAGTGTAAAAGTTAATTTTTTCTTTTAATGAAAACGTGATAGGTAATGGCCCTCTTTCGAATGAACTACATCTCTAAAAAGTTTATAGAAAATTACGAATTTTGAATAATACCAAATTTCATTATTCTAGCTTAAACCGTTATTGTGTAATCTTGTCTATATACACACACTCCGACAGACACTTTTCTCAGCATCAGTGAACATGAATCAGGGACCTTCAAAACGTATAAAAACATCAAAATCATGACATCGAAAATTTTCGTGATCGCAATACTATCTCTCACGAGATAGTAAAAAGGGAGAATTGAATGATGAAAATTAAAGTATAATAGAATAAAATTAGAAAAAAAACAAGACATTACTTATGAGCTGCTATTAATATCAAATATAAGTCAAAATTATCATTTTCATTTTTGAAATGTTTAATAATTAATTAACAAAAATGAATATAAATGTGTTTATCTTTTTATTATTTTATTAAAAGTATTAAAAGAATTAAATATTGTTATAGAATATGAAAAAAAAATAATAACCAAAAATGATCACTTGGGTTTTATTTTTACACTTTTAGTTATAAACTATCTTGCTCAACCTACAACTAAGCAAGTCATACAGACTTCTGACTTGGATATGGTCGTAAACCTTAAAAACAAATGCAATTAGCAACATAAAATTATCCAATTTTCTTACCCGGATAAATATATTTATCTTTTATAATTTTACAATTTTTTAATAGTATTTTTTGCTAAATAATGTATTAAGAAAAATGACCGATATTTTCTTAAGGCATAGGTTCTTAAACTTATGTACTCCACGGACCCCCACTTGAAAAAATTTTTTTTGACGGACCCCCATCACAACTTTAGGTACTTTACGTCATTTTATTAATTAATTTCTGGCTTACGATCTCATAAGGACAAGGATATATGATGAATATTTCTAACAGTGATTGGTGAATAACGATTTTTTTGCATATTGTAGAACACATTTTATTAGAAATTATAATATTGAAGAAAGAAAATACAAACATTGTCATAGCAACAAATCTCACAAATTATAATGGGTACTTACATTAAATTCATATAAATATTTTATAATTTTTTTCAGAAAATATTAAATAAGAAATATTTTAAAAAATAACTGCATCTATCTCATTAAATATAACTTACATATTTAATGAGATGTATGCAGTTGTTTTCTTGAAACAAGAATCTCAATATCTGGCTTAATATTGGAAACTTTTAATCTAAGATCCGGCTCTACATTTAATTTGTTTCTATATTTAGACTTAATATAAAATAGTACCGAAAAAGCTTGTTCGCATAAATATGTTGTGCAGAATGGAATCAAGTGTTGAAGTGCTTTATTTGCAAGCGCAGGATAATCTGACCTGAGAAGTAACCAAAAGTTGCTCAATTCAGTTTTGTTAAATATTAGTTTATAAGTTGTATCACATGATAATTCCACGAGAATATCTTGTTCAGGTGCAGATAAATGTTTAGCATTTGTAATTTCCATATTAAATGGATCTCTGATCCAGTTATTGCAAGGATCAGGAGTAGAAAAATACTTCCTGAAGTTGCTTTTCAAAGTAATTAAATGTTCAACAAATAATTGACGCGTTTGATTAAGCAATTTTTCACTGGAGCTTTCTATGAAATCATTGAGAGTTGGAAAAGACTCATATACACCGTTCTGGATGCGTTTCGACCACAAGTCGATTTTTTTAATCATTGCTTCTATTTTATCTTCAACTTTAAATATATTTACAACAGTACCTTGCAGGCTCAAATTAAGTTCGTTCAATTTTGTAAAAATATCAGTCAAGTAAGCCACCTTAGCTAACCAGATAAAATCATTGAAACATTCGGTCAGTTCAAAATGCGCATCTATTAAAAACAATCGTATTTCATCTCGAAGCTCAAAAAGGCGAATGAGTACTTTCCCGCGGGACAACCAACGTACATCTGTATGTAATAATAAATGTGTATGTTGACTACCCATTTCCTCACACAAAATTTTAAAAACTCTGGAATTAAGTGGACGAGCCTTAATGAAATTGACAATTTTAACTACTTCGTCTAATGTTCTTTTCAAATCTGGTGACATATTTTTGGCTGCTAATGATTCTCTGTGAATGCAGCAATGATTCCAAACAACCTGAGGCGCAACATTTTTAATAAGAGCAATCAATCCAGTTCTTGTACCTGACATTGCACGAGCACCATCAGTGCAAATTCCAACACATTTTGGCCACTCTATTTCATTTTCGGTTATAAAATTATTCAAACTGTTAAATATGTCATTAGCTGTCGTTCGTGAAGGTAGTGAATCACAAAACAATACATCTTCTTGTATTTGATTTTCAAACTCATATCTAATGAAAGCTAACAAATTGGCATTATTAGTGACATCAGTACTTTCATCCAATTGTAATGAGTAATAGTGACTTTTGCGCACTCTCGATATTAATTCTTCTTTTATATTACATGACATGTCTTCAATCCTATTCTTAACCGTATCATTTGATAATGAAATCAAATTTATATCGTTTGCTGCTTTAGTTCCTAACATTATATTTGTAATTACTTTTGTAGCAGGAAGAATTAATTGCTCTGCTATATTATGCGGCTTTCCTGCTTTAGCAATAAGTAGAGCTACTTCATATGATGCCATTACTGCTTTCTTACTCATACCACCAGATCCCGTCTTTACCATCAATTTCTGACTTGAATTAAGTTCTTCTTTTTTCATTTTAAAAAATTCGATAGACTTACTAACATGCTCGCTGTGCTTTGTTTGTAAATGACGTCTGAGATTAGCAGGTTTCATACTTTCATTGGATAAACTTTCCTGACATAGAACGCAGACTGGTCTTTCCACATCATTGTTGCAAATATAAGTAAATCCAAATGATAAATAATCATCCGAATATTTTCTAGTTTTGCGTTTCTTGGTAGAGTTTGCTGTTGATGCCTCATCATCTGATTCTTTCCGTTTCTGTGTTGAACCAGTTTGTAGCCAACGATCCATTTTATGGAGTAATTTATTAACATTGAACTACAATAATATAAATATAATATAAATATAATATAAATATAACGAATTATTATTTACTAGCTATGTTTTAATATGATTTTAAATGAATGTTTTAATATCATTTTAAATGAATGTTTTAAATCATTTTAATAAATGTTTTAAATCATTTTAAATAAA
Organism: Labia minor; assembly: GCA_963082975.1. Classification (NCBI taxonomy): domain Eukaryota; kingdom Metazoa; phylum Arthropoda; class Insecta; order Dermaptera; family Spongiphoridae; genus Labia; species Labia minor. The sequence goes on along the minus strand of OY720350.1, from coordinate 43,912,610 downwards.
TGATTTAATATCATTTTAAATGAATATTAATTTATATAATAAATATATTTCGTAATTTGATTCTAAAATATTATTAATTTCGTAATTTGATTCTAAAATATTATTAATTTCGTAATTTGATTCTAAAATATTATTAAAATAAATATTTTTTATTCATAAAACTAACTTATACTTACTCTCAAAAACAGCCTTTCTGGGAAATTGCAAAATGTGTTTAGTGTTTTTATAAAATAATGATCATGCAAATTACACTAAAAATTAAAAAAAATTATTAGCTATAATAAACTATTATTAGCTATAATTTAATTATAATTAATTAAATTAATAAAAATAATTTAAAGATACAACTCGTTGAGAAATGAACTTATAATTAACATTAATAAAAATAATTTAAAGATACAACTCGTTGAGAAATGAACTTATAATTAACATTTGCTTTAAAACTGTTTAAAACCCCAGAGTGGACGCTGACAATTTGGGTTTTTCCGGGTAAGACTGTCCCCTCCCCTGGTTTTCCCCAATAACAAAGTGAAAGAAAATTCCCTTATATGCCTCCCCTTCCGAGCCCCTAAGAGGGGTTATTTTAAAGGAACAATCGAAAAATGATTTTAAATGAATGAATGGATGAAAATTCAAATTTTATATATAGTTTTTTATATATGTTTATTTATTCACAAAAAATTAATTGACATAATTATCAATTTAATAAAATAAAATAGTATTATTAATAGTATTAAATTATAGCCGTAATTCTCTAGGAGGATATAGTTACACAATGAACTTTAAATATTTATATATGTATATATTTTTACGATGATTTTTTTCCGAGGACCGCGGACCCCCAGTAAAGGCTTCGCGGACCCCCAGGGGTCCGCGGACCACAGTTTAAGAACCACTGTCTTAAGGATTTCAAACGGACTAGTTTTTAAATGAAATTTAGGTTAAAAGAGCCATTACCTAAGCCCTTATCATAGGTTCCTTGACACCACACCTTAAAAACATAGTTTCATCATTAACAAATGTAAATATAGGTTGTTTTTAATAGTGGTGCAATGACAGACTAAATAACCTTGGAATCCCGGAACCCAATTATAATATCCTAGTTTATTATTTCTAATTCACTCTCATTTATAACTTAAAGATAATAAATAATCCATTGAATTCATATATGGTTGTATTTTTTTTCGGAATAATCATCTATTTATTAAAAAGAGTAATGGAAATTTTATACTTACAGAAATATACCTAGAGGCATTTTTTTTTATATTTTGTCATTCTCTCTTATGATTTATATCATTTTAATATTTATATGAATGGTTATTAAATTGAATTGCATTTTATATAATTAAATATATATATATATATTTATATACAGGTATCTAACTACATATATAATATATATTAGAAATTTCGAAGGTGTGAAATGATAAAGTGGGTTATGAAATATATATATATAATTTAGATTTAAATTTAAATCCTATCCATTGTTGTATAATATTATTATTCAAGAAACTATTAATCTTACAAACACCAATCTGAAGAAGTTCTAATAATAAAATCAATTATTTATTTGAATTTGAATTTTATAATTTTAACAAACTTTACTCAACTACTTTTAACTTTACTTTACTTTACTTTATCTTTTATTTTATAATTAATGATTTGGGCATTGATGGAATAACTGTTTTGAATTATAGTCAAATCGTGGATCAACAATCACACAAAAAAGAAATGAATATAATAAAATATGGGAATTAATATTAGAACCACAATCCAATCTAAGAACATCTAAATTTTCATAGTTTAGTATAAAAAAAAACTCAATTTCGAAATTATATTAAATCATTATATATTAACCTATTTGATATAGACTGGAACGGGTTGTTTTTTTTTTCATGATTATTTCATTATTTCCGGAACTTATAAAAATTTCATCTTTTTTTTATATCACTTCTTTAATTCTCTATACACTTAAAAACTATTTGTTTATTTAAAGAATCGCTTCGTCATTAGAATGAACAGAGGGAGGGAGGAGATTTTCTTTTATTCTTCTTTAATAATTTCTTCCTTTCTTCAATTTTTTTTTTTTTTTTTTTTTACTCAATACTCAACTTTTCCTTTAAATGAAATGAAATTTTCATGTTATTATTTATATTAGTTTTTTGAATTGGAGTGATTAAAATTTATAGGTGAGATGGATGAAAACTATATTTATTTTATTAAGTTATTATGATTTTTAAAGGAGAAAGTACTATTTTTTTTTTAAATTATTAATTTATTCTTATACTTAGAATAGAAAAATTAATAGAATTTATAATTATATTTATATATAATGATGATTGTTTACATTGATAGATATAAAACGGATGAATTGTTAAATTTTAATAATTCATAATTTCGAAAATATATAAAAATATATTTTTAAAATTTAATATACATAAAAATTTCATTTTTTAATTACTTATATGTAAATATATAATATATGTATATAAATATATATTTATATTTGTACTGAAATATATAAAATTGCAATGAATTAAATATAAAAAGTTACAAATTCCGCTTCTAATGATTTCGAAGGATTTCTACTGGAAAGTGAATGAAGACGCCCCAGGGGGCCAACTATCTTAAAGTAAAATCGTTCATTGGGATCCTAAAAGAAAATAAAAGTGGTTAAAAAGTAAGAGTCAAACCTTTTAATTTGAGTGAACTAGGAAGATATATATGTATATATATATATATATATATATATATATAATGTAATATTAAAAATTAATATGTATTTTAAATTGTTTATCTGTAGTTATTTAAAAAAAACAGCCAAAAATATGTAAATATAAATTTATAAATATATTTATGTAGGTGTGTAATGATTATTATACAGTGATGTTTAATTTATACATATTATTTCTTATTTATTTAATTAAGTGTATTTGAAAAAATTACCCAAAACATATGATTTTTTTATATTCATTTGAAAATAAAAATAATATCTTATCTTATCTTCTTATACGAGTAAAAATTGTTTGTTTGTTTCATTGTTCTCAAAAACCACTCTAACGATTTTTTTGAAATTCACAACAGAGATAGTATTTATAAAGAAAAATTGAGTTTTATTGATCACATCTCACGAAACTTTATTAGTTCTTCTTAATTTAAATTTATAATATATGGATGACGTCACAACCACCGCCTGTGAGATATATATATCTATTCTTAAAATAAAATTAAAAATATTTATATTATATTCATATATTTGATTTTTTAATTTCATTAATAGTTTTACATTTAAATTATTTGAAATTGTTTCACACAACGTTTAAAAGAAGATTTATCTTTATATTCGATTCGATATATAGTAGGAGAATTAAATGACGTTATCAATTTATTATACTCCGGTAAATATTATAAAATATTATTTACTAAATATTCAAACAATATCAAATATTCAATTAGATAAAACATTTATTTGTTTTTGTGTTCTTATTTAAAATACATTTTAATTTAATCAGTAAATTAATTATATATATTATTATTGTAAATGTTATATCTATCTATGTGTCCCTTCATACATTTTGAATTCACCCATAATATATCTTATATTCTTATATACTTACTTTAATATAATTTAAAAAGTTTTAAAAGTTTTTTTTTAATATTTTATGAATTCAAATCGTCAATTGAAAATGAAAAATCCAATTATGAGATCAATTATTCATATAATTTTAAATGTTTTCGTGTTTTATAAATAAAATATTAAAAAAATAAACTTATAAACAAAATATTCTTTGAATTATTTTGAAACATTTTAGGAAATAAATTTTTAATGGGTCATTTTTAGAAATTCCATTTAACAATTATAATAAATAATTAAAAAATTGTAAAATTTTTAAAGTATATAAAAATAAATTGTATAAATTGGTTAAAAGGTCGAGTGATAGTTCGGTGTCACAGGTATATATTTTATATCAACACGCCTACTTTTCTGTTTATATGTTATTATTTGAATGGGGATTCGGTGAATGGTTAATGGTTAATTAACGGTCCATATAACATCATCGACTGGGCCGCTACCATAAGGAGTGAAAATAGTGTCGAATAGAAATAGACGATATTACTTGGATTAATCTTATTATACTAGCTAAAATTGTTTGTTTTATAACCACTTAGGGCGCTAAACAGTTTTTCAAAAAAACACTATAGAAAAAAAAATATATGTATTTATTATATATTTATGTATTATTGAGGAGCACAAGTTCTTTCATTTTAATCAGATTGATGCAAATGTGTAACATTTAATAATTGTAATAAATAATTAAAGAATTGTAAATCAATATTTTTCAAAGGGTAGAGCGAGAGCTCGGTGTCTCAGGTATTAATATTACCAGCCAAATCCAATAATAATGAATCGTTTTTTTAACTTAAGTACCGAGCCAAGGCTCAGGGTCCCGGTATATATTATAAAAGTGCAATGTGAGTATGTTTTGTGGAGGTAAAGGTTCTAAGGAAACAAACTATCAACAAAGCTCAGGGCCAGACACTCAAGTGCTGCGGAGTTCATTTTCAATCCCCATGTTTTTCCCACGGCCAATTATATGTTGCATGTTGTGAGTATGTGATTACACAAATTGGGAAAAAATCACTCGAAATGCAATTAAACAAAAAAATTGAAAAGTTAGGCTAAGCAGACGTCTTAAATATTATAAGAGATTCGGCAATTGCAATTACAGATAGCGAGGAAAAATTAATGGAGGTTTGAAATTAATAGTGATAAGAAAAAATATTTAGTGACAAAGAGGAACAGTATTAACATACAAAATCTTAATATACAAAATGTAAAATTTGAATATGTAGAAAAATTGAATGTAATCACGAAGGATAATAATATTTGAGAAGAATTTAAATGGAGGTATCAATCGGGAAACGCCTGTTATCATGCAGTAAAGACCATGGACGCATAGGAAGGGACGTAAGAGAGATGGGACAAGGGCTCAGGATAGGGACATTCGGAGAAATGTAGCCAAGAACTTTCGAGTATCTTTGAGTTATATAAATAGATAGATATAACATATACAATAATAATATATATAATTAATTTACTGATTAAATTAAAATATATTTTAAATAAGAACACAAAAAGAAATGAATGTTTTATGTAATATACTGATTGAAACAAAATGGATGAAAACCTTTTACTACTTTTAACCAAATACGATGTACCACTCGGGGTACAGGGGGCGGAGCCCCCGTCCAGCTGTGAAGAGCGCCGAAGGCGCTCTGACCAGCTGGTACATGTTATTGTAATAATCTTTGTGTTTAAATATTTGTTACAGATTGATAAATCCATCTTTTACCTGATATGGATTTTATATTATTGGATAATTATTGGAACCATTGGTGGTATTGGTCAATTGATTCGAAATTCTGTTGATAAAACACTGATTATATTAGAAAAACACAAATTACAAATTCATCTATTTTCTGATATTTATACTGAATTGGATCAATTTTCATTACAAATTTCTAGACAATCATTTGATTTAAAAATTGGTGGTGGATTATTTAATTTAGATTTGACAATATTAGGTAGAGTTTTAGCATTTGTAATATCATATTTAATAATTTTATGTCAAGTAAAACCACCTGATTCACCATTCAATTTAAGAAATAATACAAGTTGTTAAAACAAAAAAAATATATTAAAGAAATCATAACGATTCTGATTTGTTGGTTGTATTAGAACAAAAGAATTAAGGTGCTTGCACACTTGCCAGCCAGTACGCCGTCTAGTTAAACTAGCTGCAATAGCTAAAATGTTTTAAAACTTAATTATTAAGAGAATTTTTATTAAAAGACCACATTATTTGTATAAAATTATTTATTAAATTAAAATAATTGTACAACGTTTTAACTGCTTATTCTGCAGTCGTTTTCAAGTAACCGTACGCTTGCTCCGATTCAAGCGGACTGATGCATGTTGGGACACGTCACCTCTTATAAAACTTCTTGGTTCTCTAGTGACCGGAAATGAAGAATTGGTTGTCTAGTGTTCAAGCACCATAAATTTATTTGTAGTAAAGTAAATAAAAAAGTAGAATGTAGAGAATTTTTAGCTTACTTTAGAAAAATTTAAATATTTTTTTGCATAGATTTTATTTATATAAAAATATAATAGTATATTAATAATAGTTAATCAACCAAAAAAATTTAGAAAAAATTAACAAAAATAGATAAGTTCCAGTAGTCGTCCGAATGGCTTAATTCACGTCATTTATTTTTCTGGTTCCACATGGTTGGGATATTACAGTTATTAACTCGGGTACAATTCACCCTGAAAATCTACGTGTAAAGAACGTCCAAAATATTTTGATGGGTCTTTGGGGCCTTGGCCCGATCGACTTTCTCCCCCCCCCCCCCCCCCCCCCCTATCGATCGCAGCGTCAACAGACCTATAGGGACGAACTAAAAAAGTGATTTTTTCGTTCGAACCATATGGATGGTCTTTTGTTCGGTCCACTATTGGAACTTGCCCAAAGAGTCTGTTAATCATTGACTTGAAATTTGAAACATAATTTATATTTTTTTTTTTTTATTTTAATTGTATAATTATTATAAAAATTATATTAACAAGTGTTTATAGTATATTTGATAACTTCGAACCCGTTGCAAACGGTGTTTGCAATTTAAGTTTAAAGTGAATTTATCGTGGTATGCAACAATTAATTAAATAGTTCTTTGAAAACAATATTTTTCGTATACCTAATGATCATTTTGAACGGAGATTTCTTTAATTTTTAATTTGAAGTTCTTTGGAGTTCTGGTCCTGGATATTAAAAAATTAAAAAAAACATCTTTTAAGTATTTATAAGTTCATGTTTAATATTGACATTTGTTGGTTGCGCTAATCTTTGGGCTATTACCTTTGTGGAATCCATGACATAGAAATGGGCGTATTTTTTTGAATCTCCGTCTTGTGGGTTTTAATGTGAAGTTGTGTGATATACTTGAGAAAGTACTTTGAAAACGTAAGGACCATTTCCTGGGGACTCAACCAGTTTTGCACCCATGAAACACAACTGTTATAAGCTCTTATATTTTCTCTAAAATTATTATAATTTCTATTCAATGAATTTGACAATAAATTGCGCAAAAACACTGAATATTCCAAAAAAATTTTAAGTTTGCCAAAAGAAATAAACCATTCATTCGTAAAGGAGATGAACAAAATTATTTATTTTATAACAATTACTAATTATATAATAGTTTATATTAATATATAATATTGAAATTCATATCTCTTCGTTTTGATGTTATCGCCAAACACGATTAAAATGACATTTAGTATATTTAAAATATTAAAAACAATATTACAATTAGGATTATATTTATATGAATAAGTTTAAAATTAACATTTATATTATAAAAAAGTAAATTATATGTAATATCATGTTTGTTTTAAAGAAAGTAAGCTTTGAAATAATTTAAAATATGAAATTTATAATTATCACAATTTATTTTATATTTTTTGTTTTTTTGTTTTTGAAAGACCCGCTCCGAAAGACGCCACCTAGTGTGTCATTGGGGGCAACTTAGGTGGTTACACACACAGTGAGGGAGTAATTAGGGCTTTTATATATATATTGTACCTATATTTAATGTTAATTAATGAATATAATTTTAGATTATTTTACATATATTCAATTTTTATAAAGATTCCAAACATTGCAAAAATAACTTTTTTTTAATTCAAATTTTGAAAAATTAATTTTTTTTATTTTATAATTATATTTCGTTATATAAAAATATAAGATTTAGATATTTTTTAATTCAATTTTAGCTCCTTTTTATGCATAGATAATATTTTTTTAAATAGATGTAATTAAATACATATTTTGTGCTAATATTATTTTTCCTAATATCTCTATTTTTGTCCTAATCTAAATTCTTAAGTTAGAAAAATAAAGAATTTTATTTCTTATAAATAATAATCATTAAAATTTAATAAACTTAATAAATAATATTATTATTCTTTAATGTTAGTCAAATTTTTATTTTTCAATTTATTCTTTTTTTTAAATTTTCAAAAAGATTTTTTAAATAAAATTTTGTATATATATATTTGTTTTGTTATCTTATTTCTGTTTTTGTTCGTACCTATTGTAAGAAGGGAAAAAAATTCCATCCCTAACAGCTGGCGCCTTTATATAAGGGCAGCTCTCCCAACAAAAAAATCATTTTGTTTCGGACCTGGGTGAACCTGGGGCACCTGGGGCGTTGATTTCACTTCATTTTCAACGTATTTTTGATATTATAAGGAAAAATAATGGGAAATTCTCATGGTTATGAATCAGTGAAAAATGAAGAACCAAATGAACCAAATACTGAAAATGATAATTTTGAGATTTTAGAGGAAAGTAATGAAGAAAAAGAAGAAGATAAAGAGACTAATTCAAAAAGTGGGTATGTATTATTTTAAATATATACTACTTTATTAATTTATAGATATTTGTTGTTTTTAAAATAAATATTACACCAAGAAAATTACCTAAAATTGCAACGTATTATTTGTTGGCTTAACAAAATTAAAATATTAAACTTAGAATTTATTTTGCATGGTAAAGATTCTTAATTTTATTAAAAAATAAATGAATTTAATTTAATTTCAATAATTAAAATGATTTATTTATGAATTTCAAAAAATTTTATTAGAGATACTTATATGAATACATATAATAATAAATAATATATAATAAATAACACATGTTATTAATTATAAATTAATTTTATATATATATATATATAACAGGTATTAGTATTATATATTTGTTATTATATTTAAAAATATATAATACTAAATATATTTTATTTTATTGAAATGAAAATCGAGATTTTAGATCGAATAAAAGAATTTAAGCTGAACTGTATGGTATATATAGACACACGTTTATTCTATTCAAAATTATTTAATTTCCTATAAATAAATAAATTATAACTAAAATTTATTATTTCAATTGAATAAATTATGTTTAAGAAAAAATATAATTTTAGAGGATCTTTCTTGTAATTTACATATATATACATTCTATTATTTTTATTATAATTATACTATTTCTTTTGTAAAAAAAATTTATTACAACTTTTTGAAATCTATAGATATATTATAATGTGTGATTTTTAAAATCATAAAAAATATAAATTCCAAACAAAACTGATTATTTTTAAATATAATGAATTTTTATTAAAAATTCAATCTCTTCTAAAAAATTATTTTGAAAAGTTTTCATTTGTTGATTCATTTTGCAAAATATTTAATCTCCTAAAATATATATATATATATATATTGAAAATAGTGAAATTCAATTTTTTTAAAAATTCAATACACAATTTGTAATATAAATATTATAAATTTTATATATGATATTATTATTAATTATCATTAAATATATTTATTTTTTGATCAAAATATAGTTCTTACCTGTGATTGTGTTGCTTATAAGTAAAAGAATTAAGACATCTCTCTCTTTTTAACAACAAAGTTTAAAATGAAACTAAAAACTAATTATTAATATTAAGGGTTTTAGTTCTTACAGATACTATACGTATATTATAGATAAAAATAACAGAGATATAAAATTAATCAATCATTCACCTTTTTCATGACTAGGCTTGTCACGTCTTGTCTATTTTCTTGCAAAATGTAGAATTCCTTTTGATTACTTAAAATTCCAATAATATTTAAATAAATAAAATTAAAATTAAATATTTTGATTATAATAAAAAAACAAAAACTTTATGATATGATTTTATTATTACTATTGTTTATTCAATTTATTTTTAAAATATTTTATTTCTGGGTCGTGTAAGAATAGATTTTATAAAATACTAAAAGACGAAAACTATAAAATCAAAAAGTATAAACAATTATGAAAATTTATATCTTTAGACTTAAATAATAATAATCTAAATACTTCAAAAGAAGTTTCTGAAAACAAATCTCTGAGAGACAAATCATTCAGATTTTCTATTAAAATTTTTTTTTATTATTTGTTTATCCACAAAATATTTTTTTAATATAGGTGTATTATTTTTTTGTTGTTATCCGTAAGTTTTTCCTAAAATTAAATTTTTAAAATGTTTTTTAAAAAAATAATAGTTTTATCTGAATTTCCCTTATTTTTGCATTCCCTTATATATAAATTTTCTTATATATAATCCAAAGGAAACCTCATCTGGAATAAGTTCGGTCAAAATCTTTAGCACATATTCCTAGTCTTCTAAAGAGAATATATTAATGCAATTAATTATGATTAAATATTGAGATTATGGACACATTACTTAATATTAATTAAATAAATAATAAAATACATATTCAATATACAATAAATTAAAATTAATTTAAAAAAACCTATGAGAGATATTAAAAAATATAGTATGAAGTCGATGATTTATAATTCTATAATTTATCCATATTTGCAATAAATAAAATATTCAAATTAATGGAAATGTTTCGGTTTTTAGAAGTACATAAAAAATTAAACTTATTATCTTATTCAAAAAATTACGACCTTAAAATAAACAAAAATAAATTCAAATTATTTTCAAAAAATCATCCAAGAATATGATTTTTTTAAATGAAATTGTTTTCCCAAAACAATTTTTTATCTAGATATAAAATTTGAATTTTTTTTAAATATATTTACAATCAGTTCATATAAAAGAACAAAAAGAACTATAAGTAAATTTGATTAACATGTAAGACTCATTCACACTTACATTTTACATTCATACATCGTTCATACAAAGTGATTTAGAGTTGTCTTCAAATCTCTCTAATAGAATTTATTTGTCCAATCGTTATGCTTTGAACGATCTTCTGTGTCCAATAAATAAATCAATAAATGAAATTTCTTTTTTGTTCTTTTTGTTAGACTATTGTCAAGTAAGTTGATAGCCAATGGGTTTGTATGATTTTCCAGTTTGGAAATATATTTTTCGTATTTTTTGAGTATGACTGATGGTGCAAGATCTTATGCAGATTCATTGGTTATATACCAAGGAGCATTTGTGATAAATCTAAGGATCTTAGATTGTGTTTTTTGTATTTTACTAATATTGGACTCACTTTTTTATCTAGATATAAAATTTTTTATCTAGATATAAAATTTGAAAATATAAAACAATTTAAAGAAAAAATACTATAAATAATTACATATATATTTTTTTAAATAAAATTATGTTACATTTTTTTTTAATATTATTTTTCAATTATTTACTCTAGCAATAACTTCAATTATATAATATCATTTATTCCAATTTACTAATATTCTTTTTGATTAAATTTATATTTTAATACATTTAATAAGACAGCTGAGAGTTGCCTATTTGGCCAATAGATGTCGTAAGGTGTCACTCCTATCAGTTCAGCCTGGCTCACGTGGATTGCTCATACTGTCTTCATTTCCCACACCCGTTTCCCTATAAAATTTATTAGCCATTTAACAACCAGTACATTACACACAATTTTTCTTGCAACTTAAATGCAATTTTATGTAGTGAAGACGTGAATGTATATCTAGTCAGTGCACTAATATAAATTTATTATATTGTTGTTATTTTCTCTAACAATTAACAAACCAAAATTGAACTTGGAAAATTATTTCATTCGAAATAATTGATTAAAATATAGTATAAAATTAAAGGTGAGTAATTTCTAACAAAAAATCAATGTAAAAGGAATAGTTAAAAAATTTCTTGTCAAGTATTATCTTATTGGAATCTAACGGGCGGGGCTTTACATTGTTAAAAAAAAATAAACAAGAAAGATATAAATAAAATAATTTATAAACACTCATAAAACTTTGATTATAATATGATAAAATAGTGTACGGTATCTATTCTAGTTTAGTAATTATTCATTGATTTTTTTTTAATTCAAATGAATGCAAAACACGTGGGGAAGTCTAAAAGGTATAACCTTTTTCTGTTCTAATAATTTTATTATAATATATCTTATAACAATCCATTATTTTATTTCAATGTCTTATTTATTTAATTAATTAAAAGAAAGAAAAACATATCAATTTAATTTATTAAACGTTATTTTTAATACATTAAAATTATTATATATTATATTATATTAAATTGATTTATAGAGATATAAATATATATTTGTTATTAAAAAAAATAATTGGCCATTATAAGGATGATTTAGTATCCCCTCTCTTGATTAAAGTAACTAAAGTTTAACTCGGTCTTATTAAGTGATATAAATCTAAACAGCAATTGTTATATATTTATTTGTTTCATTTTGATTACTAATATAATATTGCTAAATAAAATTTAATTTAATTATTAATTTGCAAGGCATTTTTTTTTTTTTTGTGAAAATAAATAAAATTTATTTTCTAATTTTATATAAAGATATTTTTCATTGTTTATTTCAAACTGTTACTCATTTTTATACCTTTCAGCTTTTTGACAACTTGTAATATTAGCCCCCCCCTCCCCACCAACCCCACTCCATCCATCGGGCTCAATTAAAAAAAATAATTTTATATACATTTTTGTCAATTGTAAATGATATAAAAAAATATAGTTGATTAGTTTCGGCATTAATATAAGAAATTATTTTTTAATTATTCCTTCTCAGTTATATCTATTACAGATATCACCCTTCTTCCCCACCCCTCGTTATCTTATTACTTTACCTGACCTTATTTTTTCAGAATATTTAGAATTATTTATTTTGAAAAGATATTAAATTTGAAATTGAAATTTTATTTTTTTAAACGGAAAGAAAATTAATCGTTTAAAGTTGAATTTAATTTTTCTAAGAAAATAAAATAAACTTAGTCTATTTACTATTAATAGATGCATTATAAGTATAGCTACATATGATATATATTTATATAATATTAAAACTATATAAAATATAAAAGCTTTCTTCCTTAATATGAAAGATTTTTTTATTATTATAACTAATAACTGGTCAATCACTCAAAAAAATTAAGATACTAATGACTTTCTTCTTTAAGATATAATCTCTTTCTTAGAATAATTTATTTACTCCCTCTATATAATATATACATTTAAAAATTTTACTTAAACAAGATTTAGTTTTTGACAAAGACACATCTTATTTTTAATTTTAATTTTTTTTTTTTTTTTTAATTTTTAATAATTTTATTTTAAAACTGAAAGTTTTAATTTATATTTCATTAACAATTCCTATTAATTTTAAAAGGATTTATTTTTATTTAGATGTGGGGAAAAAATATTTTATGTTTTAAAAATTATTTATTGATTTTATTTTAAATTATTTTATTTTATTTTTTTACAGAAAAATTAAAATGCTATCAACTATCGATTTTACTGAAAAACTCAATGGAGAAAAAACTCCAATGGGAATTCCATTAGCTGAATATAACATAATTGCCTGGGATTTGGATACAACAGGCCGAAAATTAATGGATGAAATTTGTCAAATTGCAACTTATACACCAACCCATACATATTCACAATATGTTATGCCTTATAGAAATTTAAACCAAGCTGCTCGACTTCGACATAATATTAAAGTTGCAACGATGGGCAAATATCGTATGTTAAAAGATGCTAAAACGGGAAAAGTAAGAATTTTTTTCTTGTATATAATATATATATATATATACCTAAAATTTAGAAAAGTTTCAATTCAATTTTAATAAAATAATAAATAACTATATCTCACTCTATTTTAACATATCTTCTAGATTTCTTTACAAAAAATTTATTATTTACTTAATGATAAAAATTTAGACTTAAGAAAAATGATTTATTTAATTTAGTTAATATAAAAGTTGATAAAAAGAACAAATATTTTGTATAGCTAAAAATAAAAAATTAAATACTATATATTAATAAGCTTTCACAAATTTATTTTTTTTTATTGTAAAGTTTACCTATTTAAAAAAATATATAGCTAAATTCCCTAAATAATTGAAAAAAAAATTCTTTTGGTAATAAAAAAATTATATATATAAATATAAATGTTTAATTTTAATATTATTTTAAAAATTTCTTAGAGCCTTAATTAGAAAAAGTATTGGACGATTAAAAAGTATTATCTTATAGTAATATATTTCATTTTCAGAGAATCTTTGCACTTTCTAAGAGAACTCATTTATAGAATTTTATTTTTAATCTTAGGTGTAAACTTTTATATATATTTTTATATTAATAATGTTATTAAATTTACATTTTTTATCTTTAAATGAGATTGCATAGTAATTTATTTTCAAGGAAACTGATAATGTGACTTAATAAAATATTCATTTTTTTATATATATTTTTTATAAAACAAAGTTTTTTGTTATTTTTATTTTATATTCATTTTTATTTTTACTATAATAAATTACATATTTAATAATTAGTTTTATAAAATATAAAACATATTTATTAAATATATTTATCTATTATATTATATATTTTTTTGAAACATTTTCATTTTATTAAAATTATTTATATATATAATTTTTATAAAATATAATAAATCATTTTTATGGTAAAATTAAAAGTACTTATTAATATATTTTAATTAAATTGCGTCGTTTATTAACTATTTTTATTAAAATAGTTTCATTAAAAATGAAGTATAAAAATTTTGATTATTTCTTGACATAACCTTGACCTAACAATGAAAATAATTATTCTGATATGATTAATTTTATTTAAAAAAAAATAACTTTTTCTTTTTTTCTATAGGTAATTAAAACAAAAAGTGAGATTTCTGCTTTAAGTGACTTCCTTAACTGGTTAGAATCTGTTCAAGGAAAAAATGGTGTAATTTTATTAAATTACGAGGCCTCTAAAACGATACCATCCTTACTTCTTCTTGCATTTCGGAAATATAATCTTCATGAAAAATTCACATCGATTGTAAAAGGATTTGCTAATGGATGTTTATTAGCAGAGGATAGATGTGCCAAATTAGTGAAATCTTTTAAATTAGAAAGTTTATGCAAAATACTTTTTGACAAAGATGAAG
Organism: Labia minor; assembly: GCA_963082975.1. Classification (NCBI taxonomy): domain Eukaryota; kingdom Metazoa; phylum Arthropoda; class Insecta; order Dermaptera; family Spongiphoridae; genus Labia; species Labia minor. Next base: position 43,897,585 of record OY720350.1, on the reverse strand, counting down.
TTTTAGATAACGCAACTGTTCGATGTCGTCTTGCATATCAGGTACAAATTAACAACGAATATTTGTTTTTCCTTTGTTTTATTAATATTAATATTATAAACCAATTAGATAATCAGTTCATAATTATTATGCTATTTTTATCTTTAGTTTTTTTATTTAATTAAGATATTTATTTAGTAATATATTTTTAATTATGTATAATTTTAAAAAGAAAACATTGTGTTGTAATTTACTTTTTAATAAATATACTTTTTTCTTAACATTTTTAAAATTGATTCAATTAATGTTGCTTTCAGATATGCCAACATTTATGTGGAGCAGAAGATCGCTCAAACAACAGTCAAGGAGGCGGTGATGCAGAAATGACTTCAAATAGTTTTCTTGAAACCATTTGTCAATATACAATTCCTATTGAACGAGTTCAAGATGATTTGGATCGGCTCATAGTAAATCTCTAGTTTTTATTTAATTGATTTTTTTTTATTTTATGAAATTAAATAATCTTTCATTATATTTAGTGCATCATTGATCGACAAAATACACTGCATCCAATATTTTCGAGGAAAGGAACTAATAACACAAGCGAAAAACATAGATCGGAAAATTTGCGCCACATCCTCGCTGAAGCTGGAATTGATTATGAACTCCTCCTCAAAACATTTACACAAGGTGGCCGAGAGAGTCTCATTAATCTACTCACAACAAAATTGACCAAAGCAAAGCCACGTGACCTCGAAGAACTTCACATGGCTTTAATGGGTCATTTTGACCCCAATTCAGTTCCTAATAAAAATGAGCCTGGTTTTAAAACAAGGCGAAATAGTCATAGAAGTTCTGATAAAAAGAGTACAATTGAAAGTAGTGACGATAGCAAATCCATCGAAGATAGTAAAAATGAAATAAATAAAATAATTGATGAAAAGGAAGTTTATATAGAAATTGAAAATCCTCATCCAATTATAAGTGATTTAAAGGAGGAATTGTTGGATATTCCACAACCATCGGAAATTATATCGGAATCTGAAGAGCTAAACTCTTGTAATGAAATTAAATCAGAATTTTTAACTAGTGTTATAAAAGCAGAATCCATTACTTCACAAAATGCCTAAACCATATAAACTCATTGACATTACTTTCCTAATGTCAACGAGTGCCTTAATTTAATTTAAAAAGCCGATGTTGCCTTACTATCTATGTTCAATAATTCTTTTTTTTCTCTTTAATGAAAGCTTTCCCAAATAGGGATTTCTTAATTACACTCTGTGATGCCACTTGAAAAATAACATTTGGCTTGATTATTATAAAAGATATATTTTTTCAGTTAAAGGGATTAATTTTTTTGTTATCAAACATTTTTTTATTTAAATATTATAACATTGTTAAGTTGTTGAAAAATGATTTATTTTATAAATATAATATAAATTATTAATTATTATGTTTAATAAAATACAAAAATCATACAAATAAATGCAGTTAACATTTTTGTTCATTTCAAAACCTACAATATATTTATCATAGTTTAAAGAATTTTTTTAAATTATACTCTTATTTTTATATTTTGCTACTGATCCATACTTTATCTTAGAGATAGCCTTCATTATCTTTTGGCAATATAAAATATTTATTCTCTAGAGAAAAACCTTGAAATTTACTTTTTCAATATACTAAACATTTTTATTATTTTATTAATACATGGGCACATAGTTTAATACATAAATGAAATATTATAAATTAAAAAATGCTTTATCAAAATTTAAATTTTTCTTCAAATAACATTTTTTAATAAAAATTTAATAATTATAATAATCTTCAGTTTATTGAATACTATAAAGAATTTCTTATATTTTTTGCTTTAACCTAAGATTGAGTTTGAATTTGTTATTCGATTACATTTTAACATATTTACAGAGTGATTGCAAATGGTCAAGATTTCTTTAGGTATTGTATCAATATACTTTTATTTCCTATTTAATTTCAAATAATCTTTCAAATTTCATCATCCAAATTTTATTTATATTATGAAAAGCCAATAAATAAATTTATATCTTTAACTAGAAATGGTTTTTGTTTTTCTAGTTTATTTAAAAAATTTGAAATTAAAAGTAATATGTATATTATATAACTTTTGGATTAAATTTTACAATATTTATTTTGTTTAAATAGTTTATTTTATAATTTTCAATGCTATTGAGAGGAAAAATTAGAATTTATAATATCTTCTATATACTAAAAAGAAGAGAAGAAAAAGTAACAATTGAATTTGCTCTAAGAATTTAGATCTATTTATAACAAATTAAAGTGAATTAAAGTTATATTAGTATAATAATCTGAGAAATAAAAGAATATATAAAGTTGAGAAAATTGAATTTTTCATAAAAATATCTACTAATCAAAATATTCAATTTTCCAAAATTTATCAGATGTTTTAAAAGATAAAAGTCAGGTTAAAAAAAATGATAAACTTTCTTTTCTACTTAAACAAAATCGAAATAAACTGAATCGTAAAATTTAAACTTCAATACAATAATACTCCCTTATGCTCCCTTATCGCAGGGTATACGATCTATCAAAGTAGAGCGTAATATGAAATAGCGTTATACGAGGTTTTCTCATCATGTAAATAAGAGGTTAGTGGAAGATCAGGTGTTTTACCATTAAATTTATTAATTGTTTTTTATTACAATAAAACAAAAGTTTATCTATATCTGTCTACTAATCACTTTTAATATCTAATCTTCTAATCACTCATTTTAGTCACTAATGAAATGCTTTTTCTTATTGCTTTATTTTCGTCTTTTTTTATTATCACTAGTGATAAAAATTAAAAAATGTAATTGGTCTCTATATCAATTGTTATATTATATAAATTTATACTTACAATAACGTTAATAATGTTTGAAACGATAAAAAACTGCAGGAAAGGAGAAATATACGGGGCGCACCTTCTAAATGCAAAAAACGGTTTTTTTTAGTCTAAACACAGGTTAGGTCTCGTCAGTGGCGCAACCAGGGGGGGGTTTTGGGGGTTAAAACCCCCCCCAGGAGAGAAAAAAATATACATTGCTGTATATTATGTACTATATTACAAATAGAAAAGAAAAAATATAATCATTCTTTTTATTTGAAAAAAAAAAAAATAATTCTTAAAGTATAACTTAGTGTATAATAAGTAAATTTATTTTATTTTAAAAAAATTTTAACAAAAATAAAAATTGCTTATTTTTTCGTACAGAATTAAATATAAGAAATAAAATTTCTCCTAAATCATAAAAAACAAAAGACTTAATATAAGATTACTAGATGATTGTGAAATTTTCCAATTTGAGTATTATTTAAATATAAAATAAATAAAAATATTACTCAAATTCTAAATATTTCATAAAAATTATGAAGCGAAGACTAATTTTTTCAAAATGGAAACGGGTAAAAATCCCTAAAGGAAAAAATCCATAAAAGTCAAAAATCTCTCTCCCTAAAACCAAATATCCCTAAAAAGAAAAATCCTTAAAACCGAAATTCCCTAAATAAAAATATCCAAGACTTAAAAAATCCCTAAAAGAAAAAATCACTAAAAACAAAATTAATCATTTTTGTATTAATTTTAATTGTGATTAAGAAAATTTAATTACAAGGTGAGCATGACACCCAGTTGCCTGAGACACGACCTCCCAAGGAGGTAATCGAGCCTGGACCGAAAGTAGGGAAAAATAGGTCAAAAAATACATACATGTGGCCCAGACACGGGATTTTTCCAAAAAAATAGGGGTGTCAAATTCGTATGTAAAATAAGGGAATTTACTCAAATTTCGTTTATTAGCATACGTTTTAATAGCTTAATGATTCCAAATACAAAATACACCATTTGCACCGTATATTTCACAAGGGAATATATAACGCAATTTGTGAAATTTACTATCATCAGAGGTTGTCTTTTTCATTTTGCTCAATGCATTTATAGAAACATCAAATCAATGCCAGGAGTTTTGAAGCTCTATAATGATATAGATAATCCTGACAACAGGGCAAAACTTCGTGATCTTTTTTCTTACTTCGAGCGCACTTGCCTAGGTGAACAATATTTGGCTGGCTTTTATGACCCCGAATTCGACATTGGAACATTGGAACATCTACGATGCCACGTTGATGGGTTTGCCTCGAACAAAGAGATAAGGTTATGCTCAATATGGATTTGCTTAATCAGGTCCCATACTGATGTCTTAAAACCTCCTAAGCGTGAACGAAGAGCAGTGTTGTAACCTTCCAAATCTGTCGTGGTAAGAAGCCTGATCCACCAAGAAAACGATTCAGCGACTCTCATGATGAGCTTCTGACCATATTGAAGGCAAACCATGAAAAATGAGACGCTAAAAAAACAGATGGAACAGATGTGATGACACCAAGCATGATGTATAACTACCTTATTCAAGTCTCTTTGGTTATTCATTATTAAATAAGTAAAAAAAATTAGGGAAATTTTTTATTTAGGGATTTATTCTTTTAGGGATTTTTCTTAGGGATTTTTACATGATTTCTTTCAAAATATCCTGCCACTACGGGCGGACGAAAAGCTTTCGAAATCTTAAAGTACTTGGGGTGTCCCATAAGTTTCTTCGCTTTTTTGATGCAAAATGAATACACGATATTTGTTGTTTAAGGTTGATTTATTATGTTATGTATGAACCATTCTGATCTATAACCTTCTTCCATCTCCCAGGAAACCTCATTATGCCCTGTTTCCAAAATAGTTGAGGCTTACTTTCAAAATATTCATTTAGGTGCGTTTTTATTTCGATTATGGATTTGAAAGATTTACCACGGAGAGAGTTTTTTAAGGAGAGGAACAAGTAATAATCGGATGGAGGAAGGTATGGGGAGTATGGAGGATGAGGTAGAACATCCCAATCAAACTGTAATAATTTTTGCCTTACGATCAACGCAATAAGCGGCCTTGCGTTGCCGTGATGGAATACTACACCTCGTCGGTTCGCCAATTCTTGCCGTTTTTCTGCTATGGCGGTTTTTAGTTAATTCAGTTGATTGCAATATTTGTCAGCATTGATCATATCACCTTCAGGAAGGAGCTCATAGTACAGTATACCCTTCCAGTCCCATCAAATGCACAAAAGAACCTTCTTCGGATGAAGCCCAGACTTTGCAACAGTTGAAGGTCTATTTTCTTTAGACCAAATCCGTTTCCGGTCTCCGTCAATTGGTGTGGAACCAACCCAAGCTTCATATCGATTCGCATATCTCATTTTGATTAAATGCTTATGTGCCGTTGTTTTGGGAATGTTAGTTTCACCCGCTATCTCGCGCACACTGTATCGTGGATTTTCAGCATGCACAGTCTTGATAATATCCGTCGTTGCTGGGCGGCCAGCTGTAAATTTCTTAAACCAATTGCGGACGGTCCTAATAGTCGAAGCACCACTCCCGTAAACGGTGCAAATCTCTTCTGCCGCAAATGCTTCTTTTGGCTCTCCATAGTAGAAAAATTTTTAAAGAGACTTTGTCACCAACGAAACGTACTCCGAAAAAGCTCATGGATGATTAAATAAGATGCCATAAACGGCTAAGAGATAAGCCTGCATGTTTATATATATATATATATATATATAAACATAGGCAGTTAGATTCATTCATAGCGTGACGCGGAAAAAACTTATGGGACAACCTAATAGTTTTTTATAAATAACTCCTTTATTATTAAGTTTAGGTAAAAGTGAATATAATGAAACTTTTAGTAAATTCGATTCTCTATAAATTTAAAACGATAGTATGATAATTCTCATAAAAATCGGTATTTATTGAGAAAATCAATAAAATATGCTTTGACACATCTTTAAACTACCCTTACTTATGGTCCGATCTTGTCCAACAACAATCCAATCTCCGTCCATCATTCCCAAAAAAAACATCTAAATATCAAATTTCAAAACAATATCTCATTTTGTTTAGACGTAATCTCGGTAACGAGCCGGTTCAAAAATTTTTTTTTGCAGTTTTGGATTCAGAACCTCTGGTTCCAAAATTTATTTTCCCTACCGCCCTCCTTTCAGGAAAAAGTGAAAATCTCGAAGAATCTCGGAGCAAAAATTTTCAAAATTTTCCGATCATCGTATAAGCTATCCTTATTTCATGAGGAAAGCTAAAATAATTTACTTATAGCTGGAAAAAATATTTTCTTTCTAAAACTGTGAATACGAGTAAATAAAATACAAAATTAAATTTTTTTGCCAGATTTTGTAAAATCAGTGTTTCATTTACAAAACTTTTTTAAATATTTAATATAAAAAAAATCTTAATGAAAATTTGTCTTTGAGAGAGCCCGGGGGGGGGGGGGCGCCATAGGAAGGTGGAGCGGCTAGTCAAAACCCCCCCCAGGATCAAATCCTGGTTGCGCCACTGGGTCTCGTTGCCTTGGAGGGGGGAATAAGTCTTAATGGGTAAATTTAACCTAATTGTCAAGCCCAATTTACACGGGCTTAGTACTTGTCATTAGTTCAGGGGTGGGCAAATACTTTTAAGTGCGTGCCAAAATGATATTTTCAAAATCTCTTCTGGGCCGGAGGACCATATTTCGAAAACACTAATAAAAATAAATTTATCTTGTGTGTTTTTTTTAGAGACATATTGAACAAAAAATCAAAATAAGAGCCAACTTTTTCAACGGGCCGGCAGGCGTTCAAAAGGCCCGCTCTTAAAAGTATTTGTCCACCCCTGAAGTAATGACAAGTACCACAAGTACTAAGCCCGTGTAAATTGGGCCAACTCCAAATTAGTTCGAAAGACAAAAAACGGTTTTTGGGGTGAATAAAAAAAAACTCCGTTTTTTGCCTTTGGAGCGCCCGTTAAAGACCGTCAAACCTAAAGCAAACGGACTCAAAAGAAAGGCGAAGCTTAGCTTTGTACCTTTGAACTGAAAAAGGAGCGCGCTCACAGATAAACTGGTTCGGGCATCGGAAAGCCTAACGTTGAATGGAATTTCGAAGAATCCCACAATTCAAATAAAAGAGAGCTAAACGAAACAGCTTTAAGCAGGGTCCTACTGTTATGATGTTGTATTATTTTCATTATTTTATGTTAATAATTAAATGAATTATGCATATTTGTCTATATGAATTTATTGTTTTCAATATTGATCATTGTTTTCTTTGAAATAGTTGAAATGTTGAAAAATATTAAATAATAATTAATTTAGTTTCAAGGAGAGTGATATAATAATGATATTATTATATTATTTAAGTAGTTTAGTTTAAATTGGATTTTTCTTCAAGATTGAAAAAACATTAATTCATGTTGTATAAATTTAATTTAATATGTGTAGGGTATATGAATATATAATTCTTCAGGAAAATAATAATTTATAATATAAAGCTAGGGGATATCAATAGCATTTTATTGGAATCGTAAACTTTTTGCGGGCCCATTTAATTAAATAAAATAAATATTATAATAATCGCTACAACAATGAAAGAGACATGTTGGTATTATGTGAATTGTTCATTTAAATATTAAGGTTTAATCATTTATTAAGTTGTATTTTTTGTCTTATAAAGAAATGTTTAACTTTCGTTTGGCCCTTTGATAAAAAAGGTTGCTCACCTCTGGTTTATTGAGTTTTTTTTTAGACTACGGCCCACTAGGCAATGTGGAAAATAAAATTAGGAAACTTATAAACCTCTGGTTCCAAAATTTATTTTCCCTACCGCCCTCCTTTCAGGAAAAATATTAATATTAATTAATTAAATTAATTTATTTTAATAAATTTTAATAGTAATTATACCATAAGATAAAATTATATATTGTATATATATATTTGTTTCTATCTTTTTAGTAAGGTTTAGTAAAGAAAGATGTAAAATAGAAATATTGTTATTTGAAATTATGAAACTATTTATTGAATTTTTTTAACTCAGAATAGAATGGTAATACAATTTTCCCTAAATGCCCCAATTTTACCCCATCACCCCCTGGACTGCTGCAGCATCATACTGGGTATCAGTGCTATAAACACAGACCATCTGTATATAGACAAATGATAGTATAATTACTAAATAAATTAAATGTGAATGACTTTCGAAGTGTCATAGAAATTGTATAAAATTAAAAATTATAAGAAATTTAAAAAAATAATTTATTCTTTAAAGAAAAATAAAATGAATCATTTAAAATCGGCGCAAAGTTGTCACGTGAACTTTGACAGTGCATGAAAATAATTTTCATTATTCATATTGAATCAACTTAGCTAGATTCAAGAAATTCCTAACGAATGAATCAAATATAAAAATGCTTTTATCCTTTTTTAATAAAACCAAATCTCTTTTGAGATCAAATAGCAGCACTGAAACCTCTGATGTTCCCATTACACAAGCATTCGAAGCAATTTCACTTGATCAGACCTTTAATGTAGACAATCCTGAAGAATTACGTCAAACAATTTATGGCAAATATATTTATAATTTAAATTAAAATTACATTTTTATTTGAATGTTTATTTTTTCTTATTTAGATTTTATTCGTACAATTCGTGACCCTGAAAAACCATCAACTTTAGAGGACTTAAATGTAGTATATGAAGAAGGAATTCAAGTATTTTTTTATTTTTTCATCAACTTAATAACAAATTCTTGGATAATCACAAATAATATTTTCAAATATTAGATAATTCTATTTTGTACATATATAAAACAACTTAAGGGAAAGAATAAAAAGTTTATAATTATAGATATCAACAAATCTTGACTCACCTAAATGAAAATTATATGTAATATATTTATTAAATCTGAATTTTGTAATATATATTTTAATTTTGTATAAGAATTACAATTCAGGAAGGGTTATAAATATATTCGTATATATATTATTGTAATACTAATTTAATTTATTTTTTATTTTAGATAACATCACCAACAGAAAATAGTGTACCAATTATTTACATTGAATTCAATCCAACAGTCCCACATTGCTCTCTTGCCACCTTGATAGGTCTATGTATAAGAATAAAACTTGAAAGAAATATTTTAGATAAATTTAAATTAGATATTTATATTAAGAAAGGTGCACATGATACAGAAGATGATAGTAAGTAAATTTAAATTATCTTTCATATATTAGTAATAAACTAAGTTAATATTTTTTTAAATTATTTTTTAATACTTGGAAAAAACATCCACTTTAAATCGTTGACAAAACATATATATATATTAAATGAGTAAATTAATTTGTGGATTAGATCGATGGGTGTGTATGTGTGTGTGAGCGTATTACTTATTTACTTCCCCACTTCAATTATAAAAATTAATTGTGCAGTTTCTATTCATTCATTCTTTGAAAAAATATCTAATTTTAAAACTAATGGTTTTTCATTATTTTAATTATCTAATTTTATTTTATTGTTCTTTTTTAAAAAATCATATTTTTTTTACGTTTTAGTAAACAAACAAATAAATGATAAAGAAAGAATAGCCGCTGCAATGGAGAATCCAAATTTAAGTGAATTAGTCGAAAAATGTATAAAAGAAGAGGATTGAATTATAAGACTTTTAAAAAAATAGAGAAATAAAAGTCTTTGGTTAATAAAAATTACTATGTAATAAATTAAGTAATAAATAATCTAATTTTAAAGACTGATTTCTTCCGATAGTTAACAAATGCTGTATTTTGTCAATAAACTTTTTATGAATTTTCTTATATCATGTTTTTTGTTTATTTTATAATATTCTTTATGTATATATTCTTAATTAGTTACTACTAATTTTTTAATTTGCCAATCTTCGAAAGCTTAATATTAATTGAAGGTAAAGTTTTAATAAAATAAATATATTTCATGATTAAATATCAAAATAACTTAGAATTTATTATAAAGAAAATATAATTAATAATCAAATATTATTTATACGAAGCAATTTTAAAAATTTATCTTTGTTTTATATTGCAAAACTTGTGGTGATGGCCTCATGACCCACATCATTGTTCTAAGAATTTTCTTTGAACATAAGATATCATCAATTTTAAAATATTTATCAATATCTCTGATTTAATCTAGAAATTCAATTTTGATGCAGTTTTTATGAGGTTATATTTCTTATTTTTTGAATCAATAATTTTAAAAAATCATTTATTATTTTTCCAATGTAATATTGCTTATTTATTATCTGGAAGTTTATTTTCGCCTCGAGTTGGCGCCTGTCAGAAATTTCTGCTTCTTCACCAAATGTTATGTGTGGGAAAGAAAACAATTCTTATTTTAGTGAAATTTGTTAAATAAGATAAAATCAATAATCTTTTATAGGTATAGATTATAAAGAAGTTGAATTAAAATAGTATTATTTGTTAAATAATTTTATTCAAAATAAAAATAACTAAAAAACAAAATATAAATCAGATGATTGATAAAGTAAGTTTTTTTTAAAAAAAAAAAAGAAAATAAGTAGGTATTTAAAAGTTTGATAAAAGAAATTCGTAAGATTTCTTAAAATTAAATAATTTTATCAAAGATTATTAATCTAAATTGAAGTTTATAAGTTTAAGGATACCCCGAATAACATCAAATTTATAAAAATGATACTTAAATATAATATTAGATCATGTCAATTTAAATTATAATTATAAATAAATTATTATAATTATAATTGTTTGTAAAAGTATTAAATATTATTTTAATTTTTAATTAAAATCACATTTTTTTAAAAATATTTATGTTTAATTATTTTCTTTTTCTTTCTCATTATCATATGAAAAATTTACAATTGTTTAAAATAAAAAATATATTTTAAATATAAATTAATAGATATTATAAATGATTAAAAAAAGAAAAATATCAGTAGATAGTTAATTTATTATATTTAATTTTTTAAATTAATTATCTTTGAATTCAAAATACGCTCCATTATGTTTCTATTATTCTATTAAAAAAAACATTGTAAGACGTCAAAGGTGCGTGACGTTTCAAGCAAAATAAAAATATCTCATTGCAATTTATTATAAGTGAATTATTTTAATAAATAATTCTGAGAATGTATTCTAATGTTATATTAACTTGTGGTTGGTAAGGGCCGAACTGTTGCAACACCCTTCAGACAGTTAGTCTGCAGGGTCAACCTATTTAGTCGTAGCGTAGTTTTATTTCCATCTGAAAAAACAGTTCCGCGCTTTCCCATCCACCCAAATAGAATAGATGAGTGAGGTTTGAGCCAAGCACCAGCTGCTTTTTAATGCGCAAGTGAGCTATTCATTAGTAGACATAACCCTTTCCAATTTTTATTTCATCAAATTTACATTCGACAATTTTAATCTTAATTTGTTTCTTTTTAGTATCTATTGATTACAAATCCATAACATATTTTCAAAATATCAATATACATTTATTTCAATAGAATAATGATAATTTTGAAAACCACTTAAAAAGAAGAAGAAATGTCTTCACAAAAAATGTGTGATATATCTTTAAAGAATCGGGTTTATTATGCAGCCAGAGATGGAATGGCCATTACTCTTTATGCATTATTAGGTGACAAAACAGTTCCTGAAATACATGACTTATTAAATCAGGTACAATTTTTTAATCATTTATTTTTCCTCCATTCCATTTATTAACAATTTTAACTTTTAATTATAAACCATGAATCTGAAATCCCTGTTACAAAACGTTTCAAGGTCATTAACTAGATCTAGATCTTTCGTTTTATATCTATTTTTTTTATAATGTCTAATTAATTGCTGCCAAACTAACAAATATTTATAGAATTTAAATAAAATGAATATCATTTTGCATTTTAAAAGAAATATATTATCTATTTGAAATAATTTAGGTACAGGAAAATTATATAAATTTGACATTAATAATAACTCATTTTATTTCAAACATGAAATATTTATTAAAATATGTTTTAGAAATTCTTTAAAGGAAAGATATATGAAAAATTTAAAGATATTTTCACTATTATATTTTATAGTTGAAATTAAATATCGAAATCACACACACACAAGGAATTTATTTATAAAAATATTCTACTTTAGGTGTTTAATTCCCCACTTGGATTTATAATATATTTTATTCTACAATCTACACATCTTTAAAGACAAAATTCTCTTTGACATTCTTAACCTTTTGTTGCTTTTATATAAATTATAATATATATATATATATATTCCAATATTTATTTTATTTTTAATTCTCATTATTATATCCTATGTCAATATATAAGATATCTTACAATTTGTTTCCCCATTTTATTATTAAGCCAACATATTTTACTTATTCAAAAATAATTTGTTTTTAATCATTTCTATTTTTTTCTATTAATGTATGTAAATAATTTTATTCAATTCTTTAATTAATTATATCTAAATTGATATAATATTTTTTCTATATTATAGAACATATAATAAAATATTAATGCCTTTTGATAAATATTTTAATAATAAGTAAAATATTAATTCAAGATTCAAATTATATTTATATTAATCTAATCTTATACACATTAATAAATTGCAGGTTAACTACACATTTTTTTCTTAATATATAATTTTAGTTATAATTAAAATATTTGCTGACCATTATACACAAATATTTTAATAATTTTTTGACCCCCAAAAGGTGGAATCGATAATAAATAAATAAATAAATATAATAAAAAATGTAAATATTCGATCTTTTATCTATAATTAATAATTATCAATTTTTTAATACACTTCCAAATAAATGATTCATAATTTCAATTTAAATTGTTTCACACAGATCTGTCATTTGATTTGATTGGAGTGAATCGAAAAAATTGCAAAACTGGCACCTTCTCTTAATAAATTTGTCATTCATAATCTCCCCTTTAAAAAGAAATGTCATTTATTTTAGATGTTCTTTAATTCTTTATATATATATATATATATATATATATTTAAAATAAAACTTTCATTTCTTTATTTCAGCAAGTTGTGGAAGAAGATGGTCAGAGATGTACTCCCTTGATCATAGCAGCCCGTCATGGACATGACAAAGTAGTTAAAATGCTCCTTTCCAAATTTCAACCACTCGATATTGAACAAGAGGGAATAGTTAAATTTGATGGCTATGTCATTGAAGGAGCCAGTGCCTTATGGTGTGCTGCAGGTAACTCATTAAAAACAATAACATTCCCCTATTTTGTTTTTTTTAAATCACTTAAAAGGAAATTTTCAAGTTCATTGTCCGTACTCGTCGTGATCTAAAAAAAGCAACCACGAGGGCGGCCACTGACTCAGCATGTTTCGTTTCCTACTTCCATCTTTATTCCCCGAACGATAATAATATCGTTTTAAATAATTTTAAATAATGAGACGTACTTGTATTTTAATTATTATTGAATATCTAAAAATATATATCTAAAATGTTGAGCAACCGATATTGTCCTGTTATATATTTTTTAAGGTAAAAATAAAATTTATAAAAAAAAATTTAAATATTGTCCTTGATTTTCAAAAATAATTTCTACTTTATGAGTCATTATTTTTCACTATAAACAATACTTACAAAACACATTCTTGGGAAAATTATTACTATTTACTTTTTATAAACTTCTATATATTTTCTATTCATATTATAATACAAGGTTAAATACTTTTTATATTAAGACCACTTGCTGCTTTACATTTTTAATTCTATATGCTTAATTAATAATCATGAAACTAACATATCTTCTTTATTTGGCCAAAAGATATAGATTTAAATTAATTCAAGAATTATTTTATTACTATAGAGTTTAAATAAATTTTAAAATTTAGTTTTATTCATTTGTTTTACACTCATAATCATTTTTTTTTTAATTTTATTTATCTCATGTTCAAGGTATCAAATTGAAATAAAAAAGTTATATTTTAGATATTTATTTGAACGAAATTTAATAACAAACTATAAATTATTTAATTTTGTATTAAAAAATTTTCATTTATTGAAAAATAATAAGAATCTAAAAAAAAGTATTATTTGAGATTAAAAATATTATCGGTGAACGAATTTGATTAGATTTTTTAAATTTATTTTTAGATTTCACTTCGAACTTTTAAAACCACTTTATGATACAAAAGAAATTAAAAATATCCACTAATTACAAAAAATTTCATCTTTAAGAATTTAAAAATAACATAAATTTTATTTATTAGTATTATTTAATTCTAATTTTATTTCTTTGAGGAGCTGGACACCTTAATGTTGTCAAAACTCTTGTCAAGTCTGGTGCAAATGTTAATCATCCTACGAAGACTAATTCGACTCCTATTAGAGCGGCCTGCTTTGATGGAAGATTAGATATTGTTCGTTATTTAAGATATAATAATGCCGATATTCATATAGCAAATAAATATAATAACACATGTCTTATGATAGCAGCATATAAAGTGAGTGTTTAATTTTTTTTATATTTTATTTTTTACTACTACTAGGCATCATTATACATATTTTACATTCAATTTTTTTAGGGACATTTGGATGTTGTTCGATTTCTATTGGAAGAGGGTGCGGATACGAATGTTAAAGCTCTTTGCGGTGCCACTGCATTACATTTTGCTGCTGAATGTGGTCACGTTGAAATTATTAAAGAATTATTAAAATATAATGCAACATTTTCTAAAAATGAAAATGGTATGAGTCCTATAATTGCTGCTGCAGAAAGAACTCGGGCAGAAGTTGTAGAATTTTTAATTCAAAGGTATACTTTATAAATTTACCATTCTTTGACTTAAATTTTTAATAAATTATTTAATAATTTTTTTTATCTATGTTCTAATCTGATAATATTTGAATTAATACTAAAATTGTTTAAATAAAGTTTCTTTTTCGAGCTGTGATATTTTTTAAAATCATTTAATTGAAAGAATTAAAAAAAATAAGATCATTTTTCTATATTAAATTATTTTATATAAACAAATTATTGCAAACAATATGTAAATTATGGTTTGGGGGTTTCAAACCTTAAACTAATAAGATAAAAATCAATGAATTGACTGAGAAACAATATTTAATGTGTGGCAATTTGAAAAATTCAAAAAGAAGTAAATTAATTCGCCAAAGTGAGCATGTATAGCTACACATTGATAGTTTTTTTATGGGATTCTCAATAGTAATGATAACTATATTGTATTCTAATCTTATACATTAAAATTAATCGAGTATAGGTCAAAGGACAAAAGACATAGATACGGGATCAGAGATTGGAGGAGTAGAGTCGGGTTGGAATTTTGTCAATGTGAACAATTAAGTTATTTTTAGATCCAAATCAAACAAAAATGATATCTATTTTTTAAAGTCATCAAAAAAATGGTGACAAAGCTCGTTTCTCTTTGAGGATATTCCACAATTAATCGTATTCTCAACCTTTATCTTATCTGGTTACTACTTATTATTTATTTTTTTTTTATAAAGTAGAACATTTAATATTATAAAAACAAATTTAATTGAAACTTTTAATTTTTTAACTTTTTATAACGACTTTTATTTATGTATTTAAGATGATCTTATTGAACAAATGGAATCAATTATAAATAATATAATCATTTATAAATTTGTAAAAAATAATAAAATATAGATTTATGATTTATGATATTTTTTTGTTTGCTTTAGAAGTGATATAGATAGAAGAGAAAAAATTGATGCATTAGAACTTTTAGGAGCCTCCTATGCAAACGATAAAGATAACTATTGTATAGAATTAGCCTTCCAATATCTTTACAGAACAATGGAAATGAGGTAATATTCAAATTCGATATCTTAGAAATAAATAAATAAGGAAAAAGGAAAACATATACAAATAATAATTTAATTGCTATATTTATATTAATTAATTTTTTTTCTTTAATTTATTTTTATACCAACCTGTTTTTAATTTTGGATGTGTGCCTCTTTCCTTAATTATATTATTCACCCTCGTATACATCGAAATCGTCATTTAATTTTTAATTTCACACTATTTATAATTTTATTTTAGGTATAGCGATCCTAATGATTTAGTTATAAAAGAACTTGAAAAACCTGTGCCAGCTTATGAAAATTGGATTGAATGTCAATCATTAGAAGAATTAATTGCAATCCGACACAATTCAAATGCTTTGCATATGGAATCATTATCAATTAGAGAACGAATATTAGGAGCCCACAATCCAGAGGTAATGTGTATAATTATTTCAATTATCCATTAATTTTTTATTAATAATAATTATAATTTTTACAATTTAAAAATGTAGTTAAACGAATACTTCTCGAGCTTTCGAAAATCACTTAATTTTGTTCTTTTTTTTGAAACATCAAATGTTATTTATTGGTATTTTTTAGGTTTATTATATTAAATGAAAAATTTATTATATCAACAAATATTTATTTTTTTTATTATGTATAGAATTTTTGTAAAATCTTTTACATTGCATGTGTCACCTATCACCTCACCCTATGAAATTGCCCCACTAACCTTATTTTAATATCTTGGAAACTAGTTAAATTTCATATTAAAACAAATAATATTGAAGAAACTTTGATTTAAAATAGATAATATGATATAAATAAATTAAATATTAATTAAAAAATTATATAATATTAAATAATAATTGAAATTAGAGAATTTTTGTTCAAAGTTGAGCATAAACTTGAGCTGAAAATAACCAAAATGCTTAACAATAATACTTTTATTTCCATCTTCTTAAATTTTCAAGACTTTTCTTCAAATAGCTAGTTTATGCTTTCAGGTCTTAATATTTAAATCGTTATAAAAAAAACTAATTCGACAATCAGTAGTGTATATATATATATATATATGCATCTTGGTAAAACAATAGTAAGAGAAATAGAGGGGTCGATTTGAATACTCGTTTTTATAAATTATACAAGTATTTTTTTATTTATTTTTTAATTTAGTTTCTAAAAAGTTACATTTGGATTTTAAATAATATTTAATTTCATATTTTCATATTTGATAGGTTCCACATCCTGTGATTTTTAGAGGTGCTGTATTTGCTGATAATGCTCGATTTGATCGTTGTATTGAATTATGGCTTCATGGATTACACCTTAGACAAATTAATAAAGTATCTGTCGTTAAAGATCTTCTTAGATTTGCACAGGTAATTTATTTGAATTATATGATAAATACACTAATAAAATAGTTAGTTATTGTAGAGGGAATCAACAAATAGTGATTAGATCAATTCTCATTATATCAACTCAAACAAAGAGCTAATTTTTTTTTGTAAAACTTGAATAATGAAACAACATTGGGTAATTACTGCAGCAATGAAATTTTCACATTCCCAAAAGTCAATTTTTTTTTATATTATAAAATATATTTTCAATAATTTATTATTTGATGATGATAATAATACTATGTTAGAAGGAAAAGTCTGCTGGTTTTGACATGTATATTTCGACGCATTTTTCTGAATAAAATATCTCAAACTGTTCGAGCATGGGAATGGAAAAAATTGTTTAATGGATTCTTCATGATTTGATATCAAAAAAATAGGGTTTTTTCTTCTCTCTCTGCTCAGTCAGTCAAAAACCGCATTCGTCGATTTTATTTCGATACCTAATTTTTACTCTAAAGGAATCAATTGGCTTGTCTCACCATGGCAAAATTGTGTCGAGATTATTTAGGCTAATTTGAATAACTATTAAAGTTATTTATTGTTTTTTAAATTTTACCCTTTAAAACCTGCATATCTTTCCTTCTAATCTAATAATTTTAATCAATGATTTTCATATTTTCTTTTCTAGGTCTTCAGTCAAATGTATCATGTAGGTATCGAATTAAGTTTTAGCCATGTAGAAGATGTTCTTTCCGCAGCTGTTATCGAACTTGAAAGAAACCGGGAAAAACTTGATCATCCTGGACCTAAAGATGATGTTGAACAAATTATGGTAAAAATTAAATAATAAATGATATTAGAAAAGTGTTGATAATTATTATTATTTTACTATTTTATAAATAAAAACTAAATAAATTAAGTTTATACACAACTATATATCATAAAATACACATTTTAAATTTTTATTTTTATTTTTAATAAAGTTTATTTTATATTTATTCTTTATATATTTTTTAGGATGAGCTTGAATTAAACTTAACTACTGCCCTTTATCTTCTTGTGATCATGACAAAATTAATGAAAACTTCTACAAAAGAACAAGAATTTGCTGTGCATAGACTTGTCTATAAATTGAATAGGTTACCAGTTACAATGCGGGATGGGCAAACCCTTTTACATTTAAGTGTTAATTCAGAAACACCTGTGGACGACTTCCATACGAATGATGTTTGCAAGTAATATTAATATCAAATCATTAAAATATATAGAATATTTAATTTAATAGATATATTATACAAATTTCAGATTTCCATGTGCAGCCACCGCTAAATTATTAGTACAATGTGGAGCAAATGTAAACGCAATGGATCGTAATCGAAATACTCCTTTACATATCATTGTTAGTTATCAGAAGCCAATTAGGTAATACTATTTTTAATGAGTAGATATTTTTTTATCTAATTTATATCTCGTTAAAAATTTATATTATAGTAAAAATTTCAAATATATACTAATATATTTTTTAAAAATTAATTAAATACAAGACTGAGACCATTCAAAAGACAACCTTTAAATGTAAATTAAAATGAAAAAATATATAATTTTTATCAATAATAATAATTTTAATTACTAGTTACGAAAAACTAAGTTTTAGATATTAATTGATTGTTTGACATTCATTTAAGATTTGTTCATATAATAAAATAAAAATGATTAATAAGAAAAAATCTTTCCAAACAAAGCGTGATTTTATATACATATTATTATTCTTACTTAATCCGGATTTGTTATTATTATTCGAATTTCTGTAACTAACACTCATTCAATCATTTGTGAAAATTACTTTATTTTCAATTTTTTGTAATTAATAATTTTCATTTATTTTTTAATTAGTATTTGAAACAATTAATATTATATATTTCTTGTTTTAGTGATTTCTTTACACTCCATTCAATTATATTAGACTTGACAGAGTCTGGTGCTCATATGGATACAGTGAATCTTCAAGGTGAAACACCATTTGAGACTGCAACCACAGGTATATTAAGTTAATAATATTTAATATTTGTTTAATCATTTCATTAGTATTATTTATAGTTATTTTTATTTAATTTTTCAATTAATTTTCTATTTATTCATCAAAATCATATATCATTTATCATTAACTTTCTTCCCCTTCCTTTATTTTCTTTTTTGTTTTGCTTGTTGTGTTCAAATTTCATGTTATCTTTTCCCATGCTTAGTAATTAAGTAATTGTGAAATATATCAACTGTTATGATTTATTATAATAATAATAATAATTAACAAACTGACTTTAATTCCTTCTTTGTAAACCTATCTTCTAAATGAGACATGTTCGTCTAATATTTGTTATTTTGTTTGTTACTCCTTCTTTCATTTCTTTTATTCATTTCATTTTCGAACTGTTATCTCTTCTTATTGAAAAGGCGTTGGGTCTTCAGGCGCGGAAATCATCTTGCGTACACAGAACAAACTGAGTCTCAAGTGTATGGCTGCCAAGGCTGTCAACGTCTACAATCTCACCTATCAGGGTCAAGTTCCACAAAGTCTTGAGAGTTTCATCGAACTTCATGGCCCAGGTGTTAAACGCTAGCACTTCACCGTCCCTTACCTAAATATATATTTATAAATTACAAATTCTAGTCTTCAGTTATTTATTTATTATTGTTTTTTTTTTCTAGAAATTGAATATTGGAAAAAAATAACTATTTAACAAATCAAACTATA
This sequence comes from Labia minor, assembly GCA_963082975.1. Lineage (NCBI taxonomy): Eukaryota > Metazoa > Arthropoda > Insecta > Dermaptera > Spongiphoridae > Labia > Labia minor. The sequence continues at coordinate 43,877,790 of OY720350.1, read as the reverse complement.
GTCAATAAATTTTAATTTTTAATTTTAAATCTTGTATATAACAATCTATATGTGTATATAATACATTTATAGATATATTTATTACACATGTTATATATTTTTTTCCAAAACCGAATTTTTAGGAAAACAATAATAAATAAAATATAATATTATATAATAATTTATTTTGTTTATTCTTTATTGTATATTATTATTATCATATAATATATAATAATATTTAAAATCGAAAAATTAATATTTGATAATTCTTATATATAAGAATATGAGACCTCAAATTAACTAAATTGTTTCGATAATTAAAAAAAGAATATATTTTATAAAAAAAAATACATTATGTAAATATCAAAAAAAAAAACCAAAAAAAAATCTATCCTATGTATTTTTACTTGGCTGTTTTTTTCTTATTAACTTTTCCATTTGTATAGATATAAGGAGTAATTGAAAGAAAATATTTTATTTTTTCATTATTTTTTAAATTTATATATAACTATATTTCCCAACATCCTATTTATTTAGATTTAACTATAAATTTTAAAAATAAACTTTGTTTACTAGAAGAAAAAGATATGTTTGATCATATATTAATTTATTGTGAAATTCATCCATGATATTCTATTATCCTTGCTTGTTTCTAATAAAACTTATTTTTTCGAGAAAAGTTTTAAATTTCTAAATAATAGTTTCATATTAAATAAAATGTTCATTTAAATCATGTTTCTTTAACAAAATAATATATTTATATATATATATTGGTATATATATATATATATATATATATATATATATTTATATATCAAAATATAATTTGTAATTATCACTAGCTGATGTGTTCTCTATATGATTTTCATATATTTTTTGTATATAAAAATAAAACACCTTAAAAATTATATATATATATTATTAATAAATCCTATCACAATTTTTTTTAGTATAATTCTATTTAGTTTCTTATATATATGTGGAGATCATAGAGTCCATGGACACTTTTTGTTTCCCAATTTTTTTCTAAGTCGCCATAAGTACTAAAACATTTCTTAAGGTGTCATTAACAGCATGAAGTTAAGGTTCATCCGAGATTTTTTAAAAGTCACTAGGAAACATATTTGTCCCCGAAGTCCAGTGTAGGAGAGGCGATGGACATTTCCCAGCTCGACAAACGGGTTTTCATGGAGGCTTAAAAAATTCTCGGATGAACCTTAACTTCATGCTAGCTAATGACACCTTAAGAAATCTTTTAATATTTAAGGAGATTTAGAAAAAAATTGGGAAACAGTATCCAGGGTCTCCCTTTAGGGAAGGCCTTCAATCTAATCTTCTACTAATGCAAAAATAATATCTTTAAATTACTATACATAATTGTTTTGATTATTTAATTGAAATATTAATTTTTTAAAATCTCTTTTATAGTAAATTAAATATATAAATTCTTTTTATCCTTAAATAATAATTTAATTTATAGAGAAATAATATTTTTTATTATAAACAATATTTTTATAAGACATCCTATTGCTTATTGATAAATTTATTCTAAATTGTTGCATTCAGTTTATATTCTTGAAGTAATATGCTTTTTTAATTTATTTATCTATAATTTATGATTAGTGAGATTCTTAGGAATGAAGGACTCTTAAATTGTTAAAGCACGAAATTTTTTGTAACACACAAGGACGAGATAATTCCCCTTTGTCAATTCTATACAAATTATAATTTACTAACAATCCTCTACTAAATTGGAAACTTACAAATTTATTTTTTATAGAATAAATATTAACTATTTTAAATAATACAATTCTTCAATAATTGTTTAAGAATAATAAATTTAATGGATTTATAACTTCATTATAAGCCAAATGTTCTACAAAGGTAAGAGTAATTTGGACAAATTAACTTATTTTTATTTTAATTTACGTTAAGCAGAGATAAAAAAAAATGGCAATCAATTTAAATAAAATCAAAATGATAAATGGATGGATAAGTATATTTAATTAAGTCTATATCTCAAAAACTATTAATTAAGGAATAAGTAAATATAGTAATAATGACAAGCAGAATCTCAAACATGCAGCTCCCGAAGACTTTAAAAAAAAATATGAATGAAATATTTTAATGAAAATTTTATTTTATTCATATTTAGTTTAGTTTATTATAATTCCATGCATTTCAAAAATATTTTATTTAATTATTGAAAAAAAAGAAAATAGGATTAAATTAAATAAAACATTCAACAGTTGAATTACACAAATGAAAAAGATTTTGGTTAATGTTAAGTTGATAATCTTTCTAACTACTAATAATTTTGAATATTTATTTATTTTCATTTCAAGTTTAATGTTAGTAATTGTGACTAATTAATTTTAATTATTAACAAATATTAAAAAAAAAATTAAAAATTAAATGTAATTTTTAGTTTTAAAAATAACAAGAAATATAAAACGACAATGAGAATATATAAAATATAATACAAAATAAATAATTACTATAAAAATCGTATTTTATTAATTCTTGTTTTTAAATATTAACAACATTCCGGCCTAAACTTAATATAAAAACATATCATAAAATACTATATGTTTGACATCCCTGATATATACATATATATATATAAATATAGTGTTTATATTTTTATTTCTCTTTAAACAATTTCTAAAGAGGATTTTCGAGTTGAATAATTTATTGAAAAGCCTTGTAGTATTAAGATATTAAACAATTAATATCATGCGCATATGAATATATGAATAACAATTGTAATTTGCTTTGATCATGATTTTAAATCCATTTTCAGACCCGGTGGATTATTATTTTGCTGACTATTATCATCCAAATAGGAAGAAAAGAGAGAGAAGATAGCGATCTTGTTCCCCATCGGTTTCCCCTCCCCACTCACATCCACGATTCCATATCAGGATCTCTTGAAACCGTAAAATTAGCTGTTTTGTCTTTAATTTAGTGAGTAATTATTAATCCTACGTGGGTGGATGTGGCTATTGAACTACACAAGGGGTTTGCTTGTGTGTTTTGAGAGGTGTGGGGGTTGATGGGAGGTTGCGGAGCTGATTTGTGCCCCTAGGCTGTTTGCAAAGAGCTAACCAAGAAGGAAGGAAGGATGCCCGTAAATTACAAGCAAGATAAAGCTTACAAGTTCCTAGTTACGGTAATGGCACAGTAATTTGCTACTCGTTATCTATACTCAAACGCCGGACGCACAAAAAACAAAAAACAAATTTAGTAATACAAATTTTAATAAATATTAATTTAAAAAAATAAATTATAAATGTAAAAGTCAGTCTACATCAGTGATTTTCAACTTGGGCTATCGACATCCCAAAGGGGGCGATTATTTGACTATACGATTTTGGGGGGTGAAATCATTTTGGTATATATTGGAGGGACCTCTCACCTCGCAGAATTTGATGAAACTTCGCCACTTGATTCTTTGATTAATTCTAAGAAACTTTTTCCTTAGGAAATTCTTGGGTAAACTTCTAATTTTCGAGATCAAAAGGATTTAAGATTGGATTGAAATTAGATGGTTATGAATGTCGAAATGTGCAGCCATTAAGTAATTTTTATTGACTAATTCACTAATTCTTTACATATTCACTAATTTTTGTTTTTTTTTCTGTTCGGTTTGGATATAGGGAAATTATTTAATTAATTAATTTTTTAATTTTTCTATATATAATCCGAACTGGAAAAAACCGAAAATTAGCCGCGCCCTCTGCTGGTCAAACTGATAAGCTAAATGGGATATCAATGGATTTATATCCAATCTTTAATCCTTTGTGATGTGCTTTTCAAAACTTAAATTTAATAATGGCATAAAATTTGCGATATGTTAGTAAAATCAATTTTTTGATAAGCTGAGTGGTTTTAATTTTATAACGTTTTGAAATCTGATAGGTTTTTCTGCCTCACCCTGTTTAACACTTCGGTTTAAAGATGTTGAAAATATTCATATTCCTGATTGGATTATTAATCCATTTAGTGCTGATCCTACTTATACTCCTTCGCATATTCAAGAAATATTAATAGATTTGCAGGCAGGGCCGTCTTAAGGAATTCGGCGCCCATGGGCTACTAAAAATAATGCGGCCTTCTTCCTAAGAAAATACACAGAATGGCAAATGGGAGTCGGAAAAGTTATCAGTTTTTAGTCTAATCCTTAGAACTTGATCGGAACTATTATATGATTGGTGGTCTTATTAACTCCAGTACAGCTCCGACTGGCTCCGACAGTTCAAATGCGACTGAAACAAAAGTACGATCGGTAGGGTGTTGGGACTCCTATTTCGCCTTGCCTTTCTCTTTCTATCGTTTTTCAGCATATTTGGAAGAAATAAAAATCAGTTTAATATTTTAAGAAGTGTTTTAATTTAAAAATAAGTAAAAACTAATAAAATGAAAAATAAATTTTTACTATATCGCAAATAAAAAATTGCCGCCTCAAAAGGCTTGCGCCCTGGGGCTATAGCCCATTTAGCCCTGTGGTTAGGGCGGCACTGTTTGCAGGCAAATGTAGAAGCGAAACATTCATTTGAACATAGTACTTTAGAAGAATTTTGGATAAAAATTAGCAGTACTAACACATATCAGAGACTATGGATAGAAATAAGACTATTAATCATGACATTTCCAAAGTCATACCTAGTGGAAAAGGGTTTTAGTGCGGTTTCTCAAATACTGACTAAGCAAAGAAATCGCCTCAACATTTGCCAACAAGGTGACTTAAGATTATATCTGTCAAAATTAGAACCCAATATTATTAAACTTTGTCAAGATCACCAACCTCAAGGTTCTCATTAAAATTTCATTGAGTTTATTATTTCTTTGTTATGTTAAAATTAAAACACATTACTTTATGTATCTTACTTTTTTGGAAATTAAATTAAAATTATAACTAATAAATGTTATTTTACTCTATTGTTCCCCTTTCAAATATCTTACTAACGCCTAATGTAATCTACCTTATATTAGGGATTATCGTACAATTTTTATCAGTTAAAATTTATAGGGGGGCGAATTAAGAAGCGAGTCTTACAAAGGAGGCGTTTGATCTAAAAAGGTTGAGAAACACTGGTTTACACCCTATAATGTAGTAAATATATTCTTCTTTTCATTTAACTAAATTCATGAATTTGTAAAATAATTTTAATAATTAAATATTTCTCTTCCACACATGTCTCAACAACCTAGTCAACCTTTATATATTACAGAACTGAAATGGTATATATAATTTAGTTACCTACCTGTGAGATGTTATAAAATTAATTTCTAAAAGTGGCCACATCAAATTTCTTGAAATTAATATTATAATCTAGTTTTATAATACTTTCCAGAAAAGAAATTACAATAATTTACTTAAAGATTTGTTTTTTTATATCAAGGAAAAAATATTTTAGATTTTTATATGAAAAAATTAATTAAATAATATATAAATTAAAAAAGTCAATAAATTATAATTCAAAGAGAAAATGGATCTAAATTGGTGGTTAAAAATATTTATATAAATTCACAAAAAGAAACTTATTATTATTATTATTATTCTGGATTGATATGGAAATATATTTGAGGGATTGGACCAAATACAGCTAATAATATTTTATTATTATTATTATTTTTTTGTTATTTAGTTTTTGGTTTTTGTTTTTTTTTTTACATTCATATATACAATTTTGGATTTTTGTGTTTATGTGTTAGTGTATCATGTGTTTTGTGTTTTTTACTGTGTTTTTTTTTCGGACTTTTCAGAAATTTCTTCCTGTCACACAATTTTTGTGCCAAATTTGCACATTTATTACTCGCATTCTAATTAAATCTCTTTTGAACAAAATAAATCACATTATCATTCAATATTTACAATTTTTTTAAATATATATATATATCTGAGTATATATATATATACATATATATATATATATTTCATTTGTTTTTCAATTTATTTATTAATAATAATTATTTTTTTTTTATATATATTTACAATATAAGTTTTGCAGTATAAAGATACATCTTTCTATAGAAGAAGAAGTGGGGTTCAAATTCAGGGGACGGGGGAGGATTTTTCATTTTATTTGTTTCAGGGGAGGATTTTTAGTGTCTTTTTATATATATAAGATATATATATATGTGTGTGTATGTATGTGTATTTATGTGTATGTATTTCACTTGTGATTTAGTGTTTGTGTATAATTTATTTATTTTTTTAAGTCTTTCCTGTCCATTTCAGGGCAAATTGAATTTTTTTAATGGTATTTTTGTATTAATTAATTTAACAATTTAATTTTTCACTGTATCTTTATCGAATGGTTCACCGCATTTGTTCCAAAAGATACACAGTCACCGTGTAGACAAGCAGATGCACTGAGATTGAAACACTTGCAGAATTTTTATTCCCGTGATGCATTGCCGCGGGATGTTCACCTGCAACAAAACGAAAACAAACAAAAAAAAGATGTGAGTCCTCCTCGACTTTGTATTTTATTTATTTCAATTGACAATCTTTCTATTAATAAAGAATAAAAATCAAATTTATTAATAATTTTATAAAATATTTTATGATAAAACACCCAGTTTTTTCATTAAAAACTAATAAAATATATGTATATTATATTAATATAACAAAAATTATGAAATTTCATTATTTATTAATCAAAAGAGTTAACCGTATGCACTAGATGAAATATTTTATTGAGTTATGTAAACAAAAATAAAATTTAATTGGAATAATTTTGAATTAAACATTCAATAAGTTTTAGTTTTATGGATATATTTGTGTTATGCGCATTTCAATTGATCCACAATCATCATTCTGATAATGGTATAACAGCATAAATGCCTGAAAATTTTTCAGTGTGTAATACAATTTTAGTTCTATTTTATTAAATTTATTTAATTGTCGTGTGTAATTAAGCAGAGGCGTAGTGAGCATAACTGGCGCCCGGGGCATGCTATTTTTTTGCGCCCCTCTTTTGACCCTTTACTTTGTTTGTTTTGCAAAATCATTTTTAAAATAAACTTCGACACTATATTATATATTTAATTATAATTATGTATATAGTTGAAATAAATTTCCCAAAAGTCGATTAAAATAAAAATTAAAATTTTTCGATAAAACTTATTCGTCTTATAGTCCATTTGGCGCCCCCTCTGCAAGTGGCGCCCGGGACATGATATCCCCACTTGTCCTCCCCTTGCTACGCCTCTGTAATTAAGTTAATAGCAATAGTCTTTAGAAAAAAATTGTTATATATATATATAATTCGTTTTTATTATATTATACATAACTCTAAACTATACAAATATTAGCAAAAATTAATTGTTGATTTTTACAGGATATATTTTAAATACGAATTTATTACAATTCGTTACTGAGCAGTTTTTAAATAGTAGGGCTATCTTCTGTTGCTACACTTTGATAATGGACAAAGAATAAACAGCAAATTTAACAGAAACTTTTTAAAAATAAATATGAATAGAAATTACATCATTAATTGATTTTTATAACCCCTGGTAAATATCAATATAATATAAATTTTAATGTTTAGGATCTTCAAAAACTTATTTTTATTTCAACAATTCAATTTCAAATATTCAAAATTACTTTCTTTTTATTTTTACTTCTTCACTTCTTTTCACCTCCTTATCTTTATGAAAATGTAAAAGAAACTATAAACAATTAATTCCAACTAAGAAATAATTTCCTATTTAAATTTCAAATTATATTTTATCCGATGAAAACCTTTTATTAACTTTACAAATATCTGCGTTTCATTTATCTTGTTATTATATCAACTATAATAAATTGTGATGAATGAAAAAAAGATGTCTCTTGCAAAATTGAAATATTTAAGCAATTTATTGCTGAATTTCGAAAATTTAGAAAAAAAACAACTTTAATTTGCTGTGTGCTAATATTTCTTGAGAATGGCTCCCACCCGCTATCGTCCATCCACTTTACCCCCCGAGGGCATTGCATAAACGCCTAGCGAAGCAGTAAATTAATTGGTGGTCGGGTGACCACCCTTTTTTTTCCCCACCCACACCTGAAACGTTAATTAAATAATCATCTATTTATTCATCTCCTTATATTTCTTGCTGATATGGCAAATTTGTATTAATTGTTTCTCGGTGTCCCCTCTCCAACCCACCAAAAACAAAAATATATTTTTAATAAAATAAAATAAAATAATAATAATAGTAGAATGGCGAGTAATAAATTTAAACAAAATGAAACCTTCCACATTCTCTTACTTACTTTCGGTTTCGGATATCAAAAAGGTTTTGGTTGGGGTGAAACGCCAGTAGAGAAGGGAATAGGAGGTCGGGCTTGATTTATGTTGTTGTGTACGAGTGACCGACCGACCCCCTGGGAGGTTTTTCCGCTGACTGAGATTCCTCTTTATTTTCTACTTTTCATTCATAAAGGATATAAATCACAAAACGAACGCCGTTTGCATTGAATATCGACATATAGTGTATATATATATAAGTATTTCAAAATAATATAAATGGTGCCTCTATATTTCTCTTTCCCAACACTCATCATTTCAATGTAACCCTTTCGTTATTAAAACTAAATCATTAAATTAAAATAATCATGATGAATAAATTAAAGGTCTAAATATTAACAATCTGGAGGATTATAGCAATACTTTCGATAATTATTATCAAAATCGGGAAGAATATTATATTATTCATTAATCGTGGAGAATGGGTAGACTATGGAATAATTTATAATATAATATTTCTAAATTAAAACAGTTTATAAATTCTTATTGTCTCATCAGAGTGCGTATTTCCACAACTTTACGGGTTCATAATTCCAAGTCAAATGTCAATCAATCTAAGCTAATGTACAGGAGAGCTTGCTATTCCCATTAATTCCTTTCAAAATATACAACAAATCTGTTTTAAGCGATATTTACATCATTCATACTTTCATTGTTGTATATAATTTAAAGTTATTTTTATTTCCTGTAAATGTGAAAGCTTAAAAATAATTTTCCTTTAAAAATTAAAATATGGGAATTCAATAGAAAAACTTTTTTTTTTATTTTTCTGCCTAAAGTTATTAAGCAAACCATTTAATTAAAATTAACGATTTGAAATTAATCCTTGGCATTTTTTCATTTTTTTTTTTATTTCTTTATTTTAAATTATACATAGAATTATTTTTTTTTAATTTCACTTAATATAATATTTAATTAATAAATAGATATAGAAAATAAACCGTATATAACGGGTGTTTTAGGTTATGTTTATGGAAGGGAATTTTACTTATTTAAAAAAAAATTAAAGAATCATAGTTAAATATTCAATTATCATTTTTTGTAAAGTAAATTGAAGTTTATCATTTTAAATTAATATAATAATAAGAACAAATAAAAAAAAATTAGAGTATTTGAGCATAGGGATTCTTCGCAGCATTTATGGGCCAAAGAATGATGAGGTCAGATGAGGTCACCGAGGAATGGCTGAGACTGCATAACGAAGAATTGCATGACCTCTATGAATCTCCAGACATAGTTAGGGTTATAAAATCGAGAAGGCTGCGATGGGTAGGGCATGTAGCTAGAATGGGAGAGGAAAGAGTGGCGAAAAATATATTGGTGGGGAGACCGAGTGGGAAACGTCCGCTTAGAAGACCAAGGACGCGGAGGGTGGACAATGTAGGAAGGGACGTGAGAGAGACGGGAGAGGGTAGGGGTTGAATGGTTGTAGCTCAGGATAGGGACCACAGACCATCTATAAGACTAGTAAACTCTATTGTCTTTGCTGAAACAAAGTTTTTGACGCCACCAGTGCAGGCAGTAACTAATTGAAAAAAAAAAAAATCGTGTGTGTGTGTGTGTTTATGCTTGGTTTTTGCATGCAGAGTTATCGTTTATGCGCCTGCAGCGCCTCTTAGCACATAGAGACATCATATTAAAAAAAAATGTTTTCACCGATTTCTAAGGAGTTGGGGGCCCTGATAGGGACACTTGGGAAAATGTGGTTGCTGAGGCCAAGAACTTTCGAGTTCCATAGAACCACAGAGATAGATAGATAACAAATAAAATTAAATATATTCATTTCTTTAGTACAACATTGTTATCTTCAAAGTGATTTTTCACATTCCAATTTGTTGTATGTTTTTACCGACCGACGATTGTAAGAGAGGTATTGTTTGGTTATGTATTCATGCACAAATATATAATTATATTTTTTTTTTTTTGAAAATACATTATTTTAAACTGACTTAATAATAAAAATTATAAATAAAGTTTAATTTTTTAATTTCAATATTTCAAGATTGCTATCTTCAGACTGATATGCCCCAAGAAAACTGACAATGTTAGATTAGTAGTAAAAATATATATTAGAGAAAAATATATCTAGTTCTAAATAAAAAATAAGAAGTGAACTTAAAATTTGATAACGTTTGTTTAATGGTGTTTTATTATCTATTCGTAAGAGCTGAATTGGGCTCGATTTACCCAAAAATTGAATCACCAAATATCAAATTAAAATACATGATTATTTTTAGGATGTTATAATTTAATTTAAAAAGATTTTTATTTATTGCAATTTTATTTTCTTTACTACGACTTCCAATAGCTTTAAAACTTTGATTTATTAGTCTGAATTGATTAAATTAAAAAAAAAACACTTTGAAAAATAACATATGTTTTTGCAAACTTTCTTGCTATAGTTTATTGTACCCCTAGGGAAACTACTACATAATATAATTTTTAATTTAATTCTATTTTTGATATAAATTTTTACAAAGTTGATATTGATTTTTTTTTTTGTTTATGAATATATTTTTTTATTTTATTAATAAAGTTTATAAAATATATTTAAATATCTCATGCTATTATTTTAGTTATTAGAAATTGTGTTAAAACAAGTTAACTAAAAATTCTATTTTTTTTTCTTGTGTAAGAATGCTTTTTGTAGTCAAGGCAACGATAACTGCCAACTATCAATTCAGTGCCAAACAAGTTAACTGGGAACAGAATTTAAAAATAAAAAACTTAAGATTAAGTTATATCAAGTTTTGCCACCACCCCATTACCTTCTCTCTTTAGATAACTTCTTTAAATTAAATTTGCTTCTACTAAGTATATTTACTTAACTCACATTGCATAGCTAGCTTGGCGTAGACTGCCATACACATATGCTTTTAAATTTTACATTCTTTTCGCTTTAAATTATATTTTGTAATTATTATTTAAATAAATATAGTCAAAGTATAATTAGTTAATTAGTGATAATATCATTTTATATTTGAAAATCAATTAAAATATTATTATATTAATTAATTATCATTAAAAATAATATGAATTTATTTATAAAAACAATAAGTTGATCTGTGGCCAGGTCCGAACCGACCGACGGTTTGAAGTAAATTAATTTCCAGCTACAGAAACAATTTCAAATAATTTTAATATATCTATTAATGTAATAAAAAACAGATATGAATATAACATAAATATTTTTAATTTTATTTTATTTATAATATATATGCAAGGCCAGGCTGTGACGTCATGAATGGCTGGATGACGTCATATAATTTTAAATTAAGAAAAACTAATAAAGATGGTTTTTCTCGAGCATAAAACCAATACAAAGTGCATGATTCGTGGTGATATATAAAAAAATCTCCTCATGTGAAATTTGGTGTAAAAATAACCCTTCCCTTCCTATCGTTGATCGCTAATACTACCACTTCCGGTTTCTGGATTTGCACCAAAAGTTGATCAATTCATCCCACTGATGCATTAAGTAAATATACCAAATTTCATCAAAATCCGTTGAGCCGTTCAGGCTGTACACATCTATACGGACGGACAGACAGACATCATGCTAAAAATACTTTTTTCTGTTAAGAAAATGCATGATTCGTGGAGATATGTAAAAATCTCCACATGTGAAATTTGGTGTGAAAACAATACCTCCCTTACTATCGTCGGTCGGTAAAAATGCACAATTTTTTTCTTCCAGTCCATAAAAGCGTACAAATTTTCATGTGAAAAATAATACATTTGTTTTTATTAATTTAAAACAAAATAATAATCGGAACAGTCTAATTATTTCAAAACCGCTTTAGAGAAACCATACAAGTTTTTCTGTTGTATTCTTGGTACCATAAATTCTATGCAGTGTTACCAGAGCTTTTTATACTACTACCAATTGTTAACTGTTAAATAATAATAAATAAATATATAAATTTCTTATAAATCTTACAAAGTTTTTTGATTTATAATATGTAAGAATATATAGGTATATTTTCTTTAAGATTATTTCAAAGATTGTTTGGATCTTCTTTTTACTCCATCGTATCCCCTTTTACTTTAGTACTGGATTAAAATGCAAGTGCATTTAGAAAATGTCTACGTGAAATGCATATATTAGCATAAATTGTTTATTATATGAAAAAGAGACACCGAGAGAGAAAGAAAGAGAAAGAGAAGAGAGGGATAATAATAATGCATTGCAAATAATGAGAAAAGAAAGCAAGCCAGGAAAATAAGCGCACAACTGGCTTAAAATAAGAGATTGAAATGAAGAAAACAGCATAACACACAAGGAGAGAGAGAGAGAGAGAGAGAAAAAGAGAGTGGGCCGGAATGAAATCATCATAAAATGAAATAATATATTAGATAATTTTATTCTTTTTTTTCCCTCTTCTTTTCGTTGTTGTGGTTTGTTTATAAAAACAAAAATAAACATTCAGTCGGAAGAAGTTTTAAAATTAGGAAAAGAAAAATATTATTTACTAAATAAAAAATTATTATTATTATTTTTATTATTATTATTGTTTTTATTATTATTATTATTTTTATTATACTTTTTTGTTTATTTTCTTTTGTTTTAGATTATTTTAATACTTATCCTATTCAAAAAAGTTAAATTTAATTTTTTTTTTTAATTATTTGGAAAAAATCTCAATGGAACTGTAAAAGTAAAAATAGATGCAAATTCTTAGCACTTTTTCAAATGTGTAATAAATTAATTTTATTGGTAGTTATGATCTGCATTTGGGAGGAATTGTTTGCAAAATGAAAAAATAAATAATCTATTACAATTGTGATTGAATTAAAATAAAATAAAAAAATCTCACACATTTGCTTACAATAAAAATTATTTGTATTGAACTATTTTTATATTGTATTGGTTATGCCAACACAATTATATTTCCTAGAAATTCCTAAAATATTGAGAATGATCAACTTCAACAGGGTGTATGATTTTAATTATAAATTTTAATAAAAAACTCAAATGAAAATGTTCATATGGTATTTTATAAATTCTTAACAGTTAAATTGAATTTTTTTTAAATAAACACTATAAAATAAGTTGATTTTATATTATTATATAAAAAAATAAATAAAAAATATTTAATTTAATTTTAAACACAAGACTTTAAAACAAAAGCAAAAGTTTATTTAAAGACTTTATTGAAAAATAAAATATATATAAAATAAAATAACAATCAAAATAAAATATATTTAAATCTTTTATTATTTATATATATAAAATAATTTTTTTACCACACATTGTTCAGAATTTAAATTTTTTTGGATATAAAAATAATAATTCTAGTAATTCCTGCACAAAGAATAAATATAATATTTGAATTTTTATTTTAATTTTTAATCAAATATTTCAATTAAATAATTTATTCTTAAAATTCTCATTTTATTTAATTTAATAAAATATTTTATCATATTTATTTTAAATTATTATTATTTTTTAAATTATTCTTATTTTATTTGAATATTTCCTCTTTTTCTATTTAAATGTTAAGGGTATAAATTTTAATTATCACTAATAATACAAAAAAAAAGAAATCCATTTTTTAGTGTTTTATGAAGTCCAGTGGCGTACCTAAGGGGGGGGGGGGTGCGGTCCGCACCGGGCGGCACTTATCTAGGGGCGGCATTTTTTATATTTAGTTATAGTTGTAAAAAGCAACTTATCCATTTCATATTTATTTTTTTTTTAAATATAGGTATTTTTTAAAATATAGGTATTATTTGACAATATTTAGGAGCCTCATGCATTGGACTGGGGTAGGACTCAACTTATAACTCTAATCTTAGCTCAAGTAAAATTAAATCTTATTAAAGTAAAAAATTAAATATTTGAATTTATTTAAATTTAGTATGGTTATGTGGAGACCAAATTAGTTAAAAAAGTTAATTAGTTTTATAAATCAAATAAATGAAAACCTATTAGCCCATTACATACAGACTTTCAACCAAATAATACGAATTACTTCGGGGGAAAAGGAGCAGATTATAATATAAAATTATATAAATAAACTTTCTGTTTTCAAATCAGGAAATTGCCATTTGAAAAAAAAAACTATTTTATTTTAGATAAAATTTTTATTCATCTATCCATTGGCATTAGAGAATTGGTTACAAATGGCAAATATCTCCAGCAATCTCTAATTCATTCCTAATCAATTTCAATCCCAATCGCTCACATGTCGCCCATTATTTTACCCTCTACGCATTCTTGTTATACTCCCCTGTCGATTGTCAATTGTAATGTTTTTAACAAATCTTGTCATAAAAATGTGAAATAATGAAATAATGAAATAATTTCAAATTAAACAAATTTCCCTTCTTTACTATATTTTTTTCTATAATTAGACACAATTTTTCAATTTAATTATTTTTTAGTTATTTTTAATATACTATTCTAATAGTTACCATTGATAACGTGTATGGTGACGGATGCAGGCTCCGCAAGAGTCGGCACACAAGTATAATTTCCCGAATCTTGTGGCCGGACTGCGGCAATTCGTAGCCGAGAGGTCAAATTCTCTGTCCATGTCGTATCTATTTGAATTCGTGGGATTTTTGCCTGACCTGAAAATAGAACTAGAAATTAGTATTCTTAATTAGTTATTTATGGTATATATTGGTAAAAATAAGGAATTCATTTAAATTTAATAAATATTTTTATTATTTTATTTATTCTTTATATAAAATTAAAAAAATACTAAGAGTTACTTTTTTTTATTAATTGACAAACGAGTGGTGGGTAAATTAAGGATATTGTGGAATTATAACATTATGGTAGATATGCGAGTTGGGTAAGAATAGAATTTAAGAATATGGAAGGAAATTTCTCAGGATTGATTATTTGAAAAAATTTGAAAAAATTCGGTTACTTTCGAGTTTGATATAGATAGATTATTTAAATAAATATTTTCTTTTAAATTTCACATTTACAATTAGATTATTATAATCAGGATTGTTTGGACTTAAGGATGCCTTTTGTTTTTAAAAGTTGCGTTGGGCTCTATTTCATATCAATATTAACACACTATGAGCGGGGTGGGTATTTGTACCCGTTGTGTGCGGGGACTGCCACTTATAAGCGGGGCGGGTATTTATACCCGTTGCTACTTATATAATATATATTTTCCCTTGTGTCACTTAAAATTACTTATTTTTTAAACGATAACTAATATATATCCCTCATATAAGTGGTAACGGGTATAAATACCCGCCCCGCTTATAAGTGGCAGTCCCCGCAACGGGTACAAATACCCGCCCCGCTCATAGTGTGTTAAAAAAGGTATATTTAATAATAATATTACAATATTCAAATCAATAAATTCCATTGACTTTCTAAGAAAAATTTAAAATTATAATAAATTTTTTTAACATTCGAATATTAATTTAATTGTTTAATTATAGTAAAATACCTAGATAAAATTGATAAATATATTTATTTATTTATTTATTTGGAAATAAAAATAATTCACAAAAATTTCGTTTTTATTTTTTTCTTAAATGTTATACAATAAGATTTAGTAACGTGTTTTCACTCATGGCAAGTAAATAGAAATAAAAAAAAATCTTACAAAGCCACGTAGATCTATAAATTTGATTCTTTGCCGGGTGTTTGACACTTGGAACCAATTACTAGTGGAGAGTGTTTTGCCACAATATTGAACTGTGTGTACGTTCAAACGATCTAACGTACATAACATTTTTGTTCATTTTCTTTTTCTTTTCCAAAAGGAAAATAAAACAAACCATCAGATTCAATTTGACATTATATGTAACTGTTATTATTTGAAATATATATACATATATATATATACAAAACCTTCATAAATAATACATATATCTAAAAAATGTTATAAAGAAATAGAGTGATTCTTTTCACGATAAGAAATATTTAAAAATAAGATTTTTTTAATGATAAACATTTACTTAAAATTCGTGTTATTATTGGTCTAAATATCATAATTTACATTTAATTTATCTTATTCTTTTTTAATTTGATTAAATTTTTAAGCTTTTACTGATGAACAAAAGGACATCGCATATCCATTTGTTTTCCCCTAGATGGGATAGAGGTGTATGATCAGTACACATCTAAAGTACATTCATCTAAACCTTGATTTTGTTAATCTGACACCTCTACTTATTACTTCAAATTCTGAAAATGTAGGTTAAATGAACCTACAGAAAGAGAAATTCTCTATTTAATATCTAATAAGAGTCCGTGTCTTTTAAGTCAGCCGTGCTAACTACTACACTGCTGTGAAGCTTTTACTTAATTTAGTTATAAAATTTAAATAAAAATATTTTTTATGATTAAATTTCTTTATGTTTTATTGGTAATTTAATAAAATATTAAAGATATCTTAAATAAAACTCCTCACGAAATATTTATTTCCAAAATTTTCGTGAAATAATAGAAAGGAAAATAATCAAATAGAACAGGTATTATTGAAGTATGATTTGATTTGTTCATAGTTCCACTTCATTAAAAATAATCACCTTTGATAATAAAATAAAAAATTTATTTAATTGAAAACTTAAGTTTAATAATTGGATGTGGATGTCTATTCGAACTCAAATCATTAACTTCTGTAACTTTATATATCAACTTTATCTAATTGAAAAGGAAGGAAGAAATTGTAAGGAAGTAAATACTTCCTCTATTAAACGAGTATAGAAGTAGAAGAGAAGATGAATTACTTGGAGTGGCCTCGTTATCCTCGACAGGCATTGGTGGCACTTCGACGATTGAGGTGCCTCGGTACCAGAAAATGGTCCCCAAATCGTGAGGTCCTTGTGAGATAGTACACGTCACCGTTACTGAACTGCCAGTTTTTACGTATAGGTCAGGAGCGCCCAATATATGCGCTTTTGCTTCTGTAATATAACAAGAAAAAATGTATAATTAATAATAAATTAAAAAAATAAATAAATATACATATATTGCATATAAGAATCCTCGTATTATGATTATTTTGATGTATAACATAAGAATTCTTCTAAATCAGAAATTTTAAAATATAGTTATTTTTAACTTCTATTAATTTTCATAAAGTGAGTAAATATTATTAAATATTTTATTTTTACATTCTTCGTTATTATACTCTAATAATCCATTGGTATAATTAATAATTTTTTAGAATAATGAGAAAAAGGTAATGATTAACATAATTAAAAGTATTAAGATTAATCAATTGGTCCGATGAATATAATTTTTGAGAAATATGTATAATAAATAAATTACGAGTAGTCATGAATGCTTGAATTTATATAAATCTACAAATATATAAGTTAATTTATTATACAATGTTCAGACCTCAACCCAATTGATCTTTAATCTATAATTCATTTAATTGAAATGAATTTTAATTAGTCATCTATGATAAATGAATGAATTAGATTAATAGGTAATGAGCAATAGAACAAGATGCATGAATATTATTTGGTTATATAAATATATATTATATATTTTAGATGAGAAACTGACAGCTGTAATTATAGCTTTATTAAAGTAACAAAGATAAAATTATTAATAAATTCTTAATAGGAATAGTAATAAAAATATATTGGTCTAGATCAGCGGTCGGGGAACCGGGGTAAATAACCCCAAATGGGGTAAAAATGAAACTTTTGTGAGTAAAAAGTATATATTTTTAATTGCAATTTTATAAACCATGGGGTAATATCAACTTACACAAAAATATTTTGGGGCAATGATTAAAAAAATTCCCCGACCGCTGGTCTAGATATATATCAGTGGTTCCATTTGGCGAAGCGCCCCCTTTCCAGAAAAAATTTGGAAATTAACTTTTTTAATTTTAATAACAATTAAACAGAAAGATAAATGTACCTATTTGCAAAATATTATAAATAAAGGTGTAAATTAGAAACATTGAATTTATTGATCTCAGAATAGAAAAGTAATATACAAGTAATTTTCCCTAAATGCACCTGTAAAATCACCGCCCCCTGGATCGCTCCAGCGCCCACCAGGGGGCGGTAGCGCACACTTTGGGAATCACTGATATATATTATAGAAGGTTTAGGGGTATATATATATATATACGTGTGACTAGAATTCAGATTAATATGAATTTAAATAAAATCAGTCAATTAGTTTATCATTTAAATATAAATTATATTTAATAATATCTTTATTTACACAAAATAGAAGTAAAAATTGTCTAATTATTGGACAAAATTAGGCAGATAGCTTCAATAATAAGTATTTTATAAGAACTAAATATGGATTATTTAATATTAATCCTAAATTATTATTGATACTTCCGACTTACCGCATCTTTTTTTCGATTTGTTATGCACTTTTCTCGTATTTTGTGAATAAAATTTAAATAAATTTCATATATTAAATTATTAGCTTTAAATATTTTTTTTATAATTATATTTATTTTTTTTTTAAGTTTTATGATTTAGAAGAATATGTTTTTTTGTTTAAATAAAACTGACCAATCTTCTTTTTTAAAATTATTGCCACTATCTAGCTTTTAGCGATAGAAGCTTTGACAATTTTAATGTAAAAGGAAAATTATTTCCTTTTATTTCACTAAAAGGCATAGGTTAGAGTTTATGAGCTGGTTTAAAATCCTTTCTAGGATAGTATTTTATTTAATGGTTATGTAGTCATTTTTGGGGTTAGGATGATTATTATCTATATTCCATGTGAAATAGGCTAATAGGCTGACTTTTATTTATCTCTAAAAGTATTAAAATATGATTATATATATATATATTTATTTATTAACAATTATTAATAAGTTGACCTGTGGCCAGGTCCGAACCGACCGACGGTTTGAAGTAAATTAATTTCCAGCTACAGAAACAATTTCAAATAATTTTAATATATCTATTAATGTAATAAAAAACAGATATGAATATAACATAAATATTTTTAATTTTATTTTATTTATAATATATAGCTGAAGTAGCCGGCGTTACCCGGCGTTGCCCGAGGCTGTGACGTCATGAAGGGCTGGGTGACGTCATATAATTTTAAATTAAGAAAAACATAATGAAGATGATTTTTCCCGAGGATAAAACCAATACATTCGTGGTGATATGTAAAAAAATCTCCTCATGTGAAATTTGGTGTGAAAATAACCCTTCCCTTCCTATCGTCGATCGCTAATACTACCACTTCCGGTTTCCGGATTTGTACCAAAAGTTGATCAATTCATCCCACTGATGCATTAAGTAAATATACCAAATTTCATTAAAATCGGTTGAGCCGTTCAGGCTGTACACATCTATACGGACGGACAGACAGACATCATGCTAAAAATACTTTTTTCTGTTAAGAAAATGCATGATTCGTGGAGATATGTAAAAATCTCCACATGTGAAATTTGGTGTGAAAACAATACCTCCCTTACTATCGTCGGTCGGTAAAAAATGTTATTTTTAAATAAATTGTTACAATTATTTACAAATTTTGAAAATATCTCACCAATGAAAGTAAATAAGAACTCCAACATATTAATTATGAATAAAATTTAATAAAATCTAGCGCCTAAAGTGGAAATAAAAAAAACAACAACACACATTTTGGAAAATTTTCAATAATGGTATTGTTTTGTGGTTAAAATATAAAAATAAAAATTAAAGGATAATAAGTTGAATTATTTTTTTTATTTATCACAAAGTTATAAGAACAAATAGGTAATAAATATGTATATAAGATTAATAATACTTGAAGAATGTAATAATACAATTAAAACACAACAATCAACATGAGGTTTATTTTTTTAATGTATTTAGATTTTTGTATAAAAAAATTCTATCCAATTCTCATTTTTACTTTTTAAAGAAGTATTTTTTCAATAAAAAGTATAATAATTACGAGAATTAATAAGTAATTAGATCTTAATTAATTAAAACAGGTATATTATCACATTAACTTTTTGTGCTGAGTTCAGTTTAATACAAGATAAGCGAATTTTATTGTACTACTTTAATCAGTTGACAGTCTAATGTCGAATATGGTAGATAAACAAGCACTTTTATTATAAAACGATGTCAGTGACAAAATAAAGATAAACATAGCAATTAATTATTAATAATAATATTATAAATTAAAAATATTATTGTATAATGTCAAAATTGCACAAATTCTCAAATGATAATTCGCTATATACAGAGGCGGGTTTAGGCCTAGGCAGAGTAGGCAACTAGGGCCCGTAATTTCAGGGGGCCCGTAAAACGGTTCAAAGAATCGTGATCATTGCGATCAGACTTTTAAATATTTTCGAATTTTTTAAAAAATTTTCAATATGGTGCTAAAATAAAAGAGGTAAAATGATTTTTGCCATCACAATTTTTCAGGCTCTAAGTATTACCAAGTGTGCCCACCCCTGCTATATTATTTCAAAAAAATACTCTTCAATAATAATTTTTTAAATGAAAAATAAAATAAATAATAAATATTATGTTATTTTATGGGTGGGGGCCCGGAATTCTGTCCTTGCCTAGGGCCCAAAAATTCCTTAATCCGGCACTGGCTATATAAAATAGTTTATAATATAATAATAATTTTTAAGATAAAAGAAAATAATCTGTACTACAAAAACGATAGTATAGTATATTTATTAAACGATTAATTATAAATAATTATATAATAATTAATATTTTAAATAAAATATGTCTTTTAATATTAAGGCGCCATTGGGTGTGTGGGTAGCGAACCTGCCTCACATTCACATGGTCCCGGGTTCAAGTTCAGGGCCTGGCAAGGAAATTTCCCTAGCTGGGGTCTATGGAACGGAGTCAACCCAGCTTCCGGGAACAACATTGGGGAAAAGATACTTGATAGCGCCTCCGATCAAGAAAATCAAGGTAAAGGTTGAGAGGACCCGTTCTACTGATCATAGGACACCTCATTGATATAACCGGCTTGATAGGCGTTGCCCTTGCGTAGGACGTACAAAGTCAGAGGTTTTTTACCGACCGACGATAGTAAGGGAGGTTCTGTTTTCACTTTAGAGTTTAATTTATATTTATTGAAAAATAATTTGAATAATTTTATTTTCTTATTTTTTCAACCCTGGTATTATTTTTTATAATTAAGTTATATGAATTGTGAAAATAACTTAAAATTCAATTAATAATTGGCATAGAATAAAAACAAAGAAACCATGTTGAACCTGATTGGTGCTTGATTTAACCTCTCGTGTATGTAAAGATCTTTTTGAAACGTGTTGGGTCGATAATGATGATGATGATGATGATGATGATGCTATTGATATGCAAATGAACATTAGAAGCAACGTTTTAATTTCATGCTAATTTCTCTTGTGACACGATTAATTAATGTGTCTTGAGCAGGGCAGAGGATTGATTTTCCGGCTGCCATATCTCTGGCCTTTTGCCGTAAATTGATGTAGCAATCACCTGCCATCAAGTCTTTAACCCTCCCTGTGAAGACACAATCCTTTTGTGAAAATAACCCGTTAAGGGAAAAACAACACAGCTAACGGTGGAGTCTGGGTGAAAACTGACATCGCAAGCAAATCAATCAACTTGAAAGAAAAGCAAACACTCCATACTTCTTGGCTCAATTCATTACACATTTCAATACATTTCATTAGGTAGGTACTTTGAAAATTCTTCATAATTGAAATATTTAATTTCCATATTCATGCCAATAAAAATTCAAATATGAATTTACATAAAAATAATAGAATAAAATTCCAATTGATAACTATGCAAACTTTGCATTATTTATTATTTATAAAAGAATTAATATAGAATGTTTTAATATACTGATTGAAATAAAATGAATGAAAACCTTTTGCATACAGTCTTTCAACCAAATACTATGTATCACTTCGGGGGTACAGGGGGCAGAGCCCCCTGTATAGGTGCGAAGAACTCCGAAGGCGGTCTGAGTAGCTAGTATATAGATAAAAGAACTAGCTGACCTAACCTGTCTTAACTATGAATATTATATATATATTATTTTATGCCTCAACATTTTTATTTAACTATCGATTCTCTTTTTTCCTGCAAAGATTATATTAAATTAAATTAAACAAAAACTCTTAACAACTGTCTTTGTGATTTATTTATTGACATTGCAAATGCAAATTGTAACCATTTAAAATCGAATGGAATGTCGTTCGGAAATATAGGGATGCGTGGAATCAAAACGTCTTCGCCTTGTACTTCCCTTTCAAAATTGTTGCTTCGATGAGGGTGTTTATTAATTTCTTCACTATAAGCAGGCTGCCATTGCATAAAAAAGGTTACATCCTCTTTCCCATTTGAGGGGAAGAAACCCCCTCATTGGCGATACAACTAATTCATTATTAATTTTAATGCTATAAAATATTGTTAAATACGTTCAAAACGAAAATCTATCCTGAAATCAATATTTACGCTTAAGAATCCGTTGAAAAAAAATTAATCAGAGCAATACAAAAGGAGTTAGTTAATAAAAGTAATTAATCGCTAATTAATTAATTATAATTCAATTATATTTCTTCTATCCCTTATAGAGATCGATTGAAATATCTATACAAATTTTCAAAAGTCTCTCTCAATATTAACAGGATGAATAAAATCGATTTCATTTTGTCAAAAGAGCGAACAGACAGACAGAGAGACAGAGGCCAAGTGAAGTTGAGACAAACGTTATATAAAAACGTTATAAAAATATTCATTTGCAAGGAGTACAGAGACGCCTAATCGTTACATAAACATATAACCAGGCCCAACACTTCTAAGGAGAATAACAATTGTTAATTTTTCTTAATATTTGAATTTTCAACTATAATAATTTTATTTATTAATAATAGGATAGAAAATGGGAGAACACAATAAAAATATTGTTAAATTAAAATTATTAGAAACATAAATTTTAGTTTTTCATTTTTAACCAGAATATGTACCACCAACATGTGGCGAGTTAGTTAATTATAATTTAGCTGGAGTGTCTCCACTCGACTATCTCGCAATTTGAATTGGATTAAATAACATAATATATTATATTTAAATTAAATTTAATTAATTATAAATTATAAATAATAAATAATAAATATTAAACCAGCGCATGTTTGGCTTTTTGTTGATGGCACCACGTCACGTGTTGGCGCGTGAGATTTGCAGTGTTAAAAAATTAATTCTGGTAATTTCAGCGAATCAATCAAGCTGAAATTCTATATATAGCAGTTTTATACAAGTATTAATCATGTGAAAAATTATCAAACATATATCTTTATTTTTACGGTCACTTTAGAGGAAAAAAAATCAAAACGTTGTAGGTAATGACCCTCTTCCGGTTGAGCTACATTTCTCAAAAGTTGATAGAAAACTATGAATTTTGAATAATGTCCATGTACCAAATTTCATCATTCTAGCTCAAACCGTTTTTGCGTAATCTTGCCTACATACATACACACACACACACACACAGACATTTTTCTCAACCTTAGTGAAAATGATTCAGGAACCTTCAAAACGTATAAAAACATCAAAATCTCAACATCGAAAATTTTCGTGATCGCAATATTATCTCTGGAGAGATAGTAAAAAGACATATGAAAGGACAACGCCTATCAAGCCTATGGCCTTATGGTATATAGATATATGATCAGTACAACGGGATCTTTTCAACCTGTATCTTGTTTTCGTTCTTATTTCAAGTAACTTCTCAATTTTGAACAGTAGCTTGTGTCAAACCAGAGAAAGAGCAAAACTCCCTTATCACGCCCAGAGTCAAGTCTTAATAGGCAATTTTGCACCCCACAAGATTACCATGGAACCTATGTCACTAAATTATAATTTAATTATTGTGTAATACTTATTTTTAAAAATAGGCTAAAAGTTTTGATTGATTGTTTTATTTATTTAATATCTTATGAGAACTTTACTTTAAATACAGAGAGATACACTTTAATAATAAAAACAAATTATAAAAATAATGAAGATTTAAATTTAACATTTTTTTTTTATAAATTTCTTTCTTCATTAAGCTTTTGAATAAAAAATCTCTCTGGTGGAATTGATTTTATAGGGGTATGCATTTGATGTTAATTGGAATTGATAAAATATTTTTTTATACAAATCATTGTCTTTTTTTTCGCATGAAATTAATTATATTTTGTTTTTTCAATTATATAATCATATGATTTTAATCATTTATTTTAATTATTATTCAAAATAGAAAATATTATCTTCTTAAAATCTATATAATAATATTATATTATTTAATAATTTTTTATATTCTATTTACAGTGGCATACCTAGAACTTTTGCCGCCCGGGGCGATCTCCAGTTTGCCGCCCTTTCTATTATAAGTCAATTAAATAGTGGTTTTTATAAATTAATACACATAAATAAATTATTAAGTTATTTAATTAATTTTAATTAATACACAGAGAGAGTAAATTTTTTACACATATCTGTATGCACTCGTAAACATATTTATATAATATATTTACTCTTCTAGCTTTCATACTAGAAAAATCGTGTATAATGCTCTCAAAATTTATATTATTTGTAATTTCTTGTTCTATTGACAATATTGCAAGATTTTGTAGTCTTAATTGGCTCATTGTAGAACAAAGATAATTTTGCCGAACAAAATCTTAAAGATGCGTTTACGAATTCAACGAATTTTAATGAATACAATAAAATAAAATTATTATCCTGTTTTTTAATTAGAATTCAAAATTTACACTAAAATGCATTTATATACACCAAGGAATAATATTCAAAATCATATAGTTGATCATAATTTATATAAATCAAATAGTAAACTTATAATAATCATTTATTATTCAAAAAAGAAAAAAAAAATAAATATGAAATGGATAAGTTGCTTTTTACAACTATAACTAAATATAAAAAATGCCGCCCCTAGATAAGTGCCGCCCGGTGCGGACCGCACCCACCGCCCCCCTCTTAGATACGCCACTGTCTATTTATATTTTAAATAAATAAGAAATATAAGTATTTATTTTTTCATTTTGTGGTTTTAATAACATTCTGGTTTTAGTTAACTTTTGTATTTATATAGATTATTGATCTTGATGATACCACACAAGTAGACTAGGAATATAACCATTAAGCTATCATTTCATAATTAATTCTATTACTTTGAAAGAAGTTTATTTTTACTAATAATTTTTGTAATTTTGTGCAATTTTTTTATGCCTATTTAATTTTTCATTAGAATCTCCGTTAAAAATAATTCCCCTATCTTGTTTAAGGAATTTATTCATTTGACACAAAGGACTAAAGAAAGTGGATCTTTAGTGAGTGTCCGATGGATGAAAAGGGACGACGAAAGCCATAAGGTCCACTCCCCCAGGGCAACAACACACCCTTTAAGAGGAGAGCACATCAAACCCCTTAAGTAGCTTGTCGTTAAGCCCGTCAACACCTTCCGCCTTTTTCTCTTTTTACAACCTATTTTTTCTTTATTTTATTAAAATCCTTATCGTGGTAACTTTAATTAAAAAAAAAACAAAAAAAAAAAAAATAAAATAAAGGAGCTGTCAAATAGTGCTGGCCATCAAACAAACAGATAGGGAATGGAGAGGGGGGTCTTCATTCATTCATTTCATTTACCGACGTTAAATTGGGCTGAAATTAAATCAAGAGATAAACATTATTTAGGGAGAAAAGAATATAAAATGACAAAGTAAAAAAAAAAAAAACGCGAAGGCGCGGTTATGAAGAGGCGTAGAGGGGGGATAATTAAAAGTTGAGGGATGCTTGAGTGACGGGTCTCATTTAGAAATTGATTGCCTCTCATCAACCGGGGATTAACGAATTTATTATATGATAAGATTCACTCTTCAAACCAAATATAAACGTCAATGTTTCTAAAGGAGAAAAATAAAGTATAAAAGAATTTCAAAAAAAAAAAAAAAAAAAATACCTACTAATGTTTATAATGCTTTATTTTAATGATAATGATACCGCAGAACAATTTGGATTTTTTTTTCAAATTAATATCTATGATTTAATTTTTTTTATCAAACTAATTCTTCATTTCTTAAAATAAAAATATAATCCAAATTTTATAATCTTTAAGAATCTCTTATCTAAATTCGAAATACATTTATGTGATTTGTATTCGGAAATATTACAAAAGGAAAATGTAGGAAAGATAAAGTGAGTATAAATGAAGACTATTCAAAGCCTGAGCATAAAAATCCCATTGAGGAACGAACCGAAGGATTCCTTGTTCTTAGTAGCCTTGTACCAGGGCAATTCACAAAGTAGGTTACGTTTTGGAATTAAGACAAAACTAGTACAGGAAAATGTTTTTTATTATATACGGTTTCCTCTAATTTTTTTCATTGATCTTTTCTACCAGTTCACTTTTTTTTCACCGTCGTTTCACCATAACTGAAGTTTCCTTCAGTTTTCCGCAATTTTCCCGCACTTTATTGTACGAAATTGTTTCTCAAAAGTTAGGCTACCATTTGTGCCAGGTGGGTACCACACTCAGGCGGCGGATTTCTATGAGGAAGGAATTTCGAAGCTCGTTCATCGCTACGATAAATGTGTCAACTTTTTTTGGCGATTATGTAGAATATTAGTATTTTAGTTGCTCTTTCAAATGTATATAATAAAAAAACATTTTCCTGTACCAGTTTTGTCTTAATTCCAAAACGTAACCTACTTTGTGAATTGCCCTCGTAGATTGGAAGAGACCCAGTTCTTGGCAGCATCCTTAAGATTGTTATCCAATTTTGAGTTCTTCCCATTGTGAGAACAACAACAACAGTTCTTTAGCTCGTTCTTCATTGTCATCGTTATACTTCGGCACATGGAGTATACTCTTAGTAAAAGTCTTCATATATACACATAGTATCGTTTCAGACCATAAATTTACCATAAATTTATTCAAATAAAAATAAACATTACTTAAATAAAAGATCTAAATTATTTAATTAAATAATGAATATCATACATTATTAATTAATTATTATATTTAATTATTATATTATTTCATTATGATATAGGTTATAGAAGCAAAATGGATTAGAAGTTAGCGGGTCGAGAGCAAGAAAAACATATTTTTTATAAAACCAATGTGTTGACCTTTCGGTTCCATTTAAGGACCCTGTTCAGGACCTTTGTTTTGTTGAGAATTTCATTTCTAAACCTTCTATTTTCTTACCGGTTGCCCTCACCATTTTTAATCCATTATTATTACTTAATTTCAATTTATAATTTTAACGTAATATTAAAAAACTTTGATTTCAGTGGACCTTAAAGCATATTTCAATTGAAATTTTCAATATTTAATTTTCATTTGCATATTAGTATAGGTATGGTATGATGTTATATGTATATACCCCAAAAGAAAAAATTCAAAGTGAGATGAAAATTTAAAATATCAAGTAATCCTTTCAAATCATAATATTAAAATTGCTAAGGTCGTTGACATTTTATATTTAAATATATATAATGATAATAAAAGAAAATGTTAACGAAAAAAATAATGAACAACTCAACAAAGTAAAATTTAAATGAAAATGTTCATTAAAAATTGGAATCAACCCAATTAATGGCATCCTATAAGTACATATAATATATCTCAAAGAACATTTATTTTTAAAATTTTAATTAAAATGAAACATTACAAAAATATTCATTAATATATATATATATATATATTATAAATAAATCGGATTGTTCTTTCAAATATGATAATGGAATTAATGAGGAGAGAGGGAAACCCAAAATGGCATAAAAAACTAGAGAATAGCCTTTATTTAAGAAGGGATTTCAGTCAGTTTCCCTTTTAATAAGCCAATTTTAAGAAAATACCATTTAATGTTATCATGTAGACTACACTTTAAAAGACAAGCCAAATATTTTGTTAATTAACTGTTAATTATTCATCTATATAGCTACAGCTGAATAATAAAAAAATTGACTTTCTTCCTTGTTTCTTCTTAGTAATTCGTATGATGAACATTAACTAGCATGTTAAAGAAACAAATTGTTGATTCTTTCATTGAATCGGGGCTTAATTAAAAGGAACAAAAGGGGATGATGAAGGTAATAATAATTATTATTATTATTATTGTTATTATTATATGTTGTAAAATACCTATTGATGATGGTTTCAAAGAGGATTAAAATAATAATCAAATGAATTTCACTTTGTCAATAGAAAGTCATAACTCTGTAAAGTCAAAGATAAATGAACTAAATAATATTCATCACATAAATTCAAAATATGTATTTTTAAATAAAATATTTTTTTGCTGACCGCGTGAATAAATAAATAAACAAATCTTAAATTTTTTTTTATATACTTATCAAGATTCACTAATTTATATATATATCATAATTAAAAAAGCTGGAGTGTCTCCACTCGACTATCTCGCAAATTTGAATTGTATTAAATAACATACATTAATTTAAATTAAATTTAATGAATTATAATTTATAAATTAAAATTAATAAATAATATTTATTAAACCAGTGCATGTTTGGCTCTTTGTTGATGGCACCAGGTCACGTGTTGGCGCGTGAGATTTGAAGTGTTAAAAAATTAATTCTGGTACTTTCAGCAAATAAATCAAGCTGAAATTCTAGATATAGCAGTTTTATACAATTATTAATCATGTGAAGAATTATCAAACATCTATCTTTATTTTTACGGTCACTTTAGAGGAAAAAAAATCAAAACGTTGTAGGTAATGACCCTCTTCCGGTTGAACTACATTTCTCAAAAGTTGGTAGAAAACTATGAATTTTGAATAATGCCGATGTACCAAATTTCATCATTCTAGCTCAAACTGTTTTTGCGTAATCTTGGTCTGGCGAGATAGTAAAAAACTGAATTATGCACATTTTAGTGTTTCTCGTTTTAATTGATTTACGTAGCAAAATCAAATCTATATAGCTTTTGTGCAGAATCTTGTTTGTAAATTAAGAGACACTCTTTTCTTTAGTAGTTTTTTCAAAATGATTATGTTTTTATAAGCGAATTTTGTAAATAAAACCACATATTGATATTTGTTATTGTAAATTTATTCAAAAACTACAAAAAATACACAACGTTTCGATTACTACTTCTCGCTTGATAACGTTTGCAGAAGTAGCAATCGAAACGTTGTGTATTTTTTAAATAAATTTACAATAACAAATATCAATATGTGGTTTTATTTACAAAATTTCCTTATAAATAAAAACAGCCACCAAAGCTTTAATAATTTAATGATTATGTTTTCTTTGACAGTCAAGGTTAAATATGATTTTTTTTTTTGGGTAAGGGGGAAATCTTTTCAGATCATACAATAATCGTCATTACTGCGTGTAACCACTAAAAACCCCCTCCTTCCCTTCAGAGCCTTCTACACTGGAACCGCGTTAGCATTACTAACGTAGTAATGCTAACGTGGTTCCAGGGTAGAGGGTTAAATATGATAAAAAGATGACAAGTGATACTTATTATGATAGGCTGTAATAGTGACCCCTAAGAAAGCTAAATTAAACTAAAAAATAATCTCAAAATTTTAAATTATAGTATGGAAAACAATAAATAAAATAAGTTGACCTGTGGCCAGGTCCGAACCGACCGACGGTTTGAAATAAATTAATTTCCAGCTACAGAAACAATTTCAAATAATATTCATATATCTATTAATGTAATAAAAAACAGATATGGATACATAAATAATAAATATAAACATTTTTAATTTTATTTTATTTATAATATATATGCAAGACCAGGCTGTGACGTCATGCATGGCTGGATGACGTCATATAATTTTAAATCAAGAAAAAACTAATAAATATGATTTTTTTCGAGGATAAAACCAATACAAAGTGCATGATTCGTGGTGATATATAAAAAAATCTCCTTTGGTGTAAAAATAACCCTTTCCTTCCTATCGTCGATCGCTAATACTACCACATCCGGTTTCCGGTTTCCGGAATTGCACCAAAAGTTGATCAATTCATCCCACTGATGCATTAAGTAAATATACCAAATTTCATCAAAATCGGTTGAGCCGTTCAGGCTGTACACATCTATACGGACGGACAGACGGACAGACATCATGCTAAAAATACTTTTTTCTGTTTAGAAAATGCATGATTCGTGGAGATATGTAAAAATCTCCACATGTGAAATTTGGTGTGAAAACAATACCTCCCTTACTATCGTCGGTCGGTAAAAATTACAAAATAATATGGTATCAAAAATTAAATTAAATTAATACTTATTTTCCTCTTTAGAAGACATGTTATTTTAGTTGTTTTTCTCAAATAAAATTGGTAATTCTAGAGTGGGTAGGTAGATGAATTAACCTTTATACGATTTGTCTAATTAAATTCAAATTTTATATCAAGGTTATAAATTTCCAAAGATGTCGCGGTAATTTTATTGTAGAATAAATTAGTAATCAACTCTAATTTAAACTATTAATCTTATATATAGTTTTCCAACTGATTTTATTAGTGTTTTTACTATCTCGCCAGAAAATGTCTATTTGTGTGTGTTTGTGTGTGTTTGTGTGTGTTTGTGTATGTAGACAAGTTTACGCAACAACGTTTTGAGCTAGGATAATGAAATTTGGTAAACGGGCATTATTCAAAATTCATAGTTTTCTATCAACTTTTGAGAAATGTAGTTCATTCGGAAGAGGGTCATTATCTACCATGTTTTCATTTTTTACTATCTCGCCAGAGATAGTATTGCGATCACAAAAATTTTCGATGTTGAGATTTTGATGTTTTTATACGTTTTGAAGGTTCCTGAATCATTTTCACTAAGGTTGAGAAAAATGTATGTCTGTGTGTATGTGTATTTATGTAGACAAGATTACTCAAAAACGGTTTGAGATAGAATCATGAAATTTGGTACATGAGCATTATTCAAACGGGCATTATTCAAAATTCATAGTTTTCTATCAACTTTTGAGAAATGTAGCTCAACCGGAAGAGGGTCATTATCTATAACGTTTTGATTTTTTTCCTCTAAAGTGACCGTAAAAATAAAGATATATGTTTGATAATTTTTCACATGATTAATAATTCTATAAAACTGCTATATATAGAATTACAGCTTAATTGAATCCCTGAAAGTACCAGAATTATTTAACACTGCAAATCTCACGCGCCAACACGTGATGTGGTGCCATCAACAAAGAGCCAAACATACGCTGATTTAATAAATATTATTTATTAATTTTAATTTATAATTTAATTAATTAAATTTAATTTAAATATAATATATGTGTTAATTAATCCAATTCAAATTCGCGAGATAGTCGAGTGGAGACACTCCAGATTTTTTATATTCCATGTTAATTATATTACTTTGTTTTTGATTTGAATTTATAAAATAATTAAAAGTTTTTTTTTCTAGTTCTTGTATTTCTTTAAATTTCATCTCTTTGTGTGTCTTTGAGTTACAAATATTAAACTTTAATTAAACTCCAACATCTCAAATTGACATTGTTGTTTTTTTCGTTTTTTTTTTTAAATGACGGCACCCCTTTTTGGTCTCTTGTCTTGTATTTTTTTTTCTTTTTCTTTCCAAATGTGAATATTGTTTGTATTTTTTCATCAACTATCATTTGAATACATTAAGATGTTTTAATTTTGGTATGTAGCGCGTGCAATTTCCTTCCGACTCTTTCATGTTGTCTTACTCTCTCGCTCTTTTAGGGTAGATTTTTTGCGATGCTCGACAAGTCATAAAGTTCTTTTCACCATCTCCCCCTTTTCTAGAGTCACTCGATTCATTTACACTACCCTTTAAGATTTCTAAATGATTTTTTTTCCCCTTTTTCTAATTGAATAGTTTTACACATGAAAGAAATTATTTTATATATTTAGAATTTATATTAATTTTATTTTTTTATTTCAATTATTTTAAATTTTACTAATTTGAAAATATAAATCTTCCACTTTTAAAGTTAATTAATCTAAGATAATTGATAAGAAATAATTTAGAAAATAAATATTGTATAAAAACTTTTGAATATTTTGGTTGTTTGCAGATTAGTTGATTCAACGTATAAAAGAAGGTGCAACTGACTTCCGCCCTCTCCATCTCAATTGAGTTTTTTGATGCTTAGATCACTTTTCGTTTTGTTTCACTTCGATTCGGACATATTCGTCAAACCTTCTCTTATTCGTATTTCTTCGTCGCGGAAGCCATCTTTTCATTTCGTTCTTTCTCTCGTTTATAATTCATCTCGTTTTTGGCTTCATATTTCTTCGATTTTGTATTTAAATTCCATCGATTAATATCTTTCGTAATTATCCAATTCGTAGCAAATAGTACATTTGGATAATTAACTTGTAATTTCTAATTCGTATCAAATCGAGCGATTAGATCATAACTTATCATTTTCTCGTTTCTATCTCGTAATATATTTATAACACGAGCTGTGTTCAATTTTCGAAACTACCTCAGATTAAAGGTATTTGTAAATATATATTTTTCTTATAATATTTCGAATTATTAATGTTTCAAATAAAATATTAATTTTCAAATATTCTTGTATATAATAATCTTATTTTCGTTAAATATAATTGTATATAAAACCTAACTTGTTGTCTTTTGATTTATTGAATTAAATATTATTATATAATTTTTATTATCCTATACCCGCTATCAATACAGGGGAGAATTGGCGAACTCCTGCAAATCTTTGTAATTATTTGTTATAGATATTTTATATCTACAAGGGATGAAGAGAACTTTCCATATGGACCATTTTTAAAATAAATATCCCCATCTACCCCACATTTCAGAAACCCAGCAATTCTCTTAAAAACAGGAAAATTCCTATACAAATATTAATTCCAAAAAATAGGATTAATATTATTTTGAGTATTTTTTTAAATGTAATAATGAATTTGAAAACTAATTTAAAACAATTTGCAAAATTTATTACAAACAAATGAAGTTGTGAAACTCCATTCTGAAAATTTATTCTCAATAAAATCAGAAATGTAGCAATGAATTAAAGTTTTAATGATTGTTACTATCTTCCGTGCCTTAATTACAACAAAAATAAAATCTCAATGATTTAAATGTTTCAATATATTAATTTCATTAATTTTAATTTAAAAAAAAATATAAAATCACTTTATTTCCATCTCCATCTACCATGTGATTTTATTTATTCCCTTCGACCCATTTCCAAAGCCTTGAGAAAATTATATTAAAAATTAAAAAAAGAGAAATGTAAGTATGTGATTAATTGAATATAGAAACATTCATCAATTACATTGTCATATAACTTCGAGAAAAGCTGAAGCAATCTCAGTTTTTTAATTCAATCTAAAATGAAAAAAGTCACTTGACAGTAAAAGCTTTTTTTTTTTTTTTGAAATAAAAATAATTGAAAAGGCAAAGTCCATTCTTTTATTAATAAAAACTGAAATAAATATAAATGGTTATCTACTTTCTCACCTCATTCTTGTCAATTATATAAGATGCTTCTGTGTAGAGGATTAAAAAAGAGCTCTCGGTTTGGTTGTATGTCTGTCTGTCTGGCTGGTGCAGCGCTAATTGTTCTTCGAGGGCCTTCCGATTAAGTTTTAATGAGTGTCCGCCCTGAGGGCGTTTTTAATTATCATGTCAGGGTGGCGGAGGCAGCCACCTTTTTGCCCGGCCTGAGGAAGGAGAGAAACGCCTCAGGCGCCGTTAAGGCGATAATGTAATGGTTTAATGGCCATCACTTAAGGGCCTTAATCCTCTACAATAAGTCTTCCTGGATAAACTTGAAACGGATATTAACATACTTTCCAACTCGCTCAACCTAAATCTAGATGAATGCTTATTTGATTTTTTCTTTTTATTCTATTTTTTTTTATTTTATTTTATAATATTTCATTAGAACCCCACCTTTCATTCACCTTCATTTCTCGACGTCTAAGAAAATCACAAAAAAATATTTTTTTCTTTACTAGTGATTTTTCTATTATTAGGTCTATTATGAGTTTTGACGCAGCTCAACATATATATATATATATAAACCACTAACTTTTGTACGTCCTACGCAAGGACAACGCCTATCAAGCCAGTTATATCAATGAGGTGTCCTATGATCAGTAGAGCGAGACCTATCAACCTTTACCTTGATTTTCTTGATCGGAGGCGCTACTTTTTATCAAGTAGCTTCCCAATGCTGATCCAGGAGGCTGGGTTGATTCCGTCCCATAGACCCTAGCTAGAGAAATTCCCTTGCCAGGCCCGGGACTTGAACCCGGGACCATTAAAATTAATGCTAGTTATAATGCAGCGTCATCCCAGTGATGAGTCACTTCATCTTGAATAGAAAAAGAGAATTGACAAGGTAGGAACGCCTGTCCGATGACTTCTTCCTGTTGGTTTTTACTCACTCTGTTGTTATAACTCGTCTCGTAACCTCCTTTCCTTATCATTTCCTCGTCCATCATTGTTTCGTTGTGTAATCGAACCACACACCCCTTCAATACAAATGACTTCATAAACGTAATAAGTCATTCGAAGGTTTTGGAGTTTCTACTAAAAATTAATTTTACTCTTATTGTGTGTGTGGCAAGAGATAAGACTATATCCATCTTTACTTCGGCTATTTCTTCTGGACGACGCTTTCATCTTTACTGATAATTTTGATGACGTTAGCAAGTTCGGAGAAACGCTGTCAACTACTTCGAATCATC
This sequence comes from Labia minor, assembly GCA_963082975.1. NCBI lineage: Eukaryota > Metazoa > Arthropoda > Insecta > Dermaptera > Spongiphoridae > Labia > Labia minor. The sequence continues at coordinate 43,842,841 of OY720350.1, read as the reverse complement.
ACGCTGGACATTCGTAAAACATCTTTTTGTAACTGTTTTCGTGCTCAGTTCCATCACCCTTTTCACTCATAAACATTCATAATTGAAAAACATTTCTTATTTAATTTATTTAATATTCAAATTTATAGTTATAAGTTGTTATATTATAAGTTAGTTATTAATTATACTATTGTATTATATTTGATATCAAATAATATCAAAATATATTATATTAGAACCAATTTTTTTATGTACATATATGTTTAAATAATTATCAAGTTAATAATTCTTTAACTTTGGATATATTAAATAGTATACAAACCACTAATCTTTTATTTCTATTCTTCTCATACATTTTGAATAACTTTTCAGATCAGAAAGAATAATTTGTTTTGAGGGAATTTATTTATTAATTCCTTAAATCAAACCTTTTCACACGGCGACCGTTACTATTACTTAAACATTTGTTTGTTTTTATCATCATAAGCCAACTACCCCCATAGATTACCCCATCAATGAGATGTACTTGACCAATTAGTGACTGGGAATATCATTTTTATTTTCTAAAATCGACTTTATCTTTGTATCTCTGTGGCTCTACGGAACTCGAAAGTTCTTGGCCGCAGATTCTATCTTCTCCCATTCTAGCCACGTGTCCTAGCCTTCTCGATTTTATAATTATAACTATAACTGGAGATGCATAGAGGTCATGCAATTCCTCGATATGCAGTCACCGCCATTCCCCGGTGACCTCATCTTTCTTTGGCCGATTTTATTTTAATTAAATTTAATTTTATTTAAATCGACTTTATGCATTTTAATTTTATTTTTTTTATTTATTTTTTGCAACAAGAACAAGAAAAGGTAAAAAAACAACAAATGAAAAATATTGATCTATATCTGCTACTATATATACTTCATTATTACAATCACAAAATAAATGATCTCTTAAATTTAATAGATAAGGTTTATGCATTTTAATAATAATTTTTAAAATAATTTAGATATCACTGGAAATAATGAGTTTAGTCTGTAAGAATTTACTGGAATTCACTGGGTTCTTTCCCTGGTTTGAGTATCATAATCACTTCAGCCACTTTCCAGCATCTCGGTGTATATTCTAAGCGAAATGAATTATTTATTAACTGGGTTACTTTTATTATTCCTTTTTTTAGGAATTTGTATTAAAATGTCGCCAGTTATTAAATCGTAGCCAGGAGCTTTTTATTTTTATATTTGTAATCTCCCCTAACAGCTCTTTAACAGTAATTGGCTTTATTTTAATGGATTCGTTTCTTATTTCTGTTTGACATTAAAAATTTGAGATTATGGAGGAATGGAGGGTAAAAATTTGTTTAGATATTCTGTAAAAAGATTTGATTTGTCTATATTACCCGTACTTCTTACACAAGAGCTATCCTTTCTTTTCACTGGGGAAATTTGCATTTTAAGCCTTTTTATTCTTTTCGTTGTTTTCCAAATGGAAATGTCATTATTATTAGTTAATTCACTTAGAAAGTTTTCAATTGATAATCTTATAAAATTTTATATTTTTAGTTTTAGTTGATTGGTTATTCTATTTAATTTAGTTTTTTATTTACAGGTATGTGAGATGTTTACCAGAATCTTTTTGACAATCTTTTTTTTATTATAAGATAATTTTGTCCAATGATTATAATTAAAATATTGAAATTTTTAAGAATTATAATTGAAGGGGGCTCCGCTCCCTGTACCCCCGAAGTAATACATAGTATTTCGTTGAAAGTCTGTATGTAAAAGGTTTTCATCCATTTTGTTCGAATCAGTATATTACATTATATTATCATATCTTTTTGTGTTCTTATTTAAAAGATATTTTAATTTAATCAGTAAATTAATTATATATTACTATTGTATTTGTTATATCAATCTATCTATCACTGTGGCTCTACGGATCTCGAAAGTAACCCCCCAAGTATCCCAATCCTGAGCTATAACCATCTAACTCCTACCCTGTCCCATCTGTCCCACGTCCCTTCCTACATTGTCCACTCACCGCGTTCTTGGTCTTCCCAATCCCACAGGATGTTTCTCAATCGGTTTTTCCAAATATTTTTCGTCGATCTTTAATCTACCATTCTAGCCATGACCCCTTCCCATCCCAATAATGTTTTTTCCCTCTTACTAAATATTTTGTTTTATCCCTATTAATTTCAATCCCCATCTTATTTCCTGCCTCAATTAATTTGTTTATGCTATCTTTAATTGCAATTGCCGAATCTCCTATAATATTTAAGACGTCTGCTTAGCCTAATTCTTGAATTTTTTTGTTTAATTGCATTTCGTTTGATCTTTTCCCAATTTGTCAAATCACATACTCAAATGCTAAATTAAATAAAATTGGTGATAGTGTATCCCATTCAGAATTTCGAAAGTTTCTGACAATTGATTTCCGCATCTTACTCTTTTTTTACTACCTTGAAGACAAATTTGAAGATCAAAAAAAAAATTTGAAAAAGTTTATCCGAATCTATTGAGTCATACGTATGCTTTATTAATTAATTTAATTATTAATATCAATATTTATTTATTTATTTATCTAAGATTAGATATAGTAATGTATTTGTTTATGGCGCGCTCAGTTTGCCCCTGGAATGCGGTCCTATCCTGAACTAACTACATCCAAATCCTATTCTCTCTCAACTCCCTCACGTCCCTCATTATCTTATCAGGCCACTGCGTCCTTAGTATTTTATAGATTTATAATGAAAAGATGTCTTATTGCATTTCAAATTATACTGAAATTTTAAAAGTAAGGTTTATTTTAAATGTTTCTATTAATTTATTTTCATAGGCAAATTTCAATTAATAAGAGTCTATTACAGTGGCGTACCTAGAACTTTTGCCGCCCGGGGCGATGTCTAGTTTGCCGCCCTTTTTATTACTTTCATACTAGAAAAATCGTGTATAATCGTATATACTTTCATATTAGAAAAATCGTGTATAATGCTCTCAAAATTTATATTTATATTTTTCCCCCGGCCCTGCTTTTCAAAAGAAAAATCGATGATTTAAAAAAATATTGGTATATCACTTCAAAGTAATCATATAAACTTTTCAAAAGAAATGACATTTATAAACTGATATCAACAAATTTTAGTAAGGAAAAATTGCTGAACAAAATCGTAAAGATGCGTTTACGAATTCAACGAATTTTAATGAATACAATAAAATAAAATTATTATCCTGTTCTTGGAATTAGAATTCAAAATTTACCCTAAAATGCATTTATATACACTGAGGAATAATATTCGAAATCATATAGTTAATCATAATTTATATAAATCAAATAGTAAACTTATAATAATCATAATAATCATTTATTATTCAAGAAAGAAAAAAAAAATATGAAATGAATAAGTTGCTTTTTACAACTATACTAAATATAAAAAATGCCGCCCCAAGATAAGTGCCGCCCGGTGCGGACCGCACCCACCGCACCCCCCTAGGCACGCTACTGGTCTATTACCAATCTTCAAATTTTGATATTTATACATTCAATATAATCCCCTTTAATCTGAAAAGATTATTTATTAGATTTAGGATAAATTAATGAATCTTTATTATACAATGAATTAAATAAATGAATTAATGTTATTTTTTTAATCAGCCTTTAGGAATACTTTAAATATATTTTATTAAGATGATAAAACTAGAAACAAATGCATTAAAAAAAACAATTCTCACCTAATGGAACTGATCAAGTGTCTTTATTTCTTTCTACATAGGAATTTAATATTTATTAGATCAAATTCATTTTGTAAAAGAACTATTACTTAATTGAATTTTACAAATATTTAATCAACTTATAATTTTTTAATAACAATTTATTCTAGAATTAGATTAGTATTTATTCAAACAAATAAATATTTTATTTTATTTACGAATTTTTATGCAACCAAGAGCAGTTAATGGAAAAAAAAAATATTTAATGATTTTTATTAGAATTCCTTGTAAAATATGTATTATAAAAATGCTTTAATTAAATACCATTAAATAATAATATATTAAGTATTATGAAAAGTAAATATTTATAAATGAATGAAAGAATTTTATGATGAAATGAATCAAAACCAACAAATAATTAAATAATAATTAAACAAAAACATTCATATAAATTAATAAATCAAATTTATTTTAATTATTTTTGTAAATATAAAATAAAAAATAATTAATATTTTCTAAAGTTTGTTACTAATTAATAAGTTAAAATGAATTTTGAAACAAAAGTATATTTACTATTATATATAGTAGAAGAAACGATTCTTTCAATTTTTTACCGACCGACGATATTAAGGGAGGTATTGTTTTCACACCAAATTTTACATGTGGAGTTTTTTACATATCTCCACGAATCATGCATTTTTTTAACAGAAAAAAGTATTTTTAGCATGATGTCTGTCCGTCTGTCCATCCGTCCATATAGATGTGTACAGCTAGAACGGCTCAACAGATTTTGATGAAATTTGGTAATTTACTTAATGCATCAGTATGATGAATTTATCAACTTTTGGTGCAAATCCGGAAACCGGAAGTGGTAGTATTAGCGATCGGCGATAGGAAGGGAAGGGTTATTTTCATACCAAATTTCACATGAGGTGATTTTTTACATATCACCACGAATCGTGCACTTTGTATTGGTTTTATCCTCGAGAAAAACCATCTTTATTAGTTTTTCTTAATTTAAAATTATATGACGTCATCCAGCCATTCATGACGTCACAGCCTGGCCTTACATATATATTATAAATAAAATAAAATTAAAAATATTTATGTTATATCCATATCTGTTTTTTATTACATTAATAGATATATTAAAATTATTTGAAATTGCTTCTGTAGCTGGAAATTAATTTACTTCAAACAGTCGGCCACAGGTCAATTTATTTTTCTATCATTTCTTTTTTTAAGTCCTCGTTTTAATTCGATCATTTTTCAAAGTTTTTTTTATTATTAATTCAATATTTTAAATATCTTCATTTTTTTTATAATTCACTCCTTTTTATTTTATTCTACCATTAAGCTTTCATAAAATAGGCTAATCTTTGTCTTGGGAATGTCGTTTTTTTTTGGTGATGGTTCTGGATCGAACTGAGGGCGATAAGCCCTTTCAATCAGCCTGCACAAGCCCATCGGATGTGGTGAGTGGCCGCAAACTCCCCTGTGAATGCCCCGCGCTAACTGGCTTAGCCAGACTGTGCTGCTGCTGTTGAAAGGACCGTCGCGCTAATTCACCCCCAAAACACGTTTAGTTCGCTAAATTGCTTTGGTTAAATTACATTCAATTTAAACTTGCATTGGAAGGGTGCAGCCAGCCATGGCAATACCTCTTTATTATTATTCAATTTGTTCATCGTAGATGAAGATGTTGGTCGTTGATTTCAATTAACGAGAACAGAACCATGTTCTTTCAACTAAGAGTGAAGGGCCAACGAAGGTTATAGGTCACATACACTTGAGTTATGACATAACCTTTCAGTTTAATTAATAAAGTATCTCATTTGGACAAGAAGGGTGTAGATATCATTTCAAGACATTTTAAAATCCTCACAGGGAAAGAATATGTCGCTATCCAATAATTCTATTTTTACTATCTCGCCAGAGATAGTATTGCGATCACGAAAATTTTCGATATTGAGATTTTGATGTTTTTATACGTTTTGGAGGATCCTGAATCATTTTCACTAAGGTTGAGAAAAATGTCTGTCTGTCTGTGTGTGTGTATGTGTGTATGTTTGTAACCAAGATTACGCAAAAATGGTTTGAACTAGAATTTGGTACATGGCCATTATTCAAAATTCATAGGTTTCTATCAACTTTTCAGAAATGTAGCTCAACCGGAAGAGGGTCTTTACCTACAACGTTTTGATTTTTTTTCTTCTAAGTAACCGTAAAAATAAAGATATATGGTTGATAATTTTTCACATGATTAATAATTGTATAAAAGTGCTATATATAGAATTTCAGCTTGATTGAATCGCTGAAAGTATCAGAATTAATTTTTTAACAGTGCAAATCTCACGCGCCAACACGTGACCTGGTGCCATCAACAAAGAGCCAAACTCGCCCTTAAAGATGTTTCTCATTTTAATTAAATGTTTTCAAATTGTAAAATGAATAGATAAGAAAATTTTATAGATCAAGAAGCCAGAGCCCCCTCTATCCCAAATACCAATGGCAAAAGCAACACAATTTCTACGTCAAACACTAACAAAATTACAGCGATCAAGAAAAACCTGGATGAGAAGGACAGCAAGTCATCCTGGGTCAAACCCCCATTCAAAAGGAGATCTCTTTTCTCGGTCCCCTTTTTTGCTTCTTTACCTTTTTTGTAAACAACCTCCTCTCTGAAATTCCCTTATATTCCTAGTTCCCAAACCCTTTATTTATTTTTATTTTCCAATTTTTATTTGACATTAAAACATATAACATTAATTGTTTATCAATTTGAAAATTAAAAAAATATTAAAAATTTTTCATTTAGACTTTTGTAAAATTTAATATTTCCCTTTTAATGGATCGGAATGGCTTATATCATCACAAAGCCTATGATTAAAGCCCTTTAAATGATACAAAATATGTAAATGAAAGTATTATGAATACCATCAATCAACAATTAATATATTCATGTAATTCATTCTTAATAAAATATTAACGAATAATTAACCTTCTACAGGTCTCACTGGCCAGCAAATATTCCACATTCCACCCCTCATAGGCGGCCTATTGAACCTCCTGTCTGTTTAATCGTCTAACTTTAGGGATGTAAAAGTCAAATGGACAGAATTGTTCAGATGTGGAGTTCTTTCAGTCCGAACCGTCACCCGAGGTACTTGCAAATGGTCAAATTTTTTATCTGCCTGATCGTTGTTAGCATAAATTCTTAAGTTCTGAGAAACATAGATACTTTATTATTACTTTTATTAAGCTCGATTTAACCTATTAGTTTGAAAACTAATTGCAAAACATATACATTTTAGTTTACGAGGGTGGTCTAAAAAGTTTCCGACCTGATCAAGAAAAACGATGTTTTTAAAATTTGTTTTTGATATATTTTTCAACATAATCTCCATCAACAGTGATAAATTTCTCATAACGGTGTTCTAATTAATTTAATTAATTAATAAATTATTTAATTAATTAATTAAATTTGATTTAATTTAATTTAAATCTCATCAACAGTTATGAATCGACGCAAAAATTCGTTTGGATTACGCCTATAGCGCCAAATTGTCGTTAGAAATGGTTTTTCGAAGCAATTTTTGGTCTAACGTTAGGAAATGCGGCACCCACGTTGCACACAGCTTTCCATATTCAAATGGGTTTGCAAAATATTTCGCACACGTTCAGCTGACATCGTACAGGTCTCAATTATCTTGAATTTTGAAAAATAAAACAAAAAAAAAAAATTGAAAAACATCGTTTTTCTTGGTCAGGTCGGAAACTTTTCAGATCACCCTCGTATGGTTGGTAATGTTTAATAAACTCGATTTATTTCAGTTTCGTATAATCCCTTTCCATATATGTCTATACATGAGGGGTTCTTGTTAAGTATTTTGTATTTGAATTAATATGATCTAATAGAAGATGAGGGACTCAAGTATGTGGGTGTTTTTTCAGGTATAATATATAAAATAAATTTGTAATTCATACTCACAGATAAAAGTTTAAAATAAAAGATTGAACAAAATACAACACTAATCTAATTCTTAGTTATAGGACAAGGATATAAACAATATTTAAGGTAGAAAAATAAAAATAATTTTTTTATAGCACATAAATGTTTTTAAGTCAAGGCTCCGGAAGTGATACTTTAGTGATTTTTATGTTTTTCAATTTTCTTTAATATGGCTTTAAAAAAAAATTTGTTTTAATTTTATTCCTCGATTTCAATTTTCATTTGAGATTTTTATGCCTTTTTTATACTGATTGAAGAAGTATTTTAAAATAGAAATCATTTTATTATACATTTTATTTTGGTAACTAAACGGGATTAAATCTATTCAAATTTTATTTTATATTGTAATTTTAATTTTTTGGATTAAGAAAATCCCTATTTTTTTTTTGCACATTACCACAAATTTTATGAGTTAATCTATCATAAATAAATTCAAGAATTGAATAAAATTGAATTTTTGATTTTGGAAATACGAAAAAGTGTAAAAATAAGAAAAATAATACTATTATCTGATCGAAATTAATTCATTCGATTTTTAATATATATAATATAATATATATGTTGGTTTAATGAATGAGTAAACACTGGAATTCCTGCCTCAGATCCAGAACCAATATAAATCCCGCCATAAGGTTAAGCCCCGCCCATCAGAGTACACAAAAGCCCATTGAACATGCGCAGGTACGAAGCTCAGGTAGAATCCAAAGGGTCGGGTCCCAGTTGGCCTCGGGCTATTGTCCGGTACGGACGTGTGCCAGAGTCAGGATTGCCCAGGATTCCTCGGAGCTCCACAGCAAAACGCAATGAGTACAAAATCATCCAACCTATCAACCCGAAATCCCGATATTAACCCTTGGTCACACAGTCCAAGACCCAAAATCTCAAAAATATTCTAACCTAAATAATCTCTTGAAAATAGCGCCAAAATGGGTGCCGAAATGTTGAGAAAACAATCTCACAAAAATACGTGATTATATCCCTAATAAATCTGATAGTTATAATATATATATATACATTTTATAATTTAATAAATCAATTCTTAGTTAATAACTAATAATGAAATTTTGTCTTTTTCGTAGTATCGTAGTTAACTAACTAAACTTAAATAACTAACTAAACTTAAATAAACTGTTTAGCATTCTCAATCTCGTATTCATTTCATGTATTTTTCACCTCCATCAGAGGCAAAAACAATAACCATAAGAAAGATAAAATAATAATAGTTATAAATATTTATATTAAGATGCAAGTATCTTTATAAGTAGATTCGAACACTTCGTCTCATAATAATAAGAGAGATTGCGTTATAAGATAAAATGCCTAAAAGTCATTTTCTGGATGTTGAGCTTCTATTGTGTAGTAGATTTAGCTAGAAGAGGGAAAAAAATATTTTATTTAATATTGGTGCTCATTTTTATATTCTCTTATATAAAATAATAAAAATATAATATAGAAAGAATATTTCGAGTAAAACAATTTGAATTAATTTCAAATTTGTTTGTATTTGTAATATAAAATTTATTATTATCATAATTAAATATAAATTCAAATATATTTGTTATTTTTACATAGCATCAATCAAACTTCAAGAACGACTCGACAAGATCTAAAACTGGTTACATCGATGGAGGATTCATGTGAATGAATCTAAATCCAATCATATCATCTTCACTAATAAAAAAGTCATATGCCCAACAGTTTATTTAAATTCCAAAATCATCCCCTATACTAACTCTGTAAAGTATCTTGGATTGCACCTCACTCAAGAATTAGCTGGAAAATTCATATAGAAAAAAAGAAATGAATTAAATATTAAATATAAAAAAATGTATTGGCTATTAGGAAAAAATTCCCAACTTGCATTAAAATCAAAAGTTTTACTATATAAGTCAATGCTTATGCCAATTTGGTCATATTCATGTCAAATATGGGGAACTGCTAGCGAATCCGGTATAAGTAAGATTCAAAGAGTGCAATCCAAGATACTCAGATGTATAGCAAACGCCCCATGGTTCTTTACAAACGCAAGTTTACACAGTGACCTTCTAGTCCCCTCAGTTAGGGAAGTAATTCTTCATAGATTCCTAAATCAGCGGTTGCCAAAGTGGTGGTCCGCGAGAAAATTTCGCTGGTCCGCAGAAAAATGTGGAATATACTTACTCATCATGTTAAGTTATGTTTAAAACATGATTCAATTCATAACAATACGTGATAAGTTATAAAAACTCAATGTTTATGTGTTCTTTGATCACAATTTTTATTTATAAATATATTTAACACTTAAAAAATCCTATTAGTGGTCTGCGGGATTTAAATTATGAATTAATTGGTCCGTGAGGTCAAAAAGTTAGGCGACCGCTGTCCTAAAGCAAACACAAAAACTTGAAAATCATCCAAACACATCAGCCATTACTCTCCTGGACAACAGTGAAGTGACCAGAAGGCTCAAGAAGAACCATGTTCTAGATTCTAGATACTGAAGTACGCTCTTCCTTGAACAATTGGAAAATGAAATTCAAATAGGGGAGTTATCGATAGATCAAATTTACTAATAGTTGTTATATAAGCTGATTGTAAATTTAAAAAAAAAATATTTGTTATTTTTTAAAAAACAATTATAATGATAATGATAAAATATAATAATTTTTATTACTTTAATTCAAAATTGGGGTCATTAAAATCTTTACAATTTTTTAGAATTTATTTTTTCAATTTTTTGATTTTTTCAAAATTTTTGGGCCCAAATACAAATTTATTTGAAATTAATTATTAAATCATAAATCTAAGTGAACGTGATGATTTTCGATCTCTTGACTTCAAGTATGGCGGACTAGGACAAAGTGTAAAATTTATTTTTTAAAATTAATCATAGGTATACCTAGTAAGTGGCTTAAACGCCAATCTTGCGCCCCTCTCGGGCGATAATTATGATGCTTTTTTTGGAACAAGACATTTCCATCTTGGATGAATCTCGTATTGAGTCTCTTTTGCCTACATAGTTTTTACCGACCGACGGGAGGGAGGTATTGTTTTCACACCAAATTTCACATGTGTAGATTTTTACATACCTCCACGAATCATGCATTTTCTTAACAGAAAAAAGTATTTTTAGCATCATGTCCGTATAGATGTGTACAGCTTGAACGGCTCAACGGATTTTGATGAAATTTGGTATATTTAGTTAATGCATCAGTATGATGAATTGATCAACTTTTGGTGCAAATCCGGAAACCGGAAGTGGTAGTATTAGCGATCGACGATAGGAAGGGAAGGGTTATATTTTCACACCAAATTTCACATGAGGAGATTTTTTATATATCACCACGAATCATGCACTTTGTATTGGTTTTATCCTCGAGAAAAACCATCTTTATTAGTTTTTCTTAATTTAAAATTATATGACGTTATCTAGCCATTCATGATGTCACAGCCTGGTCTTACATATATATTATAAATAAAATAAAATTAAAAATATTTATGTTCTATCCATATCTGTTTTTTTATTACATTAATAGATATATTAAAATTATTTGAAATTGTTTCTGTAGCTGGAAATTAATTTACTTCAAACCGTCGGTCGGTTCGGATCTGGCAACAGGTCAACTTATTTAATATTCATATTTATATATATATATAAATATTTTTAAGTTAGGTGCGATTTCGCGTCCCCCTTCAGGTGGCGCCCATGGCACGTGCCATGTCTACCATACTCTAGTTACGTCACAGTTAGGTTTTTACAAAAAGTCATTTATATTCTAAATATACATATTCATTTTTACATTTATTCAACTCCCTTAATTATTTTAAGATAAAAAAAAAATTATTTTCCATCCTAATTAAATACTTTTTATTCATTTATTTAATCTTAACATAAATTATAATGATAAATTGTGATTTAAAACATACCTATGACGTTGAGCCTGAAGGCAAGACTCATCTTAGGCTCTGTGTTCACCTGGCATTCATATACGCCAGCATCCCGTTCCTGTGGGAACTTAATTTGCAGAGTCCAGTTGTCTGATTTATCCGGTCGGATCACCTGGAACCGAGCATCTGATGTGTAAGTAAGGATGCCAGCTGTTAAAATATGAAGATCCCGTTTGCGTATCCAAGAGACCTGGAATTATAAAAAAAAGAACTTTTTAAAATGTCTCTTCGGAATTAAAAATGAAAGTTTCATAAAAGTTAAATTTATTAATTAAAAATATGAATAATTAAGGTCAGTGACTTACTACTTATCTTCGTTATTGAACAAAACCAAAAAAGAGTTTTCATCCTTCATTTTTATTGATATAAATTCTTTTTTCCATTTACAATCATATCAAGTGATAAAATAAGGCAATTTATACATCATCATATATGTGGGCATCTCTCTCTCTCTTCTCGTTTACATCTTACCGACCTTAAGCATATATCTTAGTATAAAATCTAACTCTTTCTGATCTTAAAAATTGTGCACAGGATTTTTATTTTAGAACCATATTAAAATAAGCTGGAGTGTCTCCACTCGACTATCTCGCAATTTGAATTGGATTAAATAACATAATATATTATATTTAAATTAAATTTAATTAATTATAAATTATAAATAATAAATATTAAACCAGCGCATGTTTGGCTTTTTATTGATGGCACCATGGCACGTGATGGCGCGTGAGATTTGCAGTATTAAAAAATTAATTTGGTACTTTCAGCAATTCAATCAAGCTGAAATTCTAGATATAGCAGTTTTATACAATTATTAATCATGTGAAAAATTATCAAACATATATTTTTATTTTTACGGTCACTTTAGAGGAAAAAAATCAAAACGTTGTAGGTAATGACCCTCTTCCGGTTGAGCTACATTTCTCAAAAGTTGATAGAAAACTATGAATTTTGAATAATGTCCATGTACCAAATTTCATCATTCTAGCTCAAACCGTTTTTGCGTAATCTTGCCTACATACATACACACACACATACACACACACACACACAGACATTTTTCTCAACCTTAGTGAAAATGATTCAGGAACCTTCAAAACGTATAAAAACATCAAAATCTCAACATCGAAAATTTTCATGATCGCAATACTATCTCTGGCGAGATAGTAAAAAGTCGAAAGTATTTAAGATCCTGATCGCAAAAACATTTTACCTTTGTTCAGGGCAACCCTAATCGTAGCATTGCAATTACATGTTTTATTTCCAAGATTACCAAATTAAACTGATATTACAAGTCTATTATATTGAGAATATTTATGATTTATATTAAATTTAAATATTTTGAGTTATAAATCATATATACAATGAAAAAGAAAAGAATGGGGGTTTTTAAATGAACAAGCGATCTACGATTACATTGTTTATATTTACATCCGATATTTTGTTAGGAAAATCACAGGAGGGAGGGATATTGGTGAGATAATGAGAGGTAATGAATTCTCTCAATACTTGGAAATGATTTTAAAATTTTTAAGATCCAATTAAACAACAGTTTAGTGGAAATGCCTTGATATTTGAAAAAATCTCATATTTTTTTCTTTCAAAAACTAATCATATTTTACAATCATACGCTACACATTGGTTACCCTGCTTGTTTCTTTCCTACCAGTTACGCCTGCGTGTTCTTGCCCATAGGAATTGTCAACATCATAGGTATTGACTACCAATACCGGATGTAAACATAAATTTATTTTTCCTCTTTATGTGGGAAAAATAATTTTAATTGTTATTTTCTTAATTAAAGTGATAACAGGTGCCATTATATATTCAAAGCAAAACATTACAATGATTCAAAATGACTATGAAATACATTTTACATATTTATACGATATTATTATTATTAATATTAATAATAACATAAGTACTTATATTTTTTTCATTTTTTGATTCCGTCTTCCATATAATATGTATGATTTTTTTTAATAACAATCTAACTAAAACAATCAATAAATATCATCTAATAATATTAAATTAAAAAATCATTAATATATTAAAAGGATCTCTTAGAATAAATAAATTAAATAATTTTATCAAGAATACTCAAAAACGGTTTGAGCTAAAATCATGAAATTTGGTATTATTCAAAATTCGTAATTTTCTATCAACTTTTTAGAAATGTAGCTCATTCGGAAGAGGGTCATTATCTACCATATTTTCATTTTTTACTATCTCGCTAGAGATAGTATTGCGATCACGAAAATTTTCGATGTTGAGATTTTGATGTTTTTATACGTTTTGAAGGTTCCTGAATCATTTTCACTAAGGTTGAGAAAAATGTCTCTCTCTGTATGTGTGTGTGAGTATGTGTGTATGTAGACAAGATTACTCAAAAACGGTTTGAGCTAGAATGATGAAATTTGTTACATGGGCATTATTCAAAATTCGTAGTTTTCTATCAACTTTTGAGAAATGTTGCTCATTCGGAAGAGGACCATTACCTACCACATTTTCATTTTTTTTCCTCTAAAGTGGCCGTAAAAATATAGATATATGTTTGATAGTTTTTCACATGATTAAAAATTGTATAAAACTGCTTTATATAGAATATGAGCTTGATTAAATCGCTGAAAGTACCGGAATTAATTTTTTAACACTGCAAATCACACGTCAGCACGTGACGTGGTGCCATCAACAATGGTTTAATATATATTATTTATTAATTTTAATTTATAATTTAATTAATTAAATTTAATTTAAATATAATATTTAATCTAATTCAAATTTGCGAGATAGTCGAGTGGAGACACTCCAGCTTATTTTTCTTACTGAGCGGCGGGTTTAACGAGGTAATTTCTTTTATTATAATTATAGAAGAGTTGCAACAATGCTTGAACAATGAACGTAAATTATTTCTATTCTTAATCTATAAATTTATATATTTAATAAATTGTTAATGAATTAAGACAATTACTTTTTAAATTAATATTGATTTACTATTACCATACAACATTTTAGAGGTCATATCATTTATTTATTAAAATAATTATATGTTAATATTTTTGAAAAAAAAAATACTATTAAAACCACTCAATATATACAAAAAACAAAAAAAAAAAAAAAAAAAAAAACAAATCGTTTTAACTTTATCTGATTTTGTTTTTATTTTTTTATTTATGATTTTTTCACCCAACCACCCCGGCAATATTGCATATTTCTTCCTTTCTTTCTTTATTTTATTTTTTATTGATCCTCTTCCATTCAAACGATATCATATTACAGCTTAAAAGTATCTTGGAGAAAGAAGAAAAAAAAAAGATGGTTCTCTGAATAAAACTTGTTGTATAAGCATTTTTCAGTGAATCTTAGTAAAATAACTGACAGTATCTATATATACAATACATACATATATTTATGTTTTGTATACATTTTATATAAAATAAATAATATTTCTTTTACTCTTTTTTACATAGATTTATAAGTATCGAAGACATTGAGAAAGTGAAATTTAAGGGGAGAAAATGAGAATAATAATAAATGGGAATTCGTTTTTAAATAAATAAATAAAAAAAAAATGTATTCACCTTATATTTTACTCCATTTTCTTTGAATTGGTTATAAATGACAAAAGAAATGGTTTCAAAATATGTATATATTTTTTATTTTATATTAGATGTTGAAAGAAATCTTTAGAATAAAATAAAAAAAAAAATGAAATGAATTAAAAGTCAGTCTTTTAAATTATATTTAAAAAAAAAAAAATTATTTCTATACAACATACGAGATGTATATATAATTCATACGCTAAGAGGGATATTTTTAATTATTAAAAGAAAATTCTGTTAAATTTTTTTTTTTTTTTTTTTTTGGAAAATGATGTTTATAGAAAGTTAATCTGAAAAGAACGCTCTCTTTTCATTTCGATATAATGTCTCTTAGATTTCAGCATATACCATAATAATTTTATGTTTATCTGTTTATTCCTTTTTCAAATATTATACCAATTATAAATAATTAATAATTCTTCTTTTCTTTTTCATTATATATATGATTAATAACTCAAAATATTTAAATTTAATATAAATCATAAATATTCTCAATATCATAGACTTGTAATATCAGTTTAATTTGGAAATCTTGGAAATAAAACATGTAATTACAATGCTACGATTAGGGTTGCCCTGAACAAAAGTAAAATGTTTTTGCGATCAGGATCTTTGATCAGTATGTTTATTAGCCAAATATACAAATATATGTTGTTTTTCCCATAACATATAAAAGGGATTACATGACTTTTTCTTACTGCTAATTGGTGACTCCAAGGTCGTAAATATCTATACAATGTTTTTTATTATCATTACGCTATTAACTATTTTTAATATTACAATTTCAAAGTGTAAATTAATTATTTTTTTCACACCAAATTTCACATGTGTAGATTTTTACATATCTCCACGAATCATGCATTTTCATAACAGAAAAAAGTATTTTTAGCATGATGTCTGTCCGTCTGTCCGTCCGTCCGTCTGTCCATATAGATGTGTACAGCCTGAACGGCTGAACGGATTTTGATGAAATTTGGTATATTTACTTAATGCATCAGTGGGATGAATTGATCAACTTTTGGTGCAAATCCGGAAACCGGAAGTGGTAGTATTAGCGTTCGACGATGGGAAGGGAAGGGTTATTTTCATACCAAATTTCACATGAGGAGATTTTTTACATATCATCACGAATCATTCACTTTGCATTGGTTTTATACTCGAGAAAAATCATCTTTATTAGTTTTTTCTTAATTAAAATTATATGACGTCATCCAGTCATTCATGACGTCACAGCCTGGTCTTACATATATTTTATAAATAAAATAAAATTAAAAATATTTATGTTATATCCATATCTGTTTTTTTTTTGTCTAGGAAAAGGCTATATAAAAAAAAAACTTAGACCCTTTTTTAAATACTTTCGACTGTAAATGTACCTAATTTTTTAAGTGTGTCCTTTTTTGGAACTTTAAAGAGTTCGCAACCCTAGGTACGATATATTTCTATGTTAAATGTGCTAATGATAAAATTTTACTAAAATAATAATAATAATTATAATAATAAATAATACAAATTAATGATTTTTTTTTAAATTTAAAGCTTCTAAACAAAATATTAAAATTTTATAAAAGGTCAAGTTTCTAACAAGATAGAGTTAGCGCCTATAAATCGATTGATTCAAACGAACATGTGTTTAAAAAGTGACATATTTTTTCTTCTATTATTTATTATTACTATTTTTTTCAGATCTACAAACAATTTTACAATGACTATTAATTAAAAATAAAAAACAAAAACAAAATACAAAACTACATAAAAAACTATTAAAATGGTTCTTTTTAGATTTATCGGCCCTTCCTGACTCAAAACAAAGCATGGTGAATGCTGATTAACTTGATTTCTTATTCTTTCTTGATGTTTTTTTTTGCATATTTTTTTACTAAATTGTTCACTAATTCAATGTTCAAGTTTCTCTGGATATCTTTTTTACGTACAAACCAAGGAGCTCCAAGTGTGCCTCATAGGTCCATATAAGTCTTAATATTTGTTTATAAATCATGATTTTTTTTTCAATTATCAATTGTGAATATTTACCCATTAGCCAATACAATTTCTATATTTAATCTCAATTTCTTGGTGTTTTTTTAATGTGCTCCTTACATTTTAATTTGGCATATTGATTCATGTCCAAGTATTTGGATGTGTTAGTGTGGGGTACCAGTTTTCTGTTTAAAATCACTGACATTTTCTTATTAACCGATTGGTAAAAATTATATATTTTGATTTTTTTATTATTTAATTTAATTCATCAATGGGTGGTCCATTTGTTAATTTTATTTACAGACTTTTGTAATAATAGTAATCTAATTAGTTAATTAGAAAGAGTGAAATATCTGAAGAAATAGACTAATAAAATTTTTTTTATTAGAAAAAAGAGTGATTAATGTTAAAATTTTTCATTTTTTATTGACTTTATAACAAGCTAATGTTTTTACATAAATAATTGGTTCGTCTAGTTGTAAAAACCATAGTTTTTAAACTTCTTCTCATTGGATTTTTTTTTAAGATATTTTTAAAAATAATTTTTTTTTTAATTCAAATATTTTCAAAAATCATTTTATTTCCCTAATCTGATGTTAATCCTCATTTACACGATGAGCGTTCTTCCGAGAGCTTAATTGATAATCAATCAGCTTTTTGTCATTAACTATGCTGATTCGCTGTCAGAGCCACTC
Organism: Labia minor; assembly: GCA_963082975.1. Classification (NCBI taxonomy): domain Eukaryota; kingdom Metazoa; phylum Arthropoda; class Insecta; order Dermaptera; family Spongiphoridae; genus Labia; species Labia minor. Next base: position 43,824,941 of record OY720350.1, on the reverse strand, counting down.
TGGATATGATCCCATCAAAAAAACATTTTCTAACGGGTTCTTAGTTTAAGTAGAAAATATATATATAAAAAAAATAACATTTTTACCGACCGACGATAGTAAGGGAGGTATTGTTTTCACACCAAATTTCACATGTGGAGATTTTTACATATCTCCACGAATCATGCATTTTCTAAACAGAAAAAAGTATTTTTAGCATGATGTCTGTCCGTCTGTCCGTCCGTCTGTCCGTCCGTCCGTCTGTCCGTCCGTATAGATGTGTACAGCCTGAACGGCTCAACCGATTTTGATGAAATTTGGTATATTTACTTAATGCATCAGTGGGATGAATTGATCAACTTTTGGTGCAATTCGGGAAACCGGAAGTGGTAGTATTAGCGATCGACGATAGGAAGGAAAGGGTTATTTTCACACCAAAGGAGATTTTTTTATATATCACCACGAATCATGCATTTTGTATTGGTTTTATCCTCGAAAAAAATCATATTTATTAGTTTTTTCTTGATTTAAAATTATATGACGTCATCCAGCCATGCATGACGTCACAGCCTGGTCTTGCATATATATTATAAATAAAATAAAATTAAAAATGTTTATATTTATTATTTATGTATCCATATCTGTTTTTTATTACATTAATAGATATATGAAAATTATTTGAAATTGTTTCTGTAGCTGGAAATTAATTTATTTCAAACCGTCGGTCGGTTCGGACCTGGCCACAGGTCAACTTATTTTTTTTATAGTTATCTTATTGCTATAAGAACAAACTTTCTGAAAAATACAAATTATTTTATAATCTCGTATCTGACTAATTTCTAAACACACAGTAACCATATTTCTTCAACAATCCTTATCCTGGAAACTATCCAGCCAACTTCTTTATATGTATTTTTATACTGCTTTATATTGTTTATGCATGTTATTTAGATCACATTTTTTGTGAATCGTAGGTAGAGTTTAGTAACTATAAACAACACAACAAAACAATTCCACGGTTCTCTCCCTATTATACAATTCCAGAAAATGATAGAACATTATTATATAAAATTTTATTAAATAAACATCTGTGACTCAAATTATCGTTACAGTGTTATATTATAGCATAATATATACAAAAAATCTCAATATGGTTGGTAAGGTATAGATTTAAATATTAATTCTAATCAAATATAAATTTTCTATTAAAAATTTATTTTAACAATAATAATTATCATTGATTTAATTATTTTAATATTTTCTGTGATAAAGGAGTATATTTCGTTAAAGTTATGACAGAAAAATATCCAACATAACATTAAATAGTCTCTATGTTAAAAATATGAGCTATGGCCATGGCACAGAACCGACCAACGATTTGAAATAAATTAATTTCCAAAAACATTATATATATATATATAAAGTATCAAAAAAATATTTTTAAAACTTGAATTAAAATGACTAAACTGCTTTATATTATCTTGGTTTTTATTTTTAGTTTAATTACTCAATTATTAATTACTACTATATTTTTAGTGAAATATTTTCCGAAAATCAATATAAAATTAATACTTAGTAAACTACCATTTCCGGTTTCCTGATTATACACCAAAAGTTGATGAATTCATGGTACTGATGCATTAAGTAAATATACTAAATTTGATCATAATCCGTTGAGCCATTCAAGCTGTACGGACACACAGACGGAGGGACAAACGGACGGACAGATGGACAGACATCATGCTAAAAATACTTTTTTCTGTTAATAAAATGCATGATTCGTGGAGATATGTGAGAATCCTCACATATGAAATTTGGTGTGAAATCAATACCTCCCTTGTCGGTCGGTAATGAATGAGGATCCGATGGTTAAAGCACGTGGTTTTATTAGGTGAGGAAAAGTTAGGAAAAAATGTATTTATAATAATACTAATCAGTTTTTCTCTTTTGTTTCTTTCCTTTTGTTTTATCTTTCAAATAATGATAATTGAGACCTGTACGATGTCAGCTGAACGTGTGCGAAATATTTTGCAAAACCATTTGAATATGGAAAGCTGTGTGCAACGTAGGTGCCGCATTTCCTAACGTTAGACCAAAAATTGCTTCGAAAAACCATTTCTAACGACAATTTGGCGCTGTAGGCGTAATCCAAACGAATTTTTGCGTCGATTCATAACTGTTGACGAGACTTAAATTAAATTAAATCAAATTTAATTAATTAAATTAATTAGAACACCGTTATGAGAAATGTATCAGTGTTGATGGAGATTATGTTGAAAAATATAGCAAAAAAAACATAGATTTTCTTGGTCAGGGCGGAAACTTTTCAGACCACTCTCGTATATCTCTGCATCTCTAAAAAATAGTTAGGTTCCCTATTTAGAAGAAGTTGATTTGGAAGAAGAATGAAGACTAACGATAACTTGTTTGTAGATAAATTGACCAAAGACAATGTAATGTGTATTATGACTTGAGGAAATGGGAAAAGAAAAGAAGTCTGATGGAGGGAGCACAGGATAGGAATATGAAGAAATGTACTTGCTGCAGTTAAGAACTTTCGAGATCTGAAGGACCACAGAGCTAAATAGGGGAGTAGAGGTAGATTTTTTTTTGGACCGTTTATATTATAAATAAAAACTAATCAACTTGAAATTAACATTTAACCTTATTTTTTAATTTAATATTTTTTTTCATATCAATCATTTATAAAAGTCATATATAAGTCAGTATTCAATTTTTCATTCAATTTATGTTTTTTTTCTAATAATATAGAAAAAAAAATTACGAGAAAAATAAACCCTCATAGTAAAGTATGTGAAAGTCAGACGAAAGGAGTAAAGAGAAGAAAAAAAAAAACAAAATAGGAAAAAGTTTATTTAGTTACAAGGGTTGAAATGTTGAAATTCACTCAGGTTTGATTTTTTTTTCCGTCTTTTTCTCTAAGTCTCTGTTCTTTTAACTTAATGTGAGTCTTCTTCAAACCCTCTCTCATTTGTATTGTCTTATATATTTCAATTTGATTCTCATTGTGCTTCATTAAGTTATGACACAAGAGAAGGAAAAGAAATGTCTTTCTCTTTCTCTCTTTTTCTAGAGCGCGCTCAAATTCGTTCTAGTTAAAAAAAAAAATCCGTGAAACACTGGGAGAGAGAGGCGACAAAAAAAAAGGATTATTCCCTTCCCTTCACTTTAAATAATAAATATTTAAATTCTTCTTTAATTAAATCGCACAGATTGAGAAGATAAAATTTCATTTAGAGGTTGAAAAAAAAAATGGAGAATACAAATTCTTAGATTGAATTTCAAATGATTTTACAAAAGGTCGGAAAATGTCTTCATTTAATTCAACGATTTCTAAACAATAGTGATCGATTAGAATAATTTAAATAAATAAAAATTAATCAATAAAATGTTTTTTTTTTATAATTTAGGGGACGTTATAAAAAGGTAAAATCAAGTAAAAGAAACAATATATATATTTGAATTTATTTCATGTTGAGGAAAAAAAAGCTGGAGTGTCTCTACTCGAATATCTCGCAAATTTGAATTGGATTAAATAACATATATTATATTTAAATAAAATTTAATTAATTATAAATTAAAATTAATATTTAATTAATTAATTAATATTTATTAAATCAGCGCATGCTTGGATCTTTGTTGATGGCACCACGTCACGTGTTGGCGCGTGTCATTTGCAGTGTTAAAAAATTAATTCTGGTACTTTCAGCAAATAAATCAAGCTGAAATTCTATATATAGCAGTTTTATACAATTGTTAATCATGTGAAAAATTATCAAACATATATCTTTATTTTTACGGTCACTTTAGAAGAAAAAAAATCAAATTGTTGTAGGTAATGACTCTCTTCCGGTTGAGCTACATTTCTCAAAAGTTTAGAGAAAACTATGAATTTTGAATAATGCCCATGTACCAAATTTCATCATTCTAGCTCAAACCGTTTTTACACACATACACACACACACACAGACATTTTTCTCAACCTTAGTGAAAATGATTCAGGAACCTTCAACACGTATAAAAACATCAAAATCTCAACATCGAAAATTTTCGTGATCGCAATACTATCTCTTACGAGATAGTAAAAAAGATAAATTAAAATTTTTAATTAAAAAAACTTTAATAAATTATTTTTTTAAAAAATAAAAGGTATTTTTTATTGTTTCTAAGTATTTAAGCACGTTTTAGTTTACACCTTTATTTATTTTGATTCCTTCACTGATCGAGTATTGTAATTGAAACTTTTGTTTACACCTGATCAATCTTGAACCTTCATTCTCAAATTCAGTAGTCCACCATTTTATTACTAAACAGAAAATTATCAAATAATTTTAAAAAGAAAAATAATTTAATTATGCTTTAAATGTTTATTGAAATAAGGCAAACCCGATGGATATGACGCACAATTCGGGTATTTGGTAAACGCTAATTCCTATTATGACATGATTTTTGGTGTTAATGGTATCTAGGACTATTAGTATTCATAGCAAAAATTACATCTTTATTCTTAAAATAAGAAAATAAAAAAAGACAACTTTTCGGCAATAGACTTAAAAGGAGTGATGATATTGCGAAGCCGGTGTGAAGGATATTGCTTATGGGAAAAATTACATGTAAAAACTCATAAAGTTGAAACGTTTAAATATTTGATTAGGTAAGTTGTAAGAATTAAAAAAGTACATAGCTTAAATAATATATTTACACAAATCTGTGACTACGAATATTTCCACGTCTGTAATGATGACTAATCGAGCCAAACGTTGGGCTGCCACTTTGTAAGGAGGACCGTTTCAAGTTGGGGTCACTTTGTAGACGATCCTCTTACGTTGGGTGCCAATTTATAAGGAGATCTAAGTATGAGGCACTTGTAATGATCCACGATGACCGTGAATTGTTAATTATGTTAAGTTAATGATGGGCGCCAACTTTGGATATCCCAAAGTATAAAAGAGTGTTGAAAAATTAAGGGAAAAGGGAAAACACAATAATAATGTTCACATTAATTTACTTTAATTAAATAGATAAAAATTAACAAATTAAATATACAAATTTTAAATAGAAAAAAATAAGAAAATGTAATTCACTATTGTCACTGGAATTAGCAGAAATAATTATCACAGGGGGTGATGATAAGGATTATACACAAATAATTATATCACGGGACGTGATAAGTATAGGTTATATCAGGATGATATCACTTGTTCGACTGTATCACAGGGTGTGATAAAAATGATTATATACAAAATAATTATATCACGGGACGTGATAAATACCAGGTCATATCGGGATGATATCACTAGTTAAACTGTATCACAGGGTGTGATAATAAAAATGATTATATACAAAATAATTATATCACGGGACGTGATAAATACAGGTCATATCAGGATGATATCTCACTAGTTCCACTGTCCATTCTCAACTGTCTAAAAATATTAAAACTTGGAGAGATGATTCCTCCCCTTATGTGAAATATAATATCTATATATATATTACATTTTAAGAATAATGCGACCAAATAACTTTGTTAATAAAAGAGAATAGAAAACAAAATAAACTAAAAAAAATAGATAAACAAAATAAAATGTATAATAAAAATTAAATAAGAATATAAATACTTTGTCCGTTACACGTCTTATTAAATTATTTGGTAGGGGGATGGGGTTCAATTTATCACTGTTAGGCCGAGGTAAAACGCACGCCATATCCCTTGCACACATAATGTGTCATCTCACTCCTTCGACACAATTTTAGGTAGAGACCTGCAAATAGTTAACAATGAGGAATATATGAATAAATAAGTTTTTTAATATTAATTTTAAAGTATGTGAAAAACATAGAATACACTATACTTGCAAAAATTGCAAAAACCAAAAAAAAAAAAAATATATAAAAAAATACGAGCCTTTGAAATAAATATGATGAAATTGCACATGTGTTGAATTTCAAGATGACGGACAAAACAAATTGCTTGCACGACGGTTCACTTATAAAAGTTAGACATGCTTCATCTAGTGTATATGGCTGCTACTCTCGTCCCCCAAAGTCTTTCCTACCCCAGAAGGCCTACTTTTAGAGATATATAAAACACGTCATCGGTTTTACCTTATTTATTTATTAAATATAAATTTACAAAAATAGAATTATAAAATCCTATCTGTTCAGACGACTTTTTAGATTGGTACCTTTCAACTAGAAAGGTTATCAAATTTGTTATACTTATTAATATAAAAATTAATATACAATAAATTGTTAAAATTTACATTTGTTTAATTATATTAAATTATTTCAAATTCAAATATTTTTCACTTAAAAAATTATACATCTTTTTTATATTAAAATAACTCAATATATAGAAAATACAATTTTTAATTAAATTGTTTTGCTTATTATTAAATTTTCTAAAATTATTGAAATTCAAAATTCTTTATTAATTTTTAACTTGTACACAGGCGCTAGATACATTCTCTTTATATTTTTCGACATCATTTGTGTAATTAATATACTCTATCAAACATAATAATTATGATTTATAACAAAAATTAAAAAAACTTTTGTAGATCTTTTTTGTCTAATTACCGACCGACGATAGTAAGGGAGGTATTGTTTTTTAATAATTTGAAAGATTATCCATGAACAAGGCGGTACATGTAATTTTTTTTATTTATACAATAAAAACATGGGAACTTTTTAATAATCCAATAAAACCAAATCAAAATAATTTTATCCAAAGTATTTGAAACCTTAAAACTTGCCATCTAAAAAACATTAGTGGAATTTATTATTATTTTATTTTGTAGATGACCCCTTGCATTAATAAATGAATTCTTGAAAGTTATTGTGATCCCCTGTTTATTTTTTTAAAAAGAAACTAATATTTTCCATTTGAATGGAATTTATTCATTTTTCATAAATTCCATGTTGTTTACAATACAAGATGGGTGTTAGATGAAACACATTTTCATCTCTCACGCGCGCGCGCGTTATAGGAATAAACAAAAATAATACAATATTAATGGGAATAAATAATTCTTAATGTAGTTCATGGGCGCCCTTTAAACACTTATAAAGTGATAGTATGGAGTAATAAATATATCATTACATGCAATCATTGGACTTTATTTTTTTGAAAATCACAGAGTAACTTTTAAGAATGCATTCATACAGGAGGCAGGTATTTCAAGAAGGTAATTTAAAAATAAATCTGGAGTGTCTCCACTCGACTATCTCGCAAATTTGAATTGGATTAATTAACAAATATTATATTTAAATTAAGTTTAATTAATTATAAATTATTAGTTAAAATTAATAAATAATATTATTAAACCAGCGCGTGTTTTGGCTCTTTGTTGATGGCACCACGTCAAGTGTTGGCGCGTGATTTGCAGTCGTGTTAAAAAAATTAATTCCGGTACTTTCAGCGATTCAATAAAGCTGAAATATATATATATATAGCAGTTTTATAAAATTTTTAATCATGTGAAAAACTGTCAAACATAGGGTGACCCAGCCAGTAGTTGAACAAATAAAGCCAGTTTACCACGGCTCATGTTGTATGTTCTATACTATTAGCCGTAAAACTAAGCTAATTGATTTTTAGCAAAGCTTTATTATTGTAGTTATTAAAAAAATTATTAAACAGTGCTTAACTGAAAAATAAAAAGCAAAAAAAAATTCACAACATTTTTTATGATTTTTTCCCAGTGGTTGAACAGACATGTCCAGTTTCTGAACGCTCGATATTCCAGTAATTGAACACCCGTTATTTCATAGTTTTTTTTTATTTTAAGTTTTGGTACACATCCAAAACGACTTAACAAATATCTAGGCCTATAGCTTGAGCACTCATAACACAATACAAGGCTGATTCACATTCCAAACATTGCTCACTGTTTAAATTATAATAATAATAACAATAATACATAATTTATTTATTTATTTATTTCAAACAAACACCAATCGGCAATATACATATAAGATACAAAATTAAAAATATTTTTAAAATTTTTTAAACTTTTGATACGAAATTGCTTTGGGAGTCGAGTTACGGTACTGCATACAGATTCCTGGTTTTACTGATTTTTGTCGGCTCACAATGGGAAACAATGCTTTTTTTGGCCATTTCCATTGATTTGGCCATTGAGGACACTTCTGCACCATCTTCATCGATTTTCAGTATTATGCCTGGGAAATATTTGTCATCGTATACAATAATTACATGCTCTTCTACTTGCTTCTGTACTGGCTGCAAGTTATGCCCATTGCCATCACTCTCGGATTCGTGCCCGACGATACTTCGACGCTAGACTCAGAGCTGTCCGGGGTACTGACACGTCGCTGTCGTTTACTAGAAACTCGAAGTTTTTCTTGCTTCTTTTTATCAAGTTTCTCTTTCTTATCTAGCCTTTCCTGAATTCTTCTTTTCTTTTCCTTTTCCTTCTCTGCTTTTTCTTTCTTCTTTTCTTCAAAAGGCTTAATCCATTGCTTTGAAGTTGTTGCGTAAGGTAAGCGTCGCCTTGTTGTTTTAGTCTTTTGTAGAGATTCATGTGGCCATAATATAGCGTCGGCAAGTCCGTTTGTCTTGAAAGTGTTGCTTGGATTGCACTAACATTCAATGGTGAAGGTGAGGCATCAAAATTATGATTAATTTCGGGCTCTTTTTCAATACACTCAGATAAAAGGCCATTTGTCTGAGTTTCATTAAGACATTTGATCCGAAGCCTTCGATGGCGGGCACCGTTCACCACTGTTCAATTACTGGAATTTGTGCATTTTAACAGTGCCATTAGTTGAACAGTCAATTTAGAGCTCTAAAAAATAAAAAATATCTATACCTTAATATCATGATTCAAAATGTAGTCCTTTAGCTTTAATTTAAGACCAATTCGGTAAAAATATCTCTAAAAATGACTAGGATGCACGTGGATTACTTTTACTTAGCGTATTTTCAGTAGACTAGTCGTGAATGCAAAAACAAGCATTTCATTTGAGAAAAAAAATAATATCTCTGAGTACTTAAGTCATGTGCAGCAGACGATAGGTGTTTCAGTTGTGACATCATAACAACTTAAAAATAAAATAAAATTTCACGTTCCAAGCATGTTTCCTCTTGAGATTTTGGCGAATTTTTGGTAATTTGTTCAACTACTGGAAGGGGTTCAACTACTGGCTGGGTCACCCTATATCTTTATTTTTACAGTCAGTTTAAAAAAATGTAAACGTGGTAGATAATGACCCTCTTCCGGATGAGCTACATTTTCAAAAGTTGATAGAAAACTACGAATTTTGAATAATTCCCGTATACCAAATTTTATTATACTAGCTCAAATCGTTTTTTCGTAATCTTGTCTACATACACACATACATACACACAGACATTTTTCTTATCCTTAGTGGAAATGACTCAGAAACCTTCAAAACATATAAAAACATCAAAATCTCGACATCGAAAATGTTCGTAATCGCAATACTACCTCTGGCAAGATAGTAATAAATAATAAATTTCATTAATTTCGCTTAAACAAGTTTTAAGATTTCAATTAATAAAGAGAAAGTTATTTCCTTTATTGGATTATTAAAAAGTTTCCGATTTTTTGGGATCTCCCTATATTTTGGAAATTTACTTTTCATATTGCTCTTTCTTTTTTATAACGTTTTTATCAACTTAAAAAAAAAATAAAAATATTTTTATTTAAGATTGATTTTCTAATGTTCCAATATATTTCGAATACTATGTTGAATATTTTCTTGGAGGGTTCGAAAGGGAAATGGAAAGAAGTACAGTGCGTCACACAAACCACAACACCACCACCCAAAAGCAACTTGTCCCAAGTTAGGTGACTGTCTCCACTCTCTCAACTCTTCTCCCTCCTCCATCCTCCTCGACCTCTCCCCACCAACTTAGGATTAACTTCACTGTCTTTCTTCCAATTACTCTTGGTTATTTTCCTAATTTGACTGTAAGAGGTGTAATTTAATAGGAGCCGTCATTGTGCCTTTTGTAAGTTTGCTGGAACGCGGATGTCTGTTTGCCGCCCTCTCTTCCAGGGTGAGACCACTGACTTTGACACCACAACCAATGGGCAACACTCAAAGGAGTTTAATTGCATCGGTCCCCTCTTTCTCATTCCTTTAAGTTCTACACACGATTTGACTTGAACTTGTCAGAGAAAGCAAGGAAAAGAGAAAGACTCCTTCTCCAACCATTCAAATTTGATTGATGTCTTTTGGATAAGAGTCCATTCCACTATTAGTATGTGTATACCCATATATAAAAAGAAAAAAAAAACTTAAGAGATTTTATAAACTTTCCAATTTTTCTCTTACATAATTATTTTTATAAAAGTTTATTTTTTCGATTAATCTCGATATTTCATAAAAATAGGTTATTAGTAGAAAATGATTGAAAAAAAAAAACAGTTTTTTCATTGAAAGTCACCACCTCTTAAAATCTCATAAATTATTTTCTTTAACTATTATTCTTAACTTCTTAAAAAACTTAAATAATTATATTCAAATCTATATATATAAAAAAAGGTTTTTGTCTGCACATTGCTCAGAATTTAAAAATTTTTGCATATCTTCGCGTTTCATGACCTCTAGAATCCAAAAGTGACTTTAGAATTTTTCACGTCTGTCTGTCTGTCTGTCTGTCGGTCTGTCTGTCTGTCGGTCTGTCTGTCCGGAAAATTACTATTTTATAGACTCAGAATTGGCTGAACCGATTTCTTTGAAATTACATCACAATATTCTTATATACCTCTAGAGTAATATAGGCTATAAATTTTATTAATATATTATCAATAACCGCAGAAATTAATTTTTTAAAGTTTAGATAATTCTCCGTGATGTTCATTCAAGAGCAGCTCGCGGCTCACTGTCGGCCTAGCGGAATCATTTCAAACAATGAATTATCATAGCGATTCTCAATAAAAGAATTATTATAATATTTCCCTTTTTATTTTAAATTCTAATATTTAAATATCAATTCAATTAAATCATTTATTCTAAAAGTTCCCATTTTAATTATTAATTTAATAAAATATTTAGATCATATTTATATTAACTTTTTATTTATTCTTTCTATATATTTGAATATTTCTTCTTTTCTATTTGAAAGTGAAAGGTTAAAAAATCTCGCTAAGAACATTCAATATTTCTATACACAAATTATTCAGAGTATTGGCAAAGCGTATCACTCACAATCAGTGTAAATTGAAATTTATATAAATTAACAAAGTGAAAATTTTTATTTGTTTAAATTTTATTACAATGAATCAAAAAAATTAAATATATAGATCACATGATTAATAAAAGCAAGAAACTTGAGAGAATATAACTGTTGGACGGAGGTCGGACATGACAGAAACTGTAAGCGAAATCTTCATATTGCGACTAATAATTTTCAAATCCCCTAGCACCACAGAATTAGAAAGGTTCTTTTAAGGGAGGAAAATAACTATGATCTAAAAAAATTAATAAAAAAACAAATAAATCAATTAATTTAAATTAATACTATTTATGAATGTATATATTGGTAATTTATCTATAGTTTTATACCGTTAATTTTTATAAATTGTCTCAAGTCTCTATTTTTGCATTTTCTCAAGTTTCATTATAATTAAAAATATTCAATAATAATCTAGCAATGAAAATAAAATATCAAAATGTAATGATCAAGAAATATTATACTCTATTTCACTATTATAACATAGAAAATACTTAAGAACATAGGCGGAGGAAATATTAGGAGATATCATTGCGGGTTCAGGCCAAATCGATCAACATTAATTAAGATATTTTCATTATGACAGATATTAGGAAAAAAACCGCGAATTCAATATTTCTGTTCACTAATTATTTGTAGACTTTAGTAAAACATACACATGACTCAATATAGATCAGCATAAACTTTTTCAAATTTTGATCTTCAAATTTGACTTGAAGGCAGTAAAGAAAGAATAAGATGCGGAAATCAATTGTAAAATATTAGGTTACCCAGACGACTTAAATATAATAGGAGATTAGGAAATTGCAATTGCAGATAGCGAGGAAAAATTAATGGAGGTTTGATATTAATAGTGATAAGAAAAAATATTTAGTAACAACAAAGAGGAAGAGTATTAACATACAAAATCTTAAGATACAAAATGTAGAATTTGAATATGTAGAAAAATTGAATGTAATCACGAAGGATAATAATATTTGAGAAGAATTTAAATCGGGGTTGCAATCTGGAAACGCATGTTATCTTTTCAATAAAGAGGCTTATCTCTTCCAAATTATTATCAAAGGGAATATATAAAAAAATTATTTTGCCTGTTGCATTATATGGGTGGGAGGCATGGTCTATGACCCTGGGAGATGAGAGTAGATTCAGAGTGTTTGAGAATAGGATTCTTCCCTGCATTTATTGGCCAAAGAAAGATGAGGTCACCGGGAAATGGGGGAGACTGCATAACAAGAAATTGCATGGCCTCTCTGCATCTTCAGAAATAGTTAGGGTTATAAAAGGGAAAAAGCTGCGATAGGCAGGGCACGTGGCTAGAATGGGAGAGGAAAAAGATATTGGTGGGGAGACCGATTGGAAAACGTCCGCTTGGAAAACCAATGACGCGTAGGAAGGGACGTAAGAGAGATGGGACAAGGGCTTAGGATAGGGACACTTGGAGAAATGTGGTTGTTGCGGCCAAGAACTTTCGAGTATCTTTGAGCCACATAGATAGATAGATATAACATATACAATAATAATAATATATATAATTAATTTACTGATTAAATTAAAATAGATTTTGAATAAGAACACAAAAAGAAATGAATGTTTTATGTAATATACGGATTGAAACAAAATGGATGAAAACCTTTTACTACTTTCAACCAAATACTATGTACCCATCGGGGGTACAGGGGGCGGAGCCCCCGTCTAGGTGTGAAGAGCGCCGAAGGCGCTCTGAGCAGCTAGTATAATAATATAATTATTAATCATTTTTTTGAAAATTATTGAGATTTAAAATTGAATTTAATAATAATTTAATTAATAATAATAATAATAATAAATTTAATTTAATAGTTTTATTTTAATATTTTATACAATCCTATCTTCAGACTGGTACGTCACATGAGGACGAACAGATACGACCACGAATTAGTATTATAGATATTATAATATATTTTTCCAAATTTATACATTATATTATAATAAAGAACAGCATAAAAAGTTTTGTTAATTTTTGAAACTTAAAGAGTTGCGTTTAACTATTGTTTTTTACTATCGCCTGTTATCATGCAATAAAGGGGCTTATCGCATCAAAATTATTATCAAAGGGGATAAAAGTTAAAATATATAAAACAATTATTTTACCGGTTGTATTATATGGATGTGAGGCATGGTCTATGACCTTAGGTGACGAGAGTAGATTTAGAGCATTTGAGAATAGGATACCGCAAAGCATTTATGGGCCAAAGAAAGATGAGGTCACCGGGGAATGGCGAAGATTGTATAACGAGGAATTGCATGACCTCTATGCATCTTCAGAAATAGTTAGAAGGATACGGTGGGCAGGACACGTGGCTAGAATGGGAGAAGATAGAATGGCAAAAAATATATTGGTAGGAGGAAGACCAAGGACACGGTGGGTGGATAAAGTGGGAAAGGATGTGATAGAGATGGAAGGGGATAGGGATTGGAAGGTTGTGGCTCAGAATAGGAATTCTTGGAGGGGTGTGGTTGCTGCGGCCAAGAACTTTCGAGTTCCGTAGACAAAGAGATAGATAGATAGATAGATAGATTTTTACTATAGTATTGCGATCACGAAAATTTTCGATGTCGAGATTTTGATGTTTTTATACGTTTTGAAGGTCCCTGATTCATTTTCACTAAGGCTGAGAAAAATGTCTGTTTGTATGTATGTAGACAAGATTACGCAAAAACGTTTTGAACTAGGATAATGAAATTTGGTATACGGGCATTATTCAAAATTCCTAGTTTTCTATCAACTTTTGAGAAATGTAGCTCAACCGGAAGAGGGTCATTACCTACCACGTTTTCATTTTTTTTTCCTCTAAACTGACCTTAAAAATAAAGATATATGTTTGATAATTTTTCACATGATTAATATTTGTATAAAACTGCTATATATAGAATTTCAGCTAGATTGAATCGCTGAATGTACCAGAATTTATTTTTTAACACTGCAAATTTCACGCGCCAACACGTGACGTGCCATCAACAAAGAGTTAAACATGCGCTGGTTTAATAAATATTCTTTATTAATTTTAATTTATAATTTAATTAATTAAATTTAATTTAAATATAATATATTTTAATTAATCCAATTCGAATTTGCGAGATAGTCGAGTGGAGACACTCCAGCTTATTTCATTTTAATCCGCCAGTGGATAAAAGTTTATATATATTCTTATATTTCCTTTATTTTTACTTCAATATTATTTGGTGGATTATTAATTATAATATCTAGAAACAAATTATTATTTTTATTAACAAAGTATTATTTAGATTAAATAAATTTAAATTACCTCTTTTACAAAAAATTGTTAGTTTTGTATTTCTAGTAAGTGAGAAACTATATTCGTTATACTTTAATTGGGTTCAAAACTTATATGTTTATATTACAAGGAATAGTTTCTTTTATTTAAGAAAATCTTATATAATTATTAAATTGTTTGCCAATAATTTTACAAAAAAATTTAGTTTTGTCCCTTTCTCTAAGGTTTATCCATATATATATATACTTTTTCACTTCCAATCTCTTTGTGCTTGAACATATCAAGACGACATTCCGCCACCTGAACCTTAAGACTTTTTTTTTATTATTTTGTCCGCCGACCCTAACACAACGAGTCTGTTTTGCTTTGACAGTCAGCCACTCGGTACCAATGGGAACTTTAATTTCAATGAAAAAGAGACAGTTGCTTGATTAAACTTTTGAGTGGTATGAAAGCAAAGCCAAGAAGAGAAGATAGGAGTCGTACGAAAAAGTCTAGAAGTAGAGTGGAAATGTTACATTTTTAGTTGAGAAGGAATGATGCCCGGATGGTTTGTGGTTTGGCCGTTTGCCCGTGGAAATAAATCGTATAAACACACCCCAGGATCTTCTGTCGACATTGTTTTAAAATAAAACTATAAAACAAATATCTTAATTACTTTCTCAGTTTGTCATGTCAACATAGAATAGATTTCAATTGGCAATTAACCACTTTAAATGATTGAAATTTCAGAAAATATAATTTTAAAATATAAATATTATTGGACTTAATAATACACTCTTTAACACAAATATTTTCTTCGATTGGATTTTATTTAATTCAAAAAAGTTTTAATGTACAAAAATAAAATTCAAGGTTGTTCAACAAATATAAAAAGCTGGAGTATCTCCACTCGACTATCTCGCAAATTTGAATTGGATTAAATAACATATATTATATTTAAATTAAATTTAATTAATTATAAATTAAAATTAATATTTAATTAATTAATTAATATTTATTAAATCAGCGCATGCTTGGATCTTTGTTGATGGCACCACGTCATGTAATGGGGAGTGTGATTTGCAGTGTTAAAAAATTAATTCTGGTACTTTCAGCGATTCAATCAAGCTGAAATTTTATAAATAGTAGTTTTATACAATTTTTAATCATGTGAAAAACTATCAAACATATATCATTTTTTTACGGTCACTTTTGAGGAAAACAAATCAAAACGTTGTAGGTAATGACCCTCTTCCGGTTGAGCTACATTTCTCAAAAGTTGAGAGAAAACTATGAATTTTGAATAATGCCCATGTACCAAATTTCATCATTCTAGCTCAAACCGTTTTTGCGTAATCTTGGTTACACACATACACACACACAGACATTTTTCTCAACCTTAGTAAAAATGATTAATGAACCTTCAAAACGTATAAAAACATCAAAATCTCAACATCGAAAATTTTCGTGATCACAATACTATCTCTGGCGAGATAGTAAAAAGAAGAAAACTACAATACACATATACTGTATTTTCACTTTGCTGATGCTAAGATTGGAGGTGTGGTCAAACAAAACTGAGTTAATCATTCATAACACTGTCACATACAATTTTTAGTACCAAATGCCAGCTTTCTATTATAATACCCACTAGTGCAGAGATTTTCAAACTCTGGTACACATATACCACTGGTAGTACCTTATTATCTAATACAGTCAGTTTTAGTAACGAAATAGTTTTAATGGTACCTGAACATTTTGATGAAAGTTTCTGTAGAACCAACTTCAAAAAGTTTGAGAACCTCTACTCTAGTGTAAACTGACTAGACTTTTTAGGTGCAAAATAAAATTTATTAAACCTATCCAATGGAAAAACATTGTTTTTTTCCCCTCTTGATCTATATTATGAGATTACATAAAAAATGAAAATAAAATCTTAATTGCTTTTTGAGTATGTTCTATCAAAAAACCTAGAATGGATTTCGATTTGCAATTATGCGTTCAATACCCAGTTTAGTTTAATCCGACCCATCTATCCTTCACTTGTTAAAAAAAATAAAAAAATAAAAGAGCCTGAGTGAGAGAGACAGTCTGTTCTTTCGATAAATAAATTACTACACCAGGTGAGTTCTCTCTGAATTAAATATCCTCTCTAATAGGATTAAGAAAATTGATTTTTTCCCCCATTCTCACTAACTCTAACTTACACTGACACTTAAATCAAGATTAAATCAGTTCGATTTTATATCTAATCGGTAAAATTTTATGATCTTTTTTAATTATTTTATTTAGAGTATTTATAATTGTTAATTTTTATTTTATTTTATTTAGAAATATATATTTTGTAAAAAAAAAGAAGAAAAATTATCTTAATTATCTGTTTTTATTATTTTTGATTGTTATTCAAACAAGTGCCAGTTTATTTTGTCTAATATAGGATATATATATATATATATATATATATATGTCTTTTCATAGATAGACTCATATCGCCCGTGACCATTATTTATCATGATCCTCTTCATGAGATTGGGTAATGAGGGCAATGTGATTTGGCAAGTGTTCCTATAGATGGATTTTATGGGTTTTAACCATTTAAATGTTAGACTAAGTAGAACACGAGAAGGGATGTTGAAGAGGATAGTCTAAATATGTTTCCCATCTTTCTAAATTTAAATCATTTGACTGATTTTATTTTTCTTTATTACAATAAAAAAAATGATTCTTTAATCGAATATATATAACTAAAAAGCTGGAGTGTCTCCACTCGACTATCTCGCAAATTTGAATTGGATTAAATAACATATGTTAATTTAATTTAAATTAAATTAATTAAATTATAAATTAAAATTAATAAATAATATTTATTAAACAAGCGCATGTTTAACTCTGTTGATGGCACGTCACGTGTTGGCGCGTGAAATTTGCAGTGTTAAAAAAATTAATTCTGGTACTTTCAGCAATTAAATCAAGCTGAAATTCTAGATATAGTAGTTTTATACAATTATTAATCATGTGAAGAATTATCAAACATATATCTTTATTTTTACGATCACTTTAGAAGAAAAAAAAATCAAAACGTTGTAGGTAATGACCCTCTTCCGGTTGAGCTACATTTCTCAAAAGTTGATAGAAAACTATGAATTTTGAATAATACCCATGTAGCAAATTTCATGATTCTAGCTCAAACCGTGTTTTTGCGTAATCTTGGGTATATTCATACACACAGACAGACATTTTTCTCAACCTTAGTGAAAATGATTCAGGAACCTCCAAAACATATAAAAACATCAAAATCTCAACATCTCTGGCGAGATAGTAAAAAACTGAATTATGCACATTTTAGTGTTTCTCGTTTTAATTGATTTAGTCGAAAATTTTCGTGATCGCAATACTATCTCTTGCGAGATAGTAAAAATTTAAGAAAAGAGAAAAACTAATTTAGTCAATAATAAGTAAACATGTATAATTATTCATTTACATAAAAAAACGAATTGATTTTACATATATGTACATATAGACATTTAATCAAAGGATTAAAAATGATAAAAATTGTGTAAATATTGACATTTGGTTTGTGCAAAATATTTAGAAAATAAATATTTATTTTCACATTGAGGTTAAAATCGAAAGTCATAATACAGGATCTTTTTAATTAAAATATTGAACTACATTATTTCATATCCATTATATATATAGTGACGGAATTTTCTATTATGGAAATAAATCAAATAATTTTTTTTTTAATTTGTGTTTTTTAATCTATTATTTATTTTATTTATACGAGGGTAGTCTGAAAAGTTTCCGACCTGACCAAGAAAAACGATGTTTTTCAATTTTTTTTTTATTTTTCAAAATTCAAGATAGCTGAGACCTGTACGATGTCAGCTGAACGTGTGCGAAATATTTTTCAAAACCATTTGAATATGGAAAGCTGTGTGCAACGTGGGTGCCGCATTTCCTAATGTTAGATCAAAAATTACTTTGAAAAACCATTTCTAACGACAATTTGGCGCTGTAGGCGTAATCCAAACGAATTTTTGCATCGATTCATAACTGTTGATGAGACTTAAATTAAATCAAATTTAATTAATTAATTAGATAATTTATTAATTAATTAAATTAATTAGAACACCGTTATGAGAAATGTATCAGTGTTGATGGAGATTATGTTGAAAAATATAGCAAAAAAAAATTGAAAAACATCGTTTTTCTTGGTCAGGTCGGAAACTTTTCAGTAGTTTTCTCGTAATTTGTATTAATAGTTTAATAAAATTCCAAATGTATTTATATATACAATGTAAACAAATACAATTTCAATATGCTAATCTTAAAATGTAAAGACCTTTAAAAATAAGGTATTTTTCCTTATCCTAAATAAGCTATAAGCTTGGGAATTCTAGTAGCACAAAAGGAATATTTATAGATGAAAATAAAGAGATATCTATTATAAAATAATATACTTTAGTAAAAAAAAAACATAAATGAATCCAATTCAATTCAATCGGGTTATGTGTATTTTGATAAGAATGTAATCAATGAGATCAAATTTTTAAGGTCAACTTCAATGTAAAATCGGTTCAAGAAAAGAAACCTCCTTTCCGGGTTTGGCAATTTCCATCAGTAGAAAATCACCAGCAGTGAAAAAAGATTCCAATCCAAAGGACCAAGCATATAGATTCTCCTTTAAACAAAGTTGCTCTTTTTTTGAGGAGAAAATCGGTCCTCGCGTTCCCTTCCTTTTTTTTGTCAATAGACTGGGCACAGAAGCAAAGCTTTTAACTTTTTAGCGATAATGATATAGAAAAGAACTTAAACCCAGAGCTACTCGTAAGATCGACTCAGTTGTGAGTCGAAAGGGGCATAAGGGATGGGCCGAGAAGGGGTGCTTCTTTAGTAATTTAACTGATTTCCAGATGGGTGACTCGTTGGATTATGCTCTTTACAAGAAACAGGAATCTCTACGTCATCACTCACTTCTGTTCTATTTCTTCTTTTTCTTTTACTTCTATTTTTTTTTATCTTGTTTTAATCTGACTTATTTTAAAGTCTAATTGTAAATTAATTAAAAATTAAATAAATCAGTTATAAACATTTTAAATGCTTCCGAAAATAGTATACACCTATATACTATTATAATTAGTTTTTTTTTTCTTTTTCAAATATACAATATAAACAAATTTGGCAATTTCAAGGAGTATTTATGTATATTGTATATAGCAGCGGTTGCCAAAGTGGTGGTCCGCGAGAAAATTTCGCTGGTCCGCAGAAAAATGTGGAATATACTTACTTATCATGTTAAGTTATGTTTTAAGATGCATTAAAATATGATTCAATTCAAAACAATTCGTGATAAGTTATAAAAACTCAATGTTTATGTGTTCTTTGATCACAATTTTTATTTATAAATATATTTAACACTTAAAAAATCCTATTAGTGGTCCGCGGGATTTAAATTATGAATTAACTGGTCCGTGAGGTCAAAAATTTTGGCGACCGCTGATATATAGTATATGAATTTGGTAGAGGTCGCCTTAAGAAAAGATGGCGTCAGGAGGAAACAATCCTATAGGTTTCAAAGAAGAAGGTAAGATTTATTTATATATACTATACATAATTAATAATGATGAGGTCTAAAATTAAAAATATGATTTTATTAATTTAAAATATATTATTCTAATTATCATCCTAATAAATCGTAACAATGTCGTCAAAATTATAATCTAAATAATGATGTGTATATACTTAAATAAAATTAAATAGGATTATTAATTCAAATACTTTGAATAAATGACAAATATAGATTTTCAAAAAATAATAAGAATTTTATATCAGAGATAAAAATATAAAAAACTAATGCTTTTGAATCCTTATATAATAATAGAAAAGCTAATATTGTAGTATATTAGTAATAGTGTAGGTAGATTGATTAAGTTTAAGGGTTGAGAGAAGACGTTGTACTGATTATACATCATTTCTACCTATCATCAACTGACTTTAAAGGTTATGTTCTTTCATGAAATAGGGGTTTGCTTTTTTTACGCTTTTATAAATTAGGAATATATATATATATATATATATGTAAAAAGAAATAAATTTCCAATTGAAAGATTTAAAAATGCACTTCTTGGTTGGTTCTTTTTCTATTTGAATACGTAAATTTGCAAGGATGGTTAGCTAAGTCAGCAGCATTAAAGAATATGTTTTAACTAGAGGCATCGTCTTCTCTTCCTTCTACACCCACCCATCTGATTTCCGGTGGCTTTTCTTGAATGCAAAGGCGAATCAATACCGAAAACGCAAGCAATGGATACAAGATGAGCTCCGTTTAACTATCACAACGATCCCTCTGGTTTAACAGAATCACCCTTGATTCTAAAGAAGTAGAAGAAGTGAGGTTGTGGTTGCGGGGAAGGAGTGGAAGATTGGAAAAATTGCACGCCCGGGGCGCAAATGGCCTCCTCGAGCAACGTTTAGCACCCACCGGACTTGGGTAGCTTAAATATCCTTTTGAAAACGAATGAAAGGATTCAACAACTTTAATACGGAAAGAAAAGCTCAAACCCCACTCTCCCTCCACCTTCCGCCAAATTCTTGCTATTTTTTTTTTTTATAAAATAGACATTTTTGTCCATATCAAATGGAAATGAGATTGGAATTAAAAAGAGAATTCTATTCAAATCATGGCTTTAATTAGATTCTTTTTAATTCCATTTAATGTAATAAACGCAGAATTGGTTATCGAAAATTATTTAATATCAAGGACATAAAAATTCAAAATACTGTTTTTCTTAATAATTGTGTAAATTATTATCAATAAACAAAACACTGGTATTTCGGAAAATAACATTATTGCTCGCATTAAATTTATATTTATAATTTTGTACCTTTTCTAAGAAATTCAAATATTATAAATATAATAAATCAAGAATAGTGTAGAGAAAAGTACATAAAGTAAAAATATTTATATAGATAATGAACGAGAGCCATTTACCCTAGGTCAGTGATTCTCAACTACTGTGCCACGAGATTATCAAAATGTGCCGCCAAATTTTACAAATGTAAAGAGGCTCTTAAACATTTCCGACTTTTTTTTTCAATTTTTTCAATATGGTTCTAAAAAAAAAGCTAAAATATTTTTGCGATCAGGCTCTTAAACATTTTCAACTTTTTTCAATTTTTTCAATATGGTAAAAAAGTAAATAACTTTTACACTTATCTTTTTCTTTGTGTCACGCCAAATTTGGGAACCGTTAAAAGTGTGCCGCGGTAAAAAAAAAGGTTGAGAATCACTGCCTTAGATACTAAAAAGGATGAGGCAACAAATTTTCAATCAGAAATTAACGTACATATATATATATATATATATATATATATATATATAAAATTATTTTTCGACTAATTTCGTCTGATACGAGATTTGTCTTCTGAAGTGATGAATATTAAACACTTCAGTTCATATTTAGTATTTATCTATAAACTACATACTTATATATAATGAGCACTTATTATATACAGGGGAGAATATAAAACTTTCGAGAGGATCATTTAATGAGAGAGAGGTTTAATGATTCATAAACATCATCAGGATTTAGAATTTCGATCAATCATAAAGATGGAATTGATGTAAGCTTTAAAGCGAAGTTTATGCACATGTTCTGACCAGTTTAAATATAAATAAAATTTGAATAGAAAATATTTTACTACATAAATTATTATTATATAGAATATACGTAACATATAAAATCCATAGCAATGCTTGGCATAATTTTAACTTTCATTTACAGAATACATATTTATACTATTATATATGTTACCCCTTTTGTGAATCTTCAAATTTTTTCTTTTATTACATCTCTCTAGATATATTATAGAATTATTGTATTATATTAAAACATAAAAATATAATCTGTGGCCAGTCACAGAACCGACAGGAAAATAAATTAATTTCCAAACAACATTATATATATTTATATATATAAATATATATAAAAAAAATATTTTAATTTGAATTAAAATGACTAAATTATATTATCTTGGTTTTTATTTTTAGTTTAATTATTCAATAATTACTTACTACTATATTTTAAGTGAAATATTTTGGGACAATGAATATAAAATAAATACTTTATAAACTACCACTTCCAAATTCCGGATATACACCAAAAGTTGATGAATTCATCATATTGATGCATTAAGTAAATATACCAAGTTCAAGCTTTACGGACACACAGACGGAGGGACAAACGGACGGACAGACGGACAGACATCGTGCTAAAAATACTTTTTTCTGTTAAGAAAATGCATGATTCGTGGAGATATGTAAAAATCTCCACATGTGAAATTTGGTGTGAAAACTATACCTCCCTTAATATCGTCGGTCGGTAAAAATGAATGGCCCAAAAATTAGAAACAAAAATTACCCTGTTCGTATATTTGAATATAATTAGTATTGCGATCACGAAAATTTTGATGTTTTTATACGTTTTGAAGGTTCCTGAATCATTTTCACTAAGGTTGAGAAAAATGTCTGTGTGTGTATGTGTGTATGTGTATGTGTGTATGTGTGTGTGTATATGTGTGTGTGTGTATGTATGTATGTAACCAAGATTACGGAAAAACGGTTTGAGCTAGAATGATGAAATTTGGTACATGGGCATTATTCAAAATTCATTGTTTTCTATCAACTTTTGAGAAATGTAGCTAAACCAGAACTTTTTAATTTTTTTTCTTCTAAAGTGACCGAAAAAATAAAGATATAAGTTTGATAATTTTTCACATGATTAATAATTGTATAAAACTGCTATATATAGAATTTCAGCTTGATAGAATCGCTGAAAGTACCAGAATTCATTTTGCAAATCTCACGCGCCAACACGTGACGTGATGCCATCAACAAAGAGCCAAACATGCGCTGGTTCAATAAATATTATTTATTAATTTTAATTTATAATTTAATTAATTTAATTTAATTTAAATTAATATATGTTATTTAATCCAATTCAAATTTGCGAGATAGTCGAGTGGAGTCACTCCAGCTTTTTAATAATTGATGTGAATACGATATCAATTTATTCAATTTTTAGTCCATAACAAAATGCATAATTTACAATCAATTCATCTTTATATTATAAACACAGCATAGGTATTTTTTAAATATAAGAAAACTCTATTTATTTCTCTTTGAAAATTGTTAAAATTCATTATCAACAAATTTAAATCTTTCCCATACATGTAATAACATATATTGTAAAAATAAAATTTATATGTCCTTTTTTTCTCTTGTCGATATTTTTTTCCTTTTTCTCGTAAGGTTTGGAATTACATACTTAGAACAAGCATTTCTATATATATATAAAAGAGAAAGGTAGATATGTTAGTTTAAGACCCTAAATGTTCCATGGAAAAAGATGCCCATTATTTTCACCGTAGAGCAATTTCACATACGCATTATATTCTTTTATTTCTCTCTCTTTCGCTTTTTCCCCTCTAGATTTTTTTTTTCAAACAGTACTCTGGTAGCAGGTGGTGGTGTAATATATCGCCTTTGCAGTTGTCTTATTATCTGGATTTGTGAATAGGGGATTGAAATGAGCCGCAACGCCGCCCATCTATCATTTATGCTAATCAAGACCTGGCTGGCCGTTGGCTGCTACAACCCGGGAATCGAACTTTTCACATCTTTTGTGATCAATAAAGTACCTTACCTTAGCCTACAGTTTCTATCCCACTCTCCCTCTTTATGTTACCTATATATATATATATATATATATAGTCTGGTCACGGAAATATATAGAAATATGTCGGATTCCTCTGAGAGACCACAAAAATCCCATAAGCTATAAAATACCCCTCGCATCATCGTTCTTCTCTTTCCCAATTCCGTAAAGGAAATGAAAAATAATTTCTATTCCTCATCGCAGCCACCTGTCACCCTGGTATAACAACAAAAAGTCACCACCAGGAGAAATCGCGGATGTTATTGTATATGAATGTGTATGTCTGTATGTGTGGGTATACGTTTGTCTGTGTGTATAAGAGGAGGATGGATGTGAGGTAGAAATGGAACGCAGCCTCTCCTGGCGGATCGATGCACCAGGCGTCAGTCACTTCCACAACCCACAATCTCCTCTAAACAGACAGAAAAACAGCCGTTGTCTAGTTGGGTTTACATAGTTTACAATTCAGTACAATACTTTCATCTCCAGGTTAACATTTGATATTTGCATAACACCAACACATAGCAAAACAAACAAATTTTGGTAGAGATTTTCGCAGTCGTAGAAATAAAAGTTTTTAGTTAGTTGAAAAAAAAATAACTAAATAAAAAGAAAAAAGACAAAAATAATTATTTATTAAATAATTATTACTTCATTTAATTCATCTGGATTCCAAATTATAACATTTTGATTAAGAATATAAATAATATCTTAGATAAATTATCTAAATATTTATTTAATATATAATACTTAATTAGTAGAAAGTATAAAAAAAATGGTAAATAAACATTAAATATTATTAAGGATAATCTTATATATAAAATTCTCGTGTCACAAAACTTTGAAATGATACTCCTCCGAAACGGCTGGACCGATTCTTATGAAATTTTTTATGCATATTCAGTAGGTCTCAGGGCATGTCAGGGCATGTCAGACTTCTTATTAAACCGCTAATTGGTAAGGTGTGTCCAGGGGGTGGTATTTAATTAAAAATAGTTTAGTTACAATGATAGATCATAGAGCCGCTGCTGGTGATAATTTGACATGTATATATATCCTAATAGAAGACTTGCAAACAAGAATGGTTCGTGATTAAGCGAGCTAGGGCGTCATCTTATGACTTTGGAAGACCAATTGTGAACAGGGTGGACAATGTAGGAAGGAACGTGAGAGAGCTGGGACATGGTAGGAGATGGTTATAGTTCAGAATAGGGGCACTCGGGGGTACAGGGGGCGGAGCCCCCGTTTAGGTGTGGAGAGCGCCAAAGGCGCTCGGAGCAGCTAGTAATGATATATATATATATATATATATATATATATATATATATAAATGGAGGCAATTTTTCCATTTATATAATTTTTATAACTTTAAATTTTACTTAAATACTAAGAAATTATATATGTAGTAATATTTTTAAAATTTTTTAGGAAAACAAGCTTTTCTATAATATTATACATTTATTAATAAAGTTTAAAATCAAATTAAAAAATAAATATAAAATGATTCAAAATCCTATATCTGACTACTTTACAGAAAATTGATAGAATCATTATATGATTGAATTTTTGAATTTCCCGATCAGAAAAACTTTAATTGAGCTTTCACCAAATTTGTCCTAGTTTTGTTTTTACAAAAGGTTTCTATCAGAAAGTCATTGAGAGCAAACAATTGGATTTTTGATGAAATGGAAAAAAGAGAATTATGTGTGCTCATGGATTTTGAATTGCTATTCAATATTGTAGTAGTAATATAAATCTAAAAGGATGGTAGTTTGGAGGTTATAAACCGCTGAACTTAGTACCAAAGGATCGAGCCTCGCCGAGTACAATATTATATATAAGAATAAATATAAATATGAACTCAAATAAACGTTAAGTTGGCTAAAAGGGACATACAATTAAATAAAAACATCATATGACTTTTAAATCCTAAATTAAATTAAAATTTTTGTTTTATTTTTAGAATATTCTAGAATTCTTAATCTATATAAGATATTGAAAAATTATATTAATAATAAATCAGAAAAATCATTCAAATATAAAATATAAATATCGTTTAGAAATTTTAAATATTAAAAAAAAAACAAATATTTATTTTTCAACATTTTGCGTTTTATTTTATTATTATTTTTTTTTTTTACAGAAAATAATTTTGTTAAATTTTGTTTTTTTTTCTTTTTTACTTTTTCCATTATTCAAAACCAATCGGAAACATTCTAATAGAATAAAAATAATTGACTTTGAATAGGTTGTGCAGGAGTAAATGTTTAGAGAAGTAATTGAAAGTAAACAGAGAGTTTGCAAATGGGTCCAAGAAGGGAGACCAGTGGGTGGTGATGCCGACGATGGGTTGTCTGCCAGGGACGAAGGGAAGGGAGTCCTTTTCATCCCCCGCCAAATCCAGGCTTGCGATTTCCACCCCTTCAACTCCAGATCAGTAAATTTCAGGAGATCAATCAGATCAGATATCGACAATTTAACCCAGACCTCACTCAACTGGGGTCTAAATGGATATTGCTTATTACTAACTTAATACTCTAATTACTAGTAGTTTAATAGATTCTAATGGCAGTAAATATACATACAACATTCGATATTGACTTAAATGAGATTTTGGAATTAACATCTCTTTTGAATATCTTAAAAAGTTATTTTGAAATTCTAAATACAATTCAAAGTTAATTAAAATCTAGGTATACATTCTATTTAAACTTTTGATAAATATTTGAATTTTATAATATTTATAAAAGAATTATCATAATTCTCATTTTCATGATTATATTTTTTTATGTTTATGTCATTCTTTTTTCTCATTTTATAAAATTATTCAAATTATTCTCTTCAAAATACAATTCTACAATTTTCACTTGCTATTTGTTTTTAAGTATAAAAAAAATTATTGATGAAATATATTAATTACTTTTTTTTAATCTCTAACGTCTTCATTAAGAAAAAAAACAGATATGGATATAACATAAATATTTTAATTTTATTTTATTTATAATATATATGTAAGACCAGGATGTGACGTCATGAATGGCTGGATGACGTCATATAATTTTAATTAAGAAAAAACTAATAAAGATGATTTTTCTCGAGGATAAAACCAATACAAAGTGCATGATTCGTGGTGATATGTAAAAAATCTCTTCATGTGAAATTTGGTGTGAAAATAACCCTTCCCTTCCTCGCTAATACTACCACTTCCGGTTTCCGGATTTGCACCAAAAGATGATTAATTCATCATACTGATGCATTAAGTAAATATACCAAATTTCATAAAAATCCGTTGAGCCGTTCAAGCTGTACACATCTATACGGACGGATGGACAGACATCATGCTAAAAATACTTATTTTCTGTTAATAAAATGCATGATTCGTGGAGATATGTAAAAATCTCCACATGTGAAATTTGGTGTGAAAACAATACCTCCCTTATTATCGTCGGTCGGTAAAAATATATATACAGGTATACAAAATTAATAGAAAGTAACCGTAGGGAGTAGTTGACATATTTTAGTAAGTTATGTAAATTAAAATTAATTTAAAAATATAAAACTGTTAATTATAAACACTCGGTGAATTTTCAAGTTGATTCATATATTTGATTTACGTGCATTTCGGTTGTTACATCGTTATCTTTTCTTTATTCTTATCAACTCAGCAACTGATATATATATTAAGTTTTATATTTTTTAAATTTCGTTATATATATATATTAAAAGAAAATCAAGATGATATAAGATATATAGAAACAATATAGAAATATTTATTAATGTATATATGCTATTTCTATAATATATTATAGTAAATTTATTAAATTCACTGTAACTATATATACAATCTTTTTATTCAAACGATTTATTTATAACTTATTATTTATAATTCGAAAGATTATTCTTTTTATAGACTCAAAATTGGCTGAACGGATATGAAATTACATCACAATATTCTTATATACCTATATAGTAACATAGGCTATAAATTTTATTAATATCTAATCAATAACCGCAAAAATTAATTTTTTAAAGTTTATATAATGCTCCGTGTTGTTCATTGAAGAGCCTCTCGTGCACAGACTATCTATAGGATGCACTCGCTCCGGGTTAATTTTTGAAACCAAGTTTTTAGCACATCGCGCCATTTGAAGTTGATAACTTCAACTAAATAAAAAAAAAACCTTATAAAAAAATCGTGCTTGTGTGTGTGTTTTTTTCTCTTTTTTTTATTATAATCTATATTGGGAATGTTGGGAATTATTATAAA
Organism: Labia minor; assembly: GCA_963082975.1. NCBI lineage: Eukaryota > Metazoa > Arthropoda > Insecta > Dermaptera > Spongiphoridae > Labia > Labia minor. The sequence goes on along the minus strand of OY720350.1, from coordinate 43,796,468 downwards.
CCTATTAGAGTAAAATTATTTCTATAATAAATAATTTTTTAATTAATTAATTTTTACATTATTTAGTTATTATTTAGTTTTCCACTATCTTGCTTGACCTTTGCTGACATTGAACAGGAGTGGGTATTTGTTGTATTTGTCATTCACAACACAAAAGGGCTTTACAGAAAACAACCCTTAATCAAGGATTCAAATAAACTATAATTAATGATTTTATTGATTATCTTAATCTGAACATAACTCAAATATTATTATTAATGTGTGTTTCTGAGATTTTGAAATATAATAGAGTGATTATGGCAATTGAATTTTATTTATTAATTAAATTTAAATTTTTTTAAAAAACAATTCACTTTTTTTTAATCAATTTTGTTGTCTTTACTTCCTTTAATATTTACCACTTTTTTTCTTTAACTAATCATTTTAATGTGATATTTTATTTTTATTTCCTAATTTCCTTTCTTATACATTCTTTGTAAACTCTTTGGTACTTGTTAAACCTTATCACTTTGTTATTTACCCTTGCATTTTTTTTAACCTCATTCACCTTCATCATTTCCTAAAACACACCCACACCAACACAGGGTTACATAGTAATTCACTCTTCTTATCTCTTCTCGAAATTGACGTTTCCATATTCCATTTACCTCTATTTCCACCGAGTCCTTTTCTATAAGCCTCCAAGTTTCCTAAGGAGAAAAGCTAACACGCCATAAGTACGATTTTTTATTTTTATTTTATATATATGTACCTACTTAGGATTTGAAGAAATATTTGTACTTTTGTATTGTTTTACGTAACAAATAAATATTAACTAAGCTTTCATTCTTTTAATCATAAATTTTGGAGATTGGAATCTATGTATTTTTTAGAATTTGTTAAAAAGAAAATCTTCTCATATTTCTGAAAAAAAAATAACTCAAGGTCTGTAAACTTCCACATAATTCACTCTTACACCTATTACCTAGTATTCTAATGTACTTTGTGGTACTGCTGGAACCAACAATTTTTGCATGCAGCAATAACATTCCTCCGACCATCCCTATCCTGAGCCATCTCTTTCTAATTAGTATCTTCTCCCAGTTCCCTCACAACTATTTTTATATTATCAACCTACCAAGTCGTTTTACAATTGATTTCCCTATAAACATATATATTCGGATTATATCCATTATATAATCAATTCAAATGAGAGAAATCTAAATATATATTATAAAACCAAATAAAAAGATATAACGAGTAGACTTTCTAGATCGAAAAATTCTCCTAAAAATTCTCCTAAATAATGTAAATATATATTTTACCAAAAATGGTTTTTAAAGCATTAAAGATTGTAACAAATATTATTTTAATCAAATTTGTTGAATGATCATAAAAATTTACTTTAATAATTATTTAAACGATTCATTAAATACAAATAGACTGTAGTGTCAATGTTGATTAAATATTTAATTTAACCAAATTCGTAAAAAATATATTTATTTCAAGTTTATAGATTTTTTAAATACAATTTTACAATTTTTAGGTATTCTTCTAATTTTATAGAAACAAAATAAAAATAATATATATAAACAGATTTCTAAATTATTATTACCATTATAATATTTATGAGATGAAAAGTTAAAAATTTATATAAAAAGTTCTCTCTCATTTCCATAACCATTATATTTTCATTATCATAAATTAGAAAATACCATTGTATTTTAACATTGTTTTTAACTTAATAGTGAATATTATATAAATTTTTTGAAATAGTATTCTTGAAATTTATTGAAAGTTTCAAACATTCCCTTACTTCTGTTATTCTTTACCAATAGGTTATTAAAGATATATCTATTAAGGGCGCACATGTGATTAATAGTTACAAAAAACTAAGGGATATTTATTGAAATTTTAAAAAGTTTATATACCTTCATATATTATTCTTGTATAGATATATGAATATATTTTATTATAAATTAAATTTTTCTCTCAAACAGTTTGAATGTTGTTTTACAATCATAAATACAATGCTTATTTATATATATATATTAATATATTAATAAAAATATCTCTATTTAATTATATTTATATTATGATATTTTTTTGTTTGTTTAATAGTAAAAAGAAGATACGCAATCCTTTTATTTTCTTGACCTTTCAGATGCAAGTTGTATCCTACTCCAAAGGCAGAAATATATATAATTACAGAAATTGAAATTATAGAAATGAAGAAGAATGTGTGTTAATTAATTTTCATCTTTTCTATTTTCTCTCTTAATTCGTCAAAGAAATATTTATTTTTTTCTCTTTTTAATATTAATAAAAAATATAATAGTAAAATAAATAACTATCTTGATAAATAAAGCCAACTTAATTTAACCAAAGAACTTCAAGTTTTTTAATTTTAGTATTGTGTGAAAGTATTCAATAGCCCAGTGATATTAAAAAAAAATTTTTTAATGTTTTCTAATATTTAATTTATTTTCGGAATAAAATACAAGGAGATAGTGAAAGTAACAATAAACTTAATGAACATATTTTTAGTCTTAATTACTTTTTAACAGTCTTGTCTTATAGGGTCTCATTATTCTCTTTAAAGACTTTAACTATTACATACAATATATGAATCTCTAAGACTAAACCATTCTGGAAATTATATAGTATAACTTTAAACATTTGATGGAATATATATCTATATTATTCAAATTTTGTATTCTGCACATCTCTTGATTTCAAATTGCTTTAATGAATGTTTAAAAAAGATAGATATCTAATCTTATTATGCTAGCTAAAATCGGGTATTAATATTAACAGCCAAACCCAATTGTAATAAATAATTAAATAATTGAAAAATTTTTAAAGTATATTATAATAAATTGTATAAATTTGTTAAAGGGTCGAGCGATAGCTCGGTGTCCCAGGTATTGAAATGAAAATCAATTTATTTTAATTAATTTGAAACATTTTAGGAAACAAATTTTTAATGGGTCATTTTTAGAAATCCCATTTAACAATTATAATAAATAATTAAAAAATTTTAAAATTGTTAAAGTATATAAAAATAAATTGTATCAATTTGTTAAAGGGTCGAGCGATAGTGACAGACGGGCCGAAAGACGGCAGGCAAAGAGGCAAGGGCGGCAAAACAACAAGTGCTCTTCAGAGCGTTCAGTCCCATTTTTATATGGAGATATGTAAGGGTGGGGAATATCACTCATTAGGGGTGGTAAGGGAGGGAGGTGGTCAACTTATTAATTTATTACAATAAAAATAAAAGGCTTAAAATTATAAATTATCTTATAACTAATATTATTAATTTTATAATTAATTAAAATTAACATTTATAAATAAATAATTAAAATTAAATAATATACAAACATTGTCAGAGGGCGGTAATTCAAATTAATTTGAATTTAGGTTCCATTCGGAAACACATAATAAAATATTTATTTTTAATTGATTTCTGTTAATTAAAATTAATTAATTTATGAATAGTGTAATTAATTTAATTTATCCATTTAAAGTTCTTTTCAAGTTTATATGTAACTTAATCAAATTTAATTAGATATGCAATAAAAATAGAACATATTATGTGATGGGTTATATTTTTGTCGGTAGTTTTTGATATTGTGTTGCGGGAAATCTACTTTTAGGGGTTTCATTGTTAAATCCATGAAAACTGTTGGTTGTTATTGTTCGCGATATCGTATCGATACTTTCTTGTCGCCGAGGACGAAGATCGTATATCTTTTACCCCTCGATTCTCTTCTCAATATGTCACGAATCCACTCTCGGTTTTTTTTTCAAACACTCCCTATCACCGGCACATGGCCAATTAAAAGCAACCCGAACCCTTCAATTATCAAGGATAAAAAAAGAGCACAAAAGTTTATTAATTTACCACAAATCCTGTTCAATTGTACCAATTCTAACGTCGTAAAAGAATTGTTTACTTTTTTTTACTTTATTTATTTTACTTTTATGATATTAATCCATTAAGAATAGCAATTTTTTATTTCTTTTATATCGTGACATTAATAAATAAAAACCTTTAAAAAACAGAAAAAAAATAAATAAATAAAAATTATAAAGTAATATTGTAAATAAAGATAAATCAATATTTTTATATTTCATTTTATTTAAAATGTAGATGTATTAGGGAAATTAAAATTTGAAGAGTCGCGCATATAAAGTGTTGCTCTTACCCTTTGACTCTTCAATTTTCCGCTCCTTGTTTTCTCAAGTTGCATATTTTCAATGGATAAATGGTCCTATGAACATTTTCATTTGAGATTAATAGAATTTGAAATGGTTAAGTGCTAAATAAAATTCATATAAAATCTTTGATCTAAAAAATTATGTTTCCTATCTTTCTGATATTTTCGAAATTTCTATATCTAATTAAATTCCTAACAATATTTAAAATTAGTCCTTGTTTTCAGTTTCCTATATTATTTCTCATCTATAAGAGATTTGAATATTCTTTTAGAAAATAATGACTTGGTTTAGTAAGAATAAGTGACTTAAATTAATATTAACAGTTCTTATCTAAGGTTGCCACTATATAAGTTCCAAAAAAGGACACCCTTATTAATTAGGTACACTTACAATTAGGGCAGTCGAGAGTATTTAAAAAAGGGCTGTCCTTTCCAAAAAAGGCCAGTTGGCAACATTTTACCTCTTTTTATTTTTTTTTAAGAACCATATTAAAATAAGTTGACCTGTGGCCAGGTCCGAACCGACCGACGGTTTGAAGTAAATTAATTAGCAGCTACAGAAACAATTTCAAATAATTTTAATATATCTATTAATGTAATAAAAAGCAGATAGGGATACATAAATAATAAATACAAACATTTTTAATTTTATTTTATTTATAATATATATGCAAGACCAGGCTGTGACGTCATGAATGGCTGGATGACGTCATATAATATTAAATCAAGAAAAAACTAATAAATATGATTTTCCCGAGGATAAAACCAATACAAAGTGCATGATTCGTGGTGATATATAAAAAAATCTCCTCATGTGAAATTTGGTGTGAAAATAACCCTTCCCTTCCTATCGTTGATTGCTAATACTACCACTTCCGGTTTCCGGATTTGCACCAAAAGTTGATCAATTCATCCCATTGATGCATTAAGTAAATATACCAAATTTCATCAAAATCGGTTGAGCCGTTCAGGCTGTACACATCTATACGGACAGACGGACGGACGGACAGACAGACATCATGCTAAAAATACTTTTTTCTGTTAAGAAAATGCATGATTCGTGGAGATATGTAAAAATCTCCACATGTGAAATTTGGTGTGAAAACAATACCTCCCTTACTATCGTCGGTCGGTAAAAATGCCGAAAGTATATAAGATCCTGTGATCGCAAAAACATTCTTCCTTTTTTTCCCCCTACAAAAGTTGGCAATCCTATTATTCTCCCATCATTAGAATCACATAACTAATTTTATCTGTAAAAAATTAAACACCTATTATATATTTAAAAACTTTGTATTTATTTTATTCTTCTTCTTTTTCTTCATCTGTCTTAATTAGAATTGTTTATTTTCATTTTAAGACTACATTTTATTTGCCTATTATTCCAACTTTATAAATTTCAACTTTACTAGTAAAAAATTTACCAATGTTAGTTTTGTTTTTATTTTTATGTTTAAGAAAATGTGTAATTGTTCCATTTTGTAAAAAGATATTCTACTGGGATGGCTATTTATAGGAACACAAAGCAATGGATTAGTAATAGTAATAGTGGTAGAGTGGAGTGTTGATGTTGAGGGAATGGATCACGCAAGTCTCCTAACATAAACCGGTAATAGCTTGCAAAAGCTGACTGAAAGAATAGCTCGTTAATCTTGTCCAATTAGCTGACTGTACCTGCCAGCGAAACGGACCCCACTCAACCCCCAGGCACCAATTCCATCTCCGCTCCACGGTGTGCTTTATTCTTCCACTTGGGTCGCTTTCAAAATAATGAGCGTAAGACGAGTGCCGGGGTAGATATAGAGAAACGAAAAGAGACCAATTTCACTTGAAAGGAAAAGCTAACAAACCTCGGAATACCTTTCCTCTACATACATTCCTACAATACGCAAATATACTTGTTAGATATTTTACAAAGACCAAAAATAATTATCAATGTTATAAAATGAACTTTTAAAAATTTAAAATAGATACCCAATCAATCCTTTCAATAAATGATAGTAGTTTTTTTTAAATAAAAGTACACTACTTTTAGTATTAAATACTAATAGATTTAAAAAAAATATAGAAATTAATATTTATGAATATTTCTATTTTTACCGACAGACGATAGAAAGGGAGGTATGGTTTAACTTCCCTATCATAAAATTGTTTAAGTATTGAAACGAATCTCATTTCACTCATAGGTTTTATATTGAAATGAAATGAGAAAGGGAGAAGAATAAATGAATAAACCAGTAGAAAAATATTTAAAATATCATGTTAGATAATTAAAATATTATATATAATATTTTTCATATTATATTAAATATTAAATATATACATACATTTACATACGAGTATATATCTCTATATTTAGTTATATTTTTTTAAATAATATAATAAAACAAAAATGATTACGGTATATTTTAGTACCTATGTACATATATAAAAAAAAAATAATAATATGAAATTCATAAAATAACTATTTGAAGATTTTTTTATTTATCCCAAGTGGCATAATTTCATATAATTTTAATTTATCAGTATACATTTATATTTTCTTGCAATAATAAGTATATATATATATTATAAAATAAGTTGACCTGTGGCCAGGTCCGAACCGACCGACGGTTTGAAGTAAATTAATTTCCAGCTACAGAAACAATTTCAAATAATTTTAATATATCTATTAATGTAATAAAAAACAGATATGGATACATAAATAATAAATATAAACATTTTTAATTTTATTTTATTTATAATATATATGCAAGACCAGGCTGTGACGTCATGAATGGCTGGATGACGTCATATAATTTTAAATCAAGAAAAAACTAATAAATATGATTTTCCCGAGGATAAAACCAATACAAAGTGCATGATTCGTGGTGATATATAAAAAAATCTCCTCATGTGAAATTTTGTGTGAAAATAACCCTTCCCTTATTATCGTCGATCGCTAATACTACCACTTCCGGTTTCCGGATTTGCACCAAAAGTTGATCAATTCATGATACAGATGCATTAAGTAAATATACCAAATTTCATCAAAATCGGTTGAGCCGTTCAGGCTGTACACATCTATACGGACGGACAGACGGACAGACATCATGCTAAAAATACTTTTTTCTGTTAAGAAAATGCATGATTCGTGGAGATATGTAAAAATCTCCACATGTGAAATTTGGTGTGAAAACAATACCTCCCTTACTATCGTCGGTCGGTAATAATACGAACATAAGAAAACATTTCATTAGTCGGTAGGTAATAATACGAACATAAGAAAACATTTCATTATTACCGACCGACGATAGTAAGGGAGGTATTGTTTTTCAATAAATCAAATAGTTTTAAAACAAAATGAAACAGTTTATTTTTATTATTAATTAAATTGCAATAAAATACCTAAAATTTGACACCAATTTTAATCCAACCGGATGTCTTGAATATGAGATATGTGAAGTTGAAACAAAAAAATATATAATATTATAAATAAAGGTGTAAATTAGAAACATTGAATTTATGTATCTTTTTATTGATCTCAGATTAGAAAAGTAATATACAAGTAATTTTCTCTAAATGCATTTGAGGCCATCACCGCCCCCCTGGCGGTAGCGCCCACTTTGGGAATCACTGTTCTAGGGAGATGGAAAAGGGGTGTTTGTTAGTTTTAAGGAACAACAAATTACCTTGTTAAAAAAATTTTTAATATCTGAATGAATTTAATTAAATTAATATATATTTTTTTTATTATACTAAGAAGAATGCGTGTGCACAAGCTAGTGAAATTAAAGTTAGTATAATATAATATTGCCTAAACTCTGTCAGAACTGGAATTGATTAACGAGATTTCATATATGATAAGGGAACTTGAAACACCCTCATTATCCAAAATGGAAGGCATCTAACCTCAAATATAGTAATATAATAACTTTATTAATATAATAGGCAATCGCTTAGAATTGATATAATAATAAGATAAGATTACTATTGAAGAAAAAGGAAATTAATAACAACATATTTATTGAGATACTATTGATTGGTTTAGTATATATAGATATATACATTTATATATATTCACCTATTTACTAAAATTAATCCATTTTAAAGGCTTTTCCCTTCCTTAACAGTTATTTAGAAGCATTTATTTAGTTTAAAAGTAATAATAATGCTGATAATTGATATGTTTATTTAGGCTTCCGCGATAAAAGTTTTTATTAGAAAAAGTTATTTCCAAGTTATATTCACGTGTTTTTGTGAGATTTGAGTCTCGACGTTTTGGCGCCATTTTCAAGAGAATTTGTCTTAAGAATTAAATTTATTTTCAGGATTCTGGGTCTTAGTCTGTGTCACCAATTGTCAGTGTTAGTATTTTGATTGGAATGTGCAGGTAATCTTTGATTTACTGAATCTATCGAATCCTTGACAGTAGCGCTAACACTAACACTGATACAAATACGGCTCGTAGAAAATCATTTCTAAAAACAAATTCTGTTGTAAATGGTGACAATATGGGCGACGGAATTCGGAACGTCGAGACTCAAATTTCTCAAAAATACTTTAATATAACCCGGAAATATTTTTTACCGACCGACGATAGTAAGGGAGGTATTGTTTTCACACCAAATTTCACATGTGGAGATTTTTACATATCTCCACGAATCATTCATTTTCTTAACAGAAAAAAGTATTTTTAGCATGATGTCTGTCCGTCTGTCCGTCTGTCCGTCCGTCCGTATAGATGTGTACAGCCTGAACGGCTCAACCGATTTTGATGAAATTTGGTATATTTACTTAATGCATCTGTATCATGAATTGATCAACTTTTGGTGCAAATCCGGAAACCGGAAGTGGTAGTATTAGCGATCGACGATAATAAGGGAAGGGTTATTTTCACACAAAATTTCACATGAGGAGATTTTTTTATATATCACCACGAATCATGCACTTTGTATTGGTTTTATCCTCGGGAAAATCATATTTATTAGTTTTTTCTTGATTTAAAATTATATGACGTCATCCAGCCATTCATGACGTCACAGCCTGGTCTTGCATATATATTATAAATAAAATAAAATTAAAAATGTTTATATTTATTATTTATGTATCCATATCTGTTTTTTATTACATTAATAGATATATTAAAATTATTTGAAATTGTTTCTGTAGCTGGAAATTAATTTACTTCAAACCGTCGGTCGGTTCGGACCTGGCCACAGGTCAACTTATTTTTAAAAATTAATCTCGAACCAAATCAATTTAAGTTAATATCAGAAATTTAGAAAGAGTATAAAGCACACTCTTTTACTAACTTAACATGGGTACACCACCCGTGGAATCGGTTGGCTAATTTTCTAATTACTTCTAAAATGATGTTATATATATCTATTAAAATATTTTACCTTCTAAGGGGTCGGATAACAGGAAACGAAATATACTGTTATTCGAGGCTTTACGTGAGAACTTTATACATGCTCTGTAATTCTCTTGAATTTTTTACAAGTATATTAATATATGAAAAATAGGTTATTAAGAAATGTATTTATCAGAAATATTACTAAATTTCTCTCTCTCTCTGTCAGAGAATGAAATTCTAGAAATTTGTAAAATCACTCTCTTTCCTTTGGTACCCACAAATCTTTTACTTGTTACTTGTTGCTTTGATTAGGTGTTATCAACATGACATATATATTTTATTTTAAATCTATTTTTCTTTTAGTAATGAATACATAAAAATAAAAAATTCCTTGATATTTGTTGATTGATTTGATTTTTATTTTATTTTATTATCATTCTTGTTATGTTGATAGAAAAAAAACAAAACATAACATAACCTAGCTTGTATTTTGATATGTTGTTGTTTTTTCGATTTCATTAAAGTTTCACTAAGCTCTTTTTCTCTGGTCTATTTTTATTCTTGTTCTCTCTATTTTTGTTTTTGTTTTTTTTTTATCTTTTACTTGATCGTCCACCCTCTTAGAATTCCCTCCTCCTCAGTTTCCTTCGTTTATTCCCTCTCTACTCATTCTGATCCATCGTATAGCTTCTGATTTGTCGACTTAAATTTCGATTGATTTTGATTGGTAGTATTATGTTTCAAGGCAATCAACATCAGACAACCAACAAAATGATCTTGTTTACTTATTTTTTTTTATTTTATACAACATTTCTGTGTAATCACTATCAATCTCGTTTTTCATTTATTTTTCTCATTCTAAATAGAATACCTCGATATATTTAGTAAATTTTAGAAGATAGAACAAATAACTTGTTACTTCTAATTAATTCCAGACAAATATATCAAAGTTTCTTATTCACCTATTTATTTTGGTAAATAGCAGTAACTTGTGACAAATAACAAATATTTTGAAATTAAGAGGGCCTTAAATCCATTTGAATATTTGTTTGTGTATAAATGATAATAATAAAAAAAACAAAGCATTTCTTGTTTAATCTATATAGAAAGTTTACCAGACTCAAAATGAAGTTATATTTTTCGAACTAATAATTTTAATTTTAATTTTAATTTTAATAGAGTCAAAGATGATCAAAATTCTGTTATTCAAGATTTTTCATTTTAAATTCAAAAGGATTTCGCTCCTGGCCTTTCTTGATTATAATAAAAACATTAACACTATTGATTTATTTATAAAACTATTATTTTTACCTAAGATAGTGAAATGTTGTCTATAGTCTATATCAGGGTTTCTCAACCTTTTAGTATTCACGGCCCAATTTTCAATCATAATTTTCATCGCCCCCCCCCTCCCCTCCTCCTTCCCCACCGCATACAATAAAATGTATACCATAATAATGTATTTTGTGTATTTTGACGCTAAACCTACACTACAACCTTAATTTTAAACTTTACAAATTACTAAGAATACTGAGAGTGTCTATTTCTAATATTAAACCCTCATTGAAAAACTTTGCTCTGCAAGACAGGAAGTCACTAATAATTATTAAATTTGTTTTTAATTTAGTAAGTTGTTTTAATTTAATAAGTTAATTATTAAATATGTTGAAATGTATCTATTTTGTTTTGTATGTGTGTGTGTGTTCTTTCCTTTTAGTCACTTAATCAATTTTTTTAAATAATATTTTCTCCTGGATATGCTCGCGCCCCCCTAGGGGAGCGCGCCCCACAGGTTGACAACCACTGATCTATACCATTAAAGGATGAGAAGAATATCTGAGTATTTCAAAATAAGATGCTTCATAAAATTTATCAATCAAAAAAAAAAAATCAATTAACAGAAGGTTGACAGATCCTTAGATCAGTCTTAATGAAGAATTACATCGCCCTTAATGCATCCCAAAATCATCATAGGAAGTGGTAGAGGATACGATTGGTGGAACACATGAATTAATGAGGTAAAGTAAACTAAAGATGTATTTATTTAAACCAGTTGGGAAACGAGTGTTTGGTATACCATCGACGCAAAGGGTATTTAGGAGTAAGTTAGGATTTTGGTGGAAGTAGCTCAAAATTGTATTAAAGCGGGCAAGAACATTTCAATAATAAATGTATTTCAAATGAGTAGCGAAAGATTAATACATTTATATGAAAATTTATTTTAAAAAGAATTATAAAAATATATATTAAATAATTTTTTATAATATTTAATAAATTTAATTATACCTAAAAATTAATGAATGATGAAATAGAATAACAAAGAAGAATTCCGCTTCATCATTCATTTATCCTTTACATTTAAAAAAAAAACAAAAAAGAATTTATCTATATCCATACAATAAAATAACATTTTTTTTTCCTTTTCCTTTTTAGTAAAAAAAAAAAATCAAGTTATTAAAATGCGAGTACCTGTTTTCATTTGATTGATTGATAGATTGATACCTCCAGGACTTTACAGCGATTTAGAAATACATTCACGGCTGGTGGGGAGTTTAATAAAAAGTAGAGATATATATGGTATATAGGAAAAGGTATTGTATATAGTAATATTCAAAGGTGTAAGGGTCAGAAGCTTTTAATGGAATGAAAAAAATTATCCTCTCGCTCCGTTATGCACGTTGACTATCAATATTTGAATGTTTTAATATACTAACGATTCATTGATTCAAAATATTTTGCATTCAAATTTTAGTAATTAAATTGTTTAATTAAGTAATGTATCTCTTTCCATCAATCTCTATGACTAGAATACTTTCTAGTCATAGAGATAACCATCCAACTCCTACCCTCTCCTATCTCTCCCACGTCCCTTCCTACATTGTCCACTCCCCGCGTTCTTGGTCTTCCAAACGGACTTTTCCCAATCGGTCTCCCGGTCTTTCCTCTCCCCTTCTAGCCACGAGTCCTGTCCATCGCAGCCTTCTCAATTTTATAACCCTTACTATGATGGTATCATGCAATTCCTCGTTATGAAGTCTCCGCCATTCCCCGGTGACCTCATCTTTCTTTGGGTCAATAATTTTATTTTCAAATTTTCTTTATTTTTACTATCACTAATTTGGAACTTAAATATTGATTAATGTATTTATATCATTGATTATTTTGTTTTATTTTGAAAATATCCATAAAAAACTTGATAGAATATTTTTTACATCTATAAAAATTAATGCGCAATATGTTTGTGATATAGTTGGCATATAAATTGATACAAAGCATCGAATTGCAATAAAATGTATTATTGTACTGGCATATTTTGATTTCTATATAATGCACAAAAATTGGGACATAAATTTTAGATAATTTTCTTCAAATTTAAAAATCATCCCACTAGAGCAGACTACTATCGTAAGTAGTAGTGTAGTAGTAATAATATAATAATAATAAAAAATATAAAAATATTAATATAAAAAGTAACAAATATTTGTATTTGTTCTAATTATTAATTTGTAGAACTCTCAATATAATTTATATCATTTATTTTAAATCATGATTTTTGTTGGATTGATTTGTGATTGGTATGGTTTTCTTTCAACTCTAGAAAGAATGATGACCTAAATTTTTCCTTTAAAGTTTATTATCTTCACGGTCTGTTCCTTATCAAACTCAAGTAGAGTGCACCTCCGCTTGGTTTTCCTTATCATTCATTGGTGTTGGTTTGAACCAAATCTGCTCAACTGTGATTTCTAAAAGAGAGGATGATAGAGAGAACAAGAAAGAGAGAGAGAGAGAGAGAGAAATACAAAGATGGAGATTAGTAATCTAGACATGGGTGGTGTTCAGATTTCCGTTTTTGGATTATCTTTCCCTCTCTAGATAGGGATAAGAAAAAATATCTTGAGGTTCAATAAATCTTTAAAAAAAAGATGTTATGGATGAAGGAAGCTACAGAAAACTGAAATAACAATTTTTAGAAAATCACTTTAAAAATGAAATATTTAATATATAAGATTTTATTCTTTTACTTTCAATTTACTGTTTATATTAATATTGAATAAGTCAAACATTGCATAAAGACTTTATAATAAAGTCAATAAAATCAAAAGACTCCTCAAAATTGAAAAATATTTTTTATAGCGTCTTTTTTACTGCCCATCCACTTGTTTTTATGTATGTTACCTGCCATCAACTTTCAAAATATATGATATTTTAGTATACTTATTTATTCATGACTTTTACGTTTAAGTGAGATTCAGTACATCATACAGTAATTTAGTTTTTCCAATATTCAACAAAATGTGTGTTTACAATAAAATGTTTGATTATGAAATTAATCAAATTGAAAAAAAAATAAATTATGCAGATAAAGTTAAATGAAATTATATTAATTTTATCAGAAAAGCTACTAAATATTACAAGTTTGTAGATTTAGTGGGGACTAATAATTAAAATAAATGTTCAACTTTCTCTCGAATTTAACAAAACACATCACAACTCTTTATGATTCTGACTGAATAGAGGTTATGTAATTCAGCATGATAAAATCTTTGCCAATAAGCTCTAAGTTCATTTTTTTACCATTTATAAATTCTTCGAAGTATAAATTTAATTTTCAAATTTTCTGAATCTATTTTCGTCTCTCAAATGCTTGGACCACGCCTCACACTTCCAATATAAAAATCCCACTTCCAATATAAAAATTTTATACATTTTAATTTTGATGTTTGAATATATTGAAATTTAATGAATACTTTTTTTTATAATTTAAAATAATATTTTCATTAATTTATTTATTTAGATCAGGGATGAGCAACTTCAACAAATTTGTGGACAATCGTTTACTTTCTTAATGTTTTATTAAATTTTATATTATATATATAATATTAATATATACGTGGTGTGTCTAAAAAGTTCGGTGAATGGTATGATAAAAACATAAAAAGAGAATATTAATTGTAAATACCTTTTTTAACCTTCAAAATACTGTCCACTTCTGACAACGTTCGTATAACGCTTGGAAACTGTTGGAGAAGTCTTGATGTGGAATCGTTCTCAGAATAGCCGTCACAACGTTCAGGCCGGCAATCCTCAAGCAGGTCACCAGAAAACACTACTTACTGTGACTTTGCTAATAACCAATTCTTCGGCTATTATTCGCAGAGTCAATCGCCGATTTTTTGTTAGCATCTCTCGTATACGTTCAGTGTTTTCTGGTGTCCTGCTTGTGGATTGCCGGCCTGAACGTTGTGACGGCTATTCTGAGAACGATTCCACATCAAGACTTCTCCAACAGTTTCCAAGCGTCAGAAGTGGGTTGTGACAAGTGGAGAGTATTTTGAAGGATAAAAAAGATATTTACAATTAACATTCTCTTTTTATGTTTTTATCATACCATTCACCGAACTTTTTAGACACACCTCGTATATCGATATATACCCATCTGGTAGAGGTTAATATTTTCTGGATCTTTATCTAATAGATAATAAAATAATAAATAATAATTTAATAATATATTTAAAATAATGATGTATTTTTTATAATGGAAAATGGAATATATTAAAGAAATCATTTTAATTCAAATAAAAACAATATTAAAAATTTCTCATTAATTCAATTTATTACATATTCAGTTTATTATACATACATAATTAATGTTATATAATTTTTTTTTACTGATTTATATAATTAACAAAGATAATTTAATTGTAAACAATTTTATATAAAAATGAATATATAATATTAGAAAAAATTAATTATTTGAAATCAATAAATGATTGTAGAATTCCTTGTAAGCTAAAAGCGATTTATTTCATATTCAGATGAAATGGTGAGTGGCTTTGGGGGTTGCTTTCGTTGCCCCCCCCCCTCTCTCTTACCAACCCTTTACCTGGATAAGTTATTGCTCTATTAGTTGGCTCCGATTTGCCTGAGTTCCTTCGGGACATTTCTTTCTTTCCCTCTCTCTCTTTCTCTCTCTCTCTGTCCCTTTCGGCCGGGAGCTACTTGTTACACAATTCAAATACTCACCCCCATTCCCCAGAGGTTTCAACTTTTCTTTGCGATTCACGCTCAAAATCGCTATACAATCGAAGTGGAAAATATGACTTCACGACGAGTCATTTTATTCTGATAATAAATGGAATATCGTAATAGAATTGAGGGTGGAGGGGGAGGGGAGAGAGAGAGAGCTAAAATGGCATAAGGGAAATGGAGATTAGAAAATAAACGAACGGAAAGAAAAGCGCAACACCAACTAACGAGTTGATGCCATCTAAAAATATAAATTCCCTCTCATGATAAAAAATTACCTTCAATTATTAATCATTTCTACCACTATTATTTATTTCTACATATTATAGATAATTTTATCCTGATCTAGTAATAGATTAGTAGAGGCTATACTAGGATAACAGAGATTTATGTCAGGCTGGTAATGAATTTTTTTTATTTAATAAAATTCCAGATTTTAGCAAATTTGCATTTATCAATTCCTCTCGTTAATATTTATGAGTTCATTAAAATATACATTATTTAAATATAATAGTATAAAAAAAATATAATTTGATAAATAAGTTTTTGAATTTCTAAATTAAAATATTAATTTATGTATGTAGATTTTGAAGCATTAAAGTATTAAATAATAATCATATTAAAAAATATTATAAATATCTTAAATAATACATAATACTTTATTCCCCTTTTATTACAATTGAATATTTTATTTGCAAGCCATTCACAAAACTCCATACTGATATATTTTATCATTTTTGACCAGCAGTTGAACTTTTTTTAACCATTATTCCAAAATATTTCTTGCTATTAACATTCTGAATACCAAAAAACAAAAAAAACATCATATAAATGTATATTATTTATTATTTATTGAATTATTTGAAATTTACATGTAAGTAAATAAAAATTTAAAAATAAGCATTAAAAGGTTTTGATTAAATATTAATTTCCATTTTGTGACTATTTTTTTCATGAAGGCTAATAAAATCAAATTACTATGACTTAAAAAGTTACTTTTTAAAAATATTTGGTATATTTATTAAGAGAATTTTTATTAAAAGACCACATTATTTGTATAAAATTATTTAATAAATTAAAATAATTGTACAACGTTTCAACTGCTTATTCTGCAGTCGTTTTCAAGTAACCGTACGCTTGCTCCGATTCAAGCGGACTGGATTTGGTATCTTAACGGTAGTTTAAATAGTTTATAGAAAAGAAAAAATTTGAAAAATATCCTTATTTCCTCCAATAGAATTCTATTTGATAACACACAACATATTTTAAGAAATTAAAATTTCATAAATAAAAATAATAATCCATACTACGAGTAATTCACCTAACAATAAAATTTATTATTTTATTTTTTAATATATTATATACATTATTTTATAACTAAATTTATATTATTCTATTTGAAAGTACTTTTAGATTAAAACTTTAATTATTATAATAATTGAATACATTATTTATTTAATTAATGAATTAATCATTTTACAAGTTCATATTTAATTTAAATTTGAATTCCATTGAGCTTTGATGAAATAAATAGATAGAAATAGAAATACTAACATTCCACAACCATCTTCTTTATTTGTTTCTCATTTGAAAATGCTTTTTGTAAATAAACAAAAAATGTTTTCAAAATCTTTCAAATCCCTAATAAGTTAACCAGAAAATTACTTTTTTATTGACTGTGCGATACAAAGTTAAACAATTATTCGATAAAAAAAAGAATGCCTAAAGTGGATATTATTTTGGAAATGGATCAATTAATATACAGATAATGAATCATAATATAATTTATTAATATCTTATAAGAAACAATCACCTAGTTTCTGTGAACGATTAAAGCAGAGGTTCCCAAACTTTTTCTGGTTACGGCTCCTACTATGTGATACTATTTTTATAGTACAATATTCTATTTGTCTTATAATGGACTTCAGTTTCAGCGATTTCCTCATTAGAGTTAAATTTCTTTCTAAAGAGCATTCACTTGAGGTCTTCGAAAAGGGGAAAGTCATGGAAGGCCAAGTCTGGAGAATACGGTGTATGATGATCCAATTCACAATCTACTTCATGCAATTTCATTGTTTTGTCAATAACAAAAGTAAAATCACTATATCTTATAAACTAGAAATAGAAAATAGAATTGTGAACGTTGTCAAGTTTTGAGACATAATTAGATAGATTAAGGTCTATATTGAATGGGATATTATCTTAACATAATTAGAATAATATTATTTAAAATTATATTTACTAAAAGACAAGATTGGAATTGAAACTATATCAAGATCCATCAAATTTAAAATAATTTAAATTCGATGAATTTAATTATAAACAAACATTATGAATATTACAATTTATATGAATAATAAATAAATAAAAATTCAAATATTTATTTACAGCTATATATTACAGGTTTAAATTTGTATGACTTTCTGCCCTAATTAATTTTTCCTCATTTTTCTAGATTCCATTTAAAGAAAATAATAATGAACATGAAAATTAATGTTGCAAGAAAGAAAAAACTTAAATAATTTCTCTTTACTTTATTTAACTAGAAAATTCAAATATATAAATATTAGATGCAGAATTAATACCATTAATAATTAATAATAGTTTATACTATTTAAATATTTCAAGTTTAAATTGGGTGGCTTGTATTGCAGGTTGCCTAAATGCCAGGGGCTCCTAGTCGAGTGAACGGCTCACTCAGTCAGTCAGTCGATTTCGTTGTGTGAGTGCGGATGCCAACTCAAACCAGGCGGGCGGCGCGATGACGCTATTTCTCTCTCTACTATATCAAAAGTGTAAGTGTATTTTCTATTGAAATTATCATAATTCACCAATATAAAGCGATCAATTAACATCACCTCTACCATCATTGTAATAAAGTCTCAAATGATTTACTGATTTTTTTTAATAATTATTTTAATAGAAAAATATCATACATATTTGTTTTTTATTTCATATTCATATTATGAATGATATTTTATTTATTAATATATATATATTTAAAGTGATATATCTGCACATTACTCAAAATTTAATTTAAAATTATTTACACATTTTATTAGAATTTGAAAATATATATATCTTCTTTTCTTCTAATTAATCTCTTTTCTATTTCATTTTTCTCATGTCATTTAATATAATAGGATATATTATATATCGTACTATATATATATATATATTGGTATATATATTTCTATTTATTATTATTATTCTATTTTTTAATATTTTCTATGCAATATGAGTTGATTTTTTTTTAATATATATTTGGATATTATTATTCATTTAAGTTAATATAATTTTTTTTTTTTCAATTTGAAGTAACATTTATTCTAGAGACGCCCAAACGGCAGGGATAATTTATTTTATTTTTTTCCCTTTATCTCGTAATTTACTGTTTAATTTATCTAAAAAAATGATAAATTCTGATAAATATTTATTCTTTCAATATCAATTATTTTCTGAGAATTCTACATGATTATCAAAATAAAAAATCAATTGAAATTTAAATAGAAATCAATTTAACATTCTCTTTTAATTATAGATAATAGAAAAATGGTCAGTTTTTAATACTTTCATTTATTAAACAAGAATTTTATTATGTGTCTTTGAAATATATCTAAATATTATTATTTCATTAAAAGTTATAATAACGAAAAATTAATATGTAATACATTGATTAACAGCAGTTTCAAAGTATTTTTAATCTGCATTATAAAGGCAGATATTTTATTAGAATGAATTAATTTATAAATTTGGAAATAATTTTAAAGCTCGGAAGCTTCTATTAGCTAAACAGCGTAGGCGTTACGTTATATATATATTATATATTACTCTCGAGACAACTCCCAATATATTTACTTGTTTGTCTTATTTTGATTTCAAGCAAGAGCTATTGAACTAATATATATATTTTCATGTTATCTTTTTTATAATTACACACAAAAAACATCTGATCAGTTAATTTATAAAATATTTCAGTTAAATAGAATTTCTATGCTGAATTTAATTTTGAATATAAGAAATAGAAAAATTCGTAATTCTTAAATGTTATACCATTATGTATTGCTAAATATACATTTATGTAATATTTTAAGTGTTTTATTTGTATTTTTTCAATTATCAAGGCGCTCTGAGCATCTAGACGGGGGCTCCGCCCCCTGTACCCCCGAATGGTACATAGTATTTGGTTGAAAGTAGTAAAAGGTTTTCATCCATTTTGTTTCAATCAGTATATTACATAAAACATTCATTTCTTTTTGTGTTCTTATTTAAAATATATTTTAATTTAATCAGTAAATTAATTATATATATTATTATTGTATATGCTATATCTATCTATCTATGTGGCTCAAAGATAATCGAAAGTTCTTGGCCGCAACAACCACATTTCTCCAAGTGTCAACAACACAAAATACTGAAGAAGACTGATAACCAACGACCGAAACGTTGATATTTAGTGGGGAAAATAAAAATAAATGATTTTTATTTCCTATCTTCACTTTCAATTGGCTGCCTGTCGATTTCAGTTCTCTTGTTATATTCTCATCAGACATTATTATAAATTTTTTAATTATTTTTTTAATTTACTTCAACAACAAAAATATAATATATAAGAAAGGATTATCTCATAGTATACAAAATTTGAAATGGAGATTAAATTCTACCTATAATACTAAATTATTATATAATAACATTTTATTATTTGATCTTCTATAAAATTTAATATTTTATATAATACCATTAAATTTTTATATAATGATTTAATAGAAATGATAAAGAATAATTTTTTTTTTTATTCCTGTAGGAGAGACATCCGCCATTAAACGGAAATTTGCGGCACCCCATGGGAATTGCATCGTTCCAACCAATAACATAAGAAAGAGATAAAAGGGAGGGGGGATAGGCTTTTAAATAAGAAGAAGCTAGAATGTGAAGGGGATGAAGGAGATCAAAGCACTCGGATCGGGACTTAAACTCGAAGTGTCAGGACGATTTAATTTCTGAATGGAGTTGCGAGGGAAAGAAACGGAGAGAGAGAGAGAGAGAGAGCACTCGTTCTACTCCTTAATATTAACCATCGCTATATTTGCATGCATATTCATCAAGAATAGTTGCCGTCGAAATCCAGAACAAGTGTTCAAGTTTGCACCTTAAAGTACGATAAGTAGAGAGGTACTAGTGGAAGGTAGAAATTAATATCCATACTGAATTTCTCATTAACACACTCCATCTTTGGAGGATTATTATTTAAACCAATCAGATATCAAATTGAAATCCCTAGATTTAATTTTATTAATTTTTTGTTTAATCCAATTTTCAATTTAATTTCATATAATAATTCAATTTATCAATTGGATTTGTAATGTTAAATTATTTTATATATTACTGATTTAAAATCAACATTTAATTAAATATTTTTCTATTTAGTATTTTTCTTTACCTTAGAGAACGATTTTCTTCATTGTTTTTAAAAAATAAAAGATAAATTATATTCTCCAAATTAAACAAAAAGATCAGTTAATTAAAGAGATTGAATAAATAAATAAATAAATAAATAAATATAAATATAAATGAATATTAATATTATTAAAACATAAAATTGAAGAAAGATGCAGTCACGTTGTATGAATAAAAGTAGAATATTTTTGAAATATTTATTTAAGAGGAAACCATTTGCCAAAACACTGGTTGGAAAATCAAAAAGACATTAGTGAAAATTATGATCTAACATTATCTTTATATTTAATTTTGATATAAAATAACAAAAAATGATTATTAGAATGCCTATTTTATTTAACTAGATGATTTATGAAGTGATATCTATTCGTAAACTTGGAGTAAGGAATGCTCACAATTTTTACTCTAAAAACTAATTATTTTTAGTTAAGATTGAGAAATAATGAACTAGTATACCTCGAATTTCAAATAAAATAAGAAATAAAACCTTAAGATATATATACAAGTATATGAGTATATACCATTTATATATACCATTTATATATATACTAGCAGACCCGGCAAAGCTTCGCTTTTGCATGTGTCTGTATACATATATACGTATATGATAACTGAACACTTAATAATAATAATAATGTATTAAATGAATATAATTGAAATTTTAGTTGTAATTGCACTTTTTTGGTTTTTATTTTTATTTATTTTTATTGGAATTATTACAAATAATAATAATACTAATAATATACCGTTTAATACGTGAAAATAATAATAATAATAATAATAATTTATTAAATGAATATAATTGAAATTTTATTTTTTATTATTACATTTTTATTTTTATTTTTTACCGACCGACGATAGTAAGGGAGGTATTGTTTTCACACCAAATTTCACATGTGGAGATTTTTACATATCTCCAAGAATCATGCATTTTCTTAACAGAAATAAGTATTTTTAGCATCATGTCTGTCCGTCTGTCCGTATAGATGTGCACAGCTTGAACGGCTCAACGGCTTTTGATGAAATTTGGTAATTTACTTAATGCATCACTATGATGAATTAATCAACTTTTGGTGCAAATCCGGAAACTGGAAGTGGTAGTATTAGCGATCGACGATAGGAAGGAAAGGGTTATTTTCACACCAAATTTCACATAAGGAGATTTTTTACATATCACCACGAATCATGCACTTTGTATTGGTTTTATTCTCGAGAAAAATCATCTTTATTAGTTTTTTCTTAATTTAAAATTATATAACGTCATCCAGCCATTCATGACGTCACAGCCTGGTCTTGCATATATATTATAAATAAAATAAAATTAAAAATATTTATGTTATATCCATATCTGTTTATTATTACATTAATAGATATATTAAAATTATTTGAAATTGCTTCTGTAGCTGGAAATTCATTTACTTCCAACCGTCGGTCTGTTCTTCATGAAATTAATAAGATAAATGTAATTTATTTCCACTGTGGCATCACATTTAATATTTAAGAAAGAAGAGATTTTTAGTTTTGTGGTGTTTTGTAGGAAATTTTTTAATGACTTACACACCTCTTAAATCCTTATAATGTTATTTATTTTATTTTATATCTATTATATTTTTCTTTTTCTTAAATGACATAACTAATCTTATTTAATTTCTTTTTTATCCAGTCGAGTGAGATGGAATATCAATACAAGTCTTCGAGTTTAATCTGCGAGTTATATCAAATTTTATTAACTTCGAGGTCAGTATTTATTATTAATTTGATTTTTATTCAATTTATAATTATCTATTTTAAAATTTTATAATCTAATATATATGTTATTTTTTTTCTTCTATTTCATGATTCAATCTTCGTTCCTTCTACTGGATGTTGATTCAAATTCTTGATTATCTTCTCCATCTCTGATAATGATGAAATGACCTTCATACAGCTCACCAAATGTAAGTAATCATCGTTATTTATTTATTTATTTAGCATGGCACAAATTCAAATAGGAATAAATTTTATTCATTTCAATTTCTAAATAAAATATTTCAAATAAAATTCAATATACATCACAGTAATTATATTTGATTTATGACTGATTGATTTTCTTTATTTTGATAATATTAATTAGAAAATTATAGGGAAATATATTCTAGAACTTAGTGAGATTAGGGGATTTCAGATTACATCTCTCAAGAATGAGTATCATTGATAAAGGAAGCAGAAGAGAGAAAGGTATTTAGAATTGCGTTACACTGGGGGGAGGGTGGCTAATCATTGGAATATACTTATATTTTGTTGTTAGAGATTTTCAGGAGGTTGCTTCCTACTTCCATCGAAGGATGCTGATTCTCATCCTACTAATCTATAGATTAGTTTAGAATTATTAAATAGAAAAGTGTGGGTGGATAAAGCAAGTGCCATGCCAATATTATAAGAGAAGGGTTGTATTAATTGCATGCCATGTCTGAATTCTGCCTTTTTGTATTGCTGAGAATGTATTTGAGGTGGATCGAGTGAACGAGCATTCGGGAAGGTAATTCAGCACAGTTCCGAAATGGGAATAGCCTGAATAGGAACAAAGTGTTGGATACCTTTTGAGCGTAGGATCGATTCGATTAGCATGGGCGATCCACTCCTAATAGTGGAGACCATGCATCCTCTTAGGTAGGCAGGTTTTATTTCAGGTTGCCCCGAATGTGGCGGTTTCATTTCGAAATCCAAAAAATCAAAGGCATTCTCAGCTGATTCAAAAAGGCGTACAGACAAAACGCCTTATTTTTTTAATATTTTTTTTTTAAGGCGAACTTTCTTTTTCATTACTTTTTCCAAATTCCGTAAGGAGAGGCTTGGAAGGGCTAATTTATGGGGATAGGAGGAGGCCCTATTAAATATTCAATTGTTTTTTTATTTTATTATGAATTAAAAAAAAAATAATTGAATATCGTGATTATTTTCTTTAATTTTTTATTTTCTTTTTGAAATATTCAATATATAATTTAATCATATTTACATTTTAAAGATTTTACTATTTAGGTAGAATCATTTATTTATTAGAATTAAAATTGTAAAATTATTGAATTTAAAATGAAAATTCAAACACATAAGTATTTTCCAAGATTGATTGTTTTTAATATTAAAATTCTATAATACATAAATATAGATGAAAGTCGGTTGAAAAATATATTTGTGGGGAGGCTGATTGGGAAGACCAATGTAGGAAGGGACATAATGGGAGAAAATAGAAGTTTGATGGGTGTAGTTTAGGATACTTGAAGAAATTTGGATGCGGACAAGAACTTTCTTCCTTCATAGATAGATATTAAAAATATTATTAAATTTACTGACTTACTAATATAACTAAATATAAAGGTTGTTTTTTGTATAGAACTTTAAGTTGGCATTACTGTTCAAGTTGACGACCGATTTAACAGCTGTCAAGTGATTTATTCTCAGTTCTTCTTCTTTTAATGCTGCCATATGGCGTCCGCGACTATTTGTTTCTCAGTTAGGTTTGGCAATTCATCATGAATAGACTCACGCCTGAACAACGCTTGCAAATAGTGCAATTTTATTTTTTTTATTTTAGCGAATTTTGTTTAACGACGAAAGAGACCTCACGCCGATGCTATTTTTCCCTCAGTAAATATACATGCATATATGAAATAATGTATGTATATTTAATAATTTAATTAAAAAGATCATGTATTATGACTTAAATAGATAGATACACATACTTATTCATAACAAATTTACAAATAATAAATAAAGCTTACTAGTACCATAAGATATATTATGGGATTTACAACCAAATTAGACTAATGATAAATATAATAATAATATAATAATGGGGTATATGAAAAATCTATGAATAATACCAGCATTAAAAAAAAAACAAACAAAAATTCAGAATAGAAAATTGAGGTATGAAAAGGATATACTGGTATATTTATATTTATAAACAAGGGCTGTAATTCCATCAGTTGATTTGAGTAATTTGACTTGAGTTTTTATTGTATCATTAAAAATTAATTAATTTCATTCAAAAAGAAAAATACCTTTTTTTTATTCATTTCTTTATTATATTAAATGTTGTTATATACGTATAATATTAACATTTTTTTTTTATTTTTCTGTAATTTGATCACTATTTCAATTAGTAATTCATCCTTTTTCATCTTTGAATGATCTTTTCATCTATTTAGAGTATTTAGAGAGCATTAACTATCAATGTTGGACAATAAAGCATCCACTTTCATGTCTAATTTGCCAAAATGCGTTTTGTATTCCCCTTCCAACATCCACTCGGCTTTATTCCACTCTCCCCACTTCTAGCCACGTAGCTATAAAAGCTTTTGCATTAAACCAGTGCAATTAAAAATATATCATAAAAAAAACGTCCTTTGGGGGAAGGCCCAGAGTTCTTAAATTACTTTTTTTCCTCTCCGTCTCTTTTTCAAATTGAGATAAAAACCTTTGAAAATTATTAAGATGAAATTATCTCGGGCAAAGATTACTTTGAGGATAAAGCATTTATTACGGTTCCCCCCACCCCCACCCCTCCAACTCCCTCTCCATTTTATTTCTGAACCAAACATTTTTATCATATAATTAAGAGTTTTAATAATAAATTATAACTATATATATGTATATTTGAGTATATTGTGGGAAAGACCGAAAGAGCATATATATTTTATGTACATAACTAAATTCAATTGAAAATGATTTAAATTAATCTTTTTTTTTTTAAATATCATTTTTGTGATCTCGGTTTTTATTATTTGAGCCAATCTTTACGACCGTAAATTTTATATAATAATTTATTTGTTTATTTAATTAAAGATGAAGATTATAACTTTTATTTATAGCTATAGAATTAATATAATGTTTGAGAATTCGTACATTTTAAATAAAATTATAAAGAAAATAATTGACGTTATGGAAAAGAGCATATCAATAGAATTTATATGGGTAAAAAAATATAAAAGACAAAGATAAGGCAGATATAATTTGTAACAAATTTTCATTAAATTAACAAATGAACAGATCTTTATTAAGATAACATTATATAATAGATCTAATTTTTTGTTTTATATTTTTTCACAATATAATATTCATACAACAACCTATAATTTATCATTTCATTTTTTGTTTTTTTTTTTGATTTGGTTACAAAATTATCAAAATTGTTTTAAAATATATTTGAAATGTTACCACAAATTGTGGGGATATAATTTCTATAATTAATTAATAAATAGCATGGCCCCAAAAAGAATGAAAATTAACAGCCGAAGAAAAAGGAAAAGATATTTTCTTAATTTCCAAATTAACGCAACGTCTTGGTTCCAATGTTTTAAAGAAAAAAATTCGATTTTATTTTACTTTTTAAGCGTTTTATTTTTTCCTACTAAATTATTTATGATTGGTCTAAGAAAGAACATAGAATATAGTGAGTAAGGTGATAATAAATTGGGAACTATGAACCAATTTAATTTATAATGTAAAATATAAAAAAGCAAAATGTGCAGCATCGTACACGTGGCGGAAGTGAAACTTCTTACAATCTAGAGAATAAGATAAATTTTAGTTGAGAGTGTGAGTGAGAGAGAAATAGAGAAAAATAAAGGGATCATTTCGAAAGACATATAACAGTATAAAATTTTCGTAACAAATATTCGCTTTATTATTATTATTATCTACTCTATCATCATATCTACATTGCCTGTACTATTGTCGGTTGGTGCTTCAATTGGTAATACTGATATTAATGGCTTGTGATAACTAAAATAAGATATATATGTTCGTGATTCGATATTTTCTATATAACGTGTAAAAACAGCATCTATTGTAGTTCCAGATTTTGTTGTTGATTCCTTGGGATCGTTATTTATAAGCAGACCAAATGTTTCTTGAAGAAAGTTGATCAACGGCAACGAATCATCAGATCCAAAATTTACATTAAAATCTCCCCCGAGAATTAGAGGGATTTTATCTTCGCCTCGTTCAAGTGCATTAGCACCTGTGTGGCTATAAACCAGTAGTGAACGGTGTATGAAATAAATAATATCGTCTAAATTTTGGTCGTTATTTTTTTTCGGCATAGTGAAATCTGTGGAGTAGAGAAAAGCAGTTTTAAATGCAATAATAATTTTAAATCGATTTAGTAGTGTTAAAGTAATGTTGAGATTCGGATAAATAACGTGAATGGTCATCGACGCACATAACTGTATGTGTTGGCGTGTGAATCGCCGACCATGTTCACACACACAATTACATGCGTCGGTATGCGTGCACGCTGTATATTTGACTTGAGAATTTTAATTATTTCACGATATATATATATATATATATATATATAAATATCAATTTTTACTATCTCGCCAGAGATAGTATTGCGATCACGAAAATTTTCGATGTTGAGATTTTGATGTTTTTATACGTTTTGAAGGTTCCTGAATCATTTTCACTAAGGTTGAGAAAAATGTCTGTATGTGTGTGTGTGTGTGTGTGTGTGTATGTGTGTGTGTATGTATGTAGGCAAGATTACGCAAAAACGGTTTGAGCTAGAATGATGAAATTTGGTACATGGACATTATTCAAAATTCATAGTTTTCTATCAACTTTTGAGAAATGTAGGTCAACCGGAAGAGGGTCATTACCTACAACGTTTTGATTTTTTTATTAAATTTTATTTTTCCTCTAAAGTGACCGTAAAAATAAAGATATATGTTTGATAATTTTTCACATGATTAATAATTGTATAAAACTGCTATATATAGAATTTCAGCTTGATTGATTCGCTAAAATTACCAGAATTAATTTTTTAACACTGCAAATCTCACGCGCCAACACGTAACGTGGTGCCATCAACAAAAAGCCAAACATGCGCTGGTTTAATATTTATTATTTATTATTTATAATTTATAATTAATTAAATTTAATTTAAATATAATATATTATGTTA
Organism: Labia minor; assembly: GCA_963082975.1. NCBI lineage: Eukaryota > Metazoa > Arthropoda > Insecta > Dermaptera > Spongiphoridae > Labia > Labia minor. Next base: position 43,768,501 of record OY720350.1, on the reverse strand, counting down.
TTTAATCCAATTCAAATTGCGAGATAGTCGAGTGGAGACACTCCAGCTAATTATATATGACTTAACTAGCGCGCATGCGCGTCATGGACTTTGGACCTAGAGTGGGGATTAGAACGAAAGACAGCACACGTCTCCCGTAGATAGAGGCTATCTCATTCTCACTCGTTATACCTATATCTTCTTTCTCTCTTGCGTTACGAAATTTCAATTTTTCAATTCACTCTCCATTCTCAACCAAATGTCAGGACGCCGCTAAAGAAGTTTCACTTCAAAAAATTTAAATAACGCCTGAAAAAAACGATAGAAACTATATAATTAAAGACTACGCAATCCTAAACTTCTTCTAAACGGCTTCATAGATCTTAATGGTTCTGGTATCATTAGAACCGTCATGGCCCACGAATAAGGTATAAGGTTGAAAATTTCAAAAAAGTTGATCCGTTCCCAAGTTATGGGCAAAAAACCGACCCAAATAAACAACACTACATGTGGCGCCTCTGGTGGCGCAGTTAAGAAGTTGGCCTTCAATATAAAAATAATTTTAGAAATTTCCATACAAAGAATGTTTATAATATTTAAATTCTAATATTTTATAATATTAAAAGCAAAATTAAATTGAATATTACACCTAATTGATTAATATTTTCTAAAACAAAGTAAGTAATAATTTTTATATTTATATTTTGAAAAATAGTGCAAATTGCAAATTTGAGTGAAAACGAAGGTCCAAATGTGAGAAAAAATATACTCATTGAATTAAAATTATAAATTAAGGATCTAAGCCCATGTTAGCAAAATAACACATTTTTTTTATTCTATGACATTCAATATTATACTCGTATTTTAAATTTATTTTTGATCTGCTTGAGATTTGAGCTTTACAAAGTAATTTTATATTATCTTTTAAAAAAAATCTTTTATGGGAGATAAATTAAATAATTGAATATAACTCCATTTAAATAATGAATAATTTATTTATTTATTTTTTTGTTAAATACCAATTTATCTAGTTTCAATAATTGTGTAAGTTGGATAGGGTAGGCTAGTAAAGATCGTCTATTAATTATGCAACACAGAACAATTCTCATGAGATTAATTTGATACATATTTTTATGATAATTTGAAAATAGATATTGTCTGGTATATTATATATAAAGAATATTATATTTTAACTAGATAATTATGAAATGATATTGATCTCCCCAGAAGAGAAAAAAAAAACTTTCATATAAACATTATATAAATTAATATTATTACCTACTAATAAAATTAAATTTATTTCTAAAAAACTACTGAACTTACTTTTGCATAATATAGGTATTAAAAATATTAGTTGAGTATTATCTATCGATAGAGTAATGTTCTTATCTATAAAAGATCAATGATTAAAAAATAAATATCAATTAGTGAGGGGACAAGGGAGACCCGGGACAATTTTTGTATCTCAAATTTTTTCTAAGCCGTAGATCTTAAGGTGTCATTAAGTAACAGGAATATTAAGGATTTTTTAAAAGTTTCGAGGAAAACCCCCGTTTATCGTTCATTTTTATACCGATCGGGAAAATATCCAACGTCTTCCCATGATACTGATACATACTCTCCAGCTTCGCCATGAACTTGATATGAAATTGGCGTTACAGAAGCAGAATATGTATTCAGTCATCAAGTGATTTTTTTAAATATGATCATAAAACTAAATTATGAATATAAATATCTAATATATAAAAATACAAAATTTCCCATACACTAAAGCGACAAGGGGAGACTTTGGACAAAAAAACATTATACATCCACACCAACGCCAAGAATTATACATTTACACTAAAAGTAAGAAGAACTTTCACTCTGTGACGTTTCGATCGATACTAAAGACAATAAGCTCGCAACACCTGGTTCACCAATAATAAGGAAACGAAAGAAAATACTCTAAATTTTGAAATAGTAACTTATATGTGGATGAGCCTACTGGGGATATTACGTTGATAAAATAATCTGCCAATTATTCTACCTCAAAGTGGTGAGGAAATTAGTTTTTTTGTTAAAACGTGTAATGTACACTTTACGGCGCTCGTAGGCAATTTTTTACCGACCGACGATAGTAAGGGAGGTATTGTTTTCACACCAAATTTCACATGTGGAGATTTTTACATATCTCCACGAATCATGCATTTTCTAAACAGAAAAAAGTATTTTTAGCATGATGTCTGTCCGTCCGTCTGTCCGTCCGTCTGTCCGTCCGTTAATTTGATTTTAGAAAAAAATATTTTTAAAAAAATAAAAATAATCATATTTTTACCGACCGACGATAGTAAGGGAGGTATTGTTTTCACACCAAATTTTACATGTGGAGATTTTTACATATCTCCACGAATCATGCATTTTCTTAACAGAAAAAAGTATTTTTAGCATGATGTCTGTCCGTCTCTCCGTCCGTATAGATGTGTACAGCCTGAACGGCTCAACCGATTTTGATGAAATTTGGTATATTTACTTAATGCATCAGTGGGATGAATTGATCAACTTTTGGTGCAAATCCGGAAACCGGAAGTGGTAGTATTAGCGATCGACGATAGGAAGGAAAGGGTTATTTTCACACCAAATGAGATTTTTTTATATATCACCACGAATCATGCACTTTGTATTGGTTTTATCCTTGAGAAAAATCATATTTATTAGTTTTTTCTTAATTTAAAATTATATGACGTCATCCAGCCATTCATGACGTCACGGCCTGGTCTTGCATATATATTATAAATAAAATAAAATTAAAAATGTTTATATTTATTATTTATGTATCCCTATCTGCTTTTTATTACATTAATAGATATATTAAAATTATTTGAAATTGTTTCTGTAGCTGGAAATTAATTTACTTCAAACCGTCGGTCGGTTCGGACCTGGCCACAGGTCAACTTATTCAATATGGGGACAAAAATACGAGGTGGCAAAATTGAAATTCGTAATCGTAATTTTCAAAATTACTAATTTTCAAAATTCCCGGAAAACTTCCCTAGTAAAACTACAAAATTACTGGATTAATTGTCTAAAACATCATATTTTTCAAAAATGCAAAGGAATCAAAAAGGTTATCTAACCTTGTTTAAGATTCAAATAAATTTGAATCCATTTAAAATGCTGATTTTGTGAAAATAAAACAAAAACAAACACAACAAATAAACAAATACAATTTTAATTAAAGAAAGATATCGATCTAAGTTGTTCACTTTGACGATAATATTGATATAATATTCTTCCCCACATTCATATATAAGATATTTTTAGAAAAAAATAAAAATTTAAAAATTTTTTATCCTATATATCTATATATATCTACTATTATCTAAAATCTAAATTAAATATTCAATTTGACGGTATAAATGGAATTTACTCTTATAATCTAATGCATAATAAACAGTGGTTGAAATATTTTATCTAGTCTATGTTTAATAAAAGAGAAAAGCAAATTGTTCATATGTTAGGTTTAACAAAGCCTGAGTTTAATTAAAATATATATAATGGATTAAATAAACCTAAAAACTTACATATGAAATAAATAACATATTTCAAATTAATATATCAAATTAATTCATTGAAAGTTACTTTTTATATATGTACATCATATATATATATATATATCTACATATTTAATATATACATTAAATATGATGTTAAAATTGTTTTCAAATTACATGTTTTATTGAAATTAATATATTATATAAATATATATATTAGATTTTGAATTAAAACATAGTTTAGACACATTAAAAAATGTAGAAGTAGACTAATTGATATTCAATATAATATATATTGTATATTTATATATAAATATATATATATTTAAATTTGAAACAAAACCCCTACAAAAAGTTAATATAGGAAATATAACTAAATTATAGTAGCTATAAATACATTTTTTTTACATGAATGTCTCCTCTTTCTGTTGAATTTTTGAAAAAAAAAAAAAAAAATGATATAAAATATTTTGCATTTAAGTGGATTAAAATTTGGAATCCCAGCCTAGACTATAAATATTTTTCCGCTCCCCGCACTTTTACTATACATTTTGGTCAAAACAGACAACTTTAGGTAGTTTTAAGCCATGAGTTATGTTTATATTATTTATTTAAAAGTAGAGGATGAGTGGGAGGGAGTGGTATGTGGTAATACCCATGCATACATGGACAAGGGAGCGTGTGTGTGTGATTTGTGATTGTACAAACTCTCGCGAAATTCGAGCCTTAGGGAAGTCCCCGGTGCAAGATGAGTGAGAGAGAGAGAAAGATGAGGTGGGCCCCTCTTGCTCTCTCTCTCTCTCTTGGGGAAAGGGTGTTATTTATCTATGCGCAAGTTTAAATATGGTCTCGTTGGGCCATGCCATCTGAAAAATATAGACAAAACCAAGTTTCGTTACAGGTAACCAAATCGAGAAATAGCCAACAGCAAGAAATTGAATCAAAAAGGAAAAGAAGAAATATCACCCCGTTGAGATTCCGTTCAGACTATATCGAACTTCATCTCTGATAATTGATGAATATTATATTGGAATATTCAGAAATGGGGTTTATTTGATATTATGTTTATCAAATTGAAATTGGAATATATATTGTATCATAATTTTGTTGTTAAACAAAAATAAAAAAAAATTATTTCAAAATATAAAATAATATGATAATTATATAATTAAAAAAAAATAATAATTATAATAATATACTAAATTATTTAATAATAATATAGGTAATATAATTTATTATTGATTAATTAACTAAATAAATTGTATAATATTTTGTGAAAGGGAAATGATTAATTGCAGTAGTCCGATATGAATTCGATGATTGGCTTAATATTTTCAATTTCATATATCAATATTTATATCTATATATATAAAGGAGAGTGTTTGTATGTATGTAATTTGTTTACTTTTTTGCTGCCATAGAAACAAAAAAAAAGAAATTTCTTACTTAACCGACACTTGATAATTTAGAATTATAAACAAAAACAATTGAACATCAAAAAAAAATTTCTCACTTAACCGACACTTATGTATACACGTAATGTATGATGGAATTGAGGCAGGAAATAAGATGGGGATTGAAATTAATATGGATAAAACAAAATATTTAGTAAGAGAGAAAAACATTATCAACATACAAAGTCTTAACATACAAAATGTAGAATTTGATTATGTAGAAAAATTTAAATACTTAAATTCTGTAATTACAAAGGATAATAATATTGGATAAGAATTTAGATCGAGGTCGCAATCGGGTAACGCCTATTATCATACAGTAAAGAGGCTTAACTTATCAAAACTTTTATCAAAATGGATGAAAATTGAAATATTTAAAACAATTATTTTGCCTGTTGTATTATATGGGCGGTCAATGTTCTTGGGAGAAAAGTAGATTTAGAGAATTTGATATTAGGATTGTTTGCAGCATTTAAGGACCAAAGAAAGATGAGATCACCGGGATATGGCGGAGATGGCATAACGAGGAATTGCATGACCTCTATGCAACTCCAGATATAGCTAAGGTTATTAAGGTTATAAAATAGAGAAGGCTGGGATGGGAAGGGGTCATGGCTAGAATGGTAGATTAAAGATCGGCGAAATATATTTGGACAATCTGATTGGGAAACGTCCTGTGTGATTGGGAAGACCAAGAACGTGGTGAGTGGACAATGTAGGAAGGGACGTGGGACAGATGGGACAGGGTAGGAGTTATATAGAATGATTATAGCTCAGACTTTGGGGTTACTTTCGAGATCCGTAGAGCCACAGGGATAGATAGATTGATATAACAAGTACAATAGTAATATATAATTAATTTACTGATTAAATTAAAATATCTTTTAAATAAGAACACAAAAAGATATGATAATATAATGTAATATACTGATTGCAACAAAATGGATGAAAACCTTTTACATACAGACTATCAACGAAATACTATGTATTACTTCAGGGGTTCAGGGGACGGAGCCCCCGTCTAGATGAGAAGGAAGATCTAATTCACATTTTCAACGAAAATATATGTTTTAAGGCACCTGAGCCTCAGTAAATTGACTGTATATGTGAGTACATTTTAATATTTAACTTGAAAAACGAAAATGTGTTTGAAACTAAAATTCTCTATTATAATGAACGTAGGCACTACTTTACATCATTGACATTTTTTCCCGATTTTAACCTTTATGATTAATCTCACTTAATTACTCTTAAATAAAATCTTTAAATAAACCTTTAATATCAGGAGGAATTTAACCACTATTAAATACTCTAAGATAGCTTAAAATGGAAAATTTTATCTTTTTATTTTTTACAATGCTTTTCAATAAAGTTTCTAAAGGATCGGGAAAGAGCAGAAACTTATGACTTATAAAAATAACTTTTTTGGATTTTTATTGTTAATATTATTTTGACAGATGTTAAAAAAAGATTGGGTTATGAATTTATAAACAACGAATTGAAACAATAATATTAATAGAAATAATCCAATTAGACGGATTCAGAACGTGAAGCATTGAATACAAAAGCCAAAGTTAATATAAAATAGTTAATATCCGGTATACAAAATACGAGAAGAACAAAAGTTTTGTAATTTGATATAATATCAAACATTCAATTGAATGAACCTTGAACAATATATAGTTTTTGTCTAAATTTTATCTTTTCACAATTAATTTATATTGTATGTATATATTATGTATTCATCTAAACAAAAGCTACGATATTATATCATAGACATTATTAATATAAATACATTTACTTATATAAATACAATTGTTTTAAATTTCTATCTACCTATAGATATAGATATACATTTATAGAAATTGTTTAAATTAAATATCTTCCATTCGGCAGAAGTGAAGGTCTTTTTCATTTTGTTAACTTTCAAACCAAGTTTCGGCCAGAGAAATGAGAGAAGGTGGCAGGCGCGTTAATCCGAAATTACCATTTATATTCAAAGTTTGCAGATAACTCGGTTCGAGTGCGTAGGAGAGACCAAGATGGTTTTATATTAATTATTTTCGCACCGTGGAGACGCAATTCCTCCCCATTGCCATTCCACAATCCCTCCCCCTTCACCCATTCTAGCCGGTTTTCATTCATTCATAGTACAAAAACAAATCTCTTTCTCATTCTCTCTTTCTCTCTCCCTGTTCTGTTAATTCCTTTGCCCAGGCTGATTTGAAACTTGATTTGAAATCTTCTTCTTCGTAGGAAGTATTCAACCTTTTCGACAAGAAATACTAATATTATTAAATAAAAATAATAATTTACCAAAATCCATTTGCAAATTTATTTAAGTTATAAAAAAAAAAAAAATTCTTTTAAAGTTAAGAGTTAAAAATAATGAATAAATTTTTTTTTATTAAATTTACCTATATAGAATGATAATATTATTTAAAAGTTGAATTTATGAATTTTTTCATTTAGTTCGTCTTCCATCCATCAGGCATATGTAGAAGAGACTTTGATGAGTGAATATATTCCTATATATCTCCAATAAATAAAAAAAAAATTATAAAACAACGTTTTTCTCGAGGACTAAAAAGAAAAAAATAATTTTTCTTTAAGCCTGACAAAGTCTTTGATGGAATTGCTTCATAATGAACCAAAAACGTTGGAAGAATCTGGTCAAATTTTTGTAATAAAAATTTTATTAAAAACTTCATCCCTAACTGAGATGAGAAAAGATCATCTCTTGAGGCCAACCAAGGAGTTAATTTATAATTTATAACCTATTTATAATTTCTCACGATAACAAATATAATTATGTTAAATTCTTTTATTATTAAATATTAATTTTAAATTTAATATTTGATTTTTTTTTCTGAATGAATTCAAATTTACATCTTCCCTTATTAACCGTCGCTAGATTCTCCCAGCTATTTTCTATTCATAATTATCAGTGCTACCAATTAAATTAAACATCAAATTTATTAATTTTTTTCATAACCCAACACATACTAAACCTCCAATATACGACAATATATATAAATTATATCTCTTTAAAGGAATTTAATAGAATAGAAATAACATAGAAATCAAATGAAAACTACATGGGCCCAATGTATTTCGTTGAATATAAAGCAATTTCATCATTTTATACTTTTAAATTTAAAATACTAAAAGACGGTTTGTTGCATGAATTATTTTATAAGCTCAAAAATTAGGTACTTGTTTTTTTACCATTGTTTTAAAAGGTACTTTTTTGGGATATCACTTATTTTTACGAGTTTTAAAATGGACATAATTTTGTAATTTTATCCGATCATAAAATAATGTACTTTTTTTATTCTAACATGATTATTCATTTCTTAATATTCCTTTATATTTATATATCCAATGCAAATTAAAATAAAATATTAATATCTGAAAGTTATTACGAAAGAGTATGAATATTAGTAAATAGAACAATTTCTTGATTATTATATTTATCAAAGAAAAGATCCCACCAAGAGACCTGTTATTCATTTATTGACGAAACGTTCTTCTCTCTTATAACAATTTTTTAATTAAATATAAAATTTACCTAAAATAAATATGCTATTTATTTATTATTAAATTCCAATACATTTCAAAATAGGTATAAAAACAATTAATTTATAATTAATTATATATCAAGGATTTATGAATAAATATAAATATATGTATGTTTTGGTTATATTCTTAGATATAAAGTATGATGTTATCTTTCTATCAATTAATAACAATTTTTATTAAATTTATAATTTTTATTATAATTAATTATACGATTGTGGGTGTATGACAATTCGTAGACGATCGGAACCAAAGATTCACGTAAAGCGTTTTTAGGAACAACGTTAAGTCTTCTCTGGGAATTCCTCTCCGCTTGGGCGGATGTTTTGCCCTGATGGCCCTTATTCGCTAATTACATTTAATTAATTAAATATAATTCAATTATACCTTTTAGGGACCCATTTAAAAATCTACAAAAATTTTCAGCAGTCTAGCTCAATTTAAAGTTGATTAAAAATCAATTGAACTTTTCATTTCAACAGGCTGAAAGACAGTTGTGAAGAAAGTTGATAAAAACGTAAAAAAACTTCTTAATGTGTCTATCGTCATGATTCCGAATTAATTTTTAGCTACATGTAGCCATAGTATCTAATAAGGCCGATATTTACAAAAATCTCTTTTAATCTCTTCTCCCAATAAAGTCTTCTTTAAAGAATATTCGCTAATACTAATAATTTTAAGATGCAGATTAAAATAAATTTCGTTATAACTAGTAAGATACATTTTGTAATTAAGATTATAATCCCTGGATTATTAGTAATATGTTATAAGATTTTTTAAAAATCAATAAGATTACTTAAATTAAATTAAATCATTAAATTATTAAGAATATAGTATTAATATTAAATACAGATTGTATGAACAACAATTCTATAAATTAATATTAATATATTATTTATTTTTAAATTTTTAATTTCGGTAGCTACTGATTTTCTAAAAATAAAGTCCGCTCCCAGTTGATGCCTTTCAGATCCGCCTTATAAGCAAATATACTGTCCAGCATCAATCCTTCCTTCTCACACCCACTTCATTTCCTGTAACCATTTCCTCCAACCAAAGAAAGATGAGGTCTCCGGGGAATGGCGGAGACTGTATTATAAAATCGAGAAGGCTGCGATGGGCAGGGAGCGTGGCTAGAATGGGAGAGGAAAAAATGGCGAAAAATATATTGGTGGGGAAACCGAGTGGGAAACGCCCATTTGGAAGACCAAGGACGCAGTGGGTGGATAATGTAGGAAGAGACGTGAGAGATATGGGAGAGGGTAGGGACTGGTCAGAATAGGCATGCTTGGAGGATTGTGGTTGCTGCGTCCAAGAACTTTCGAGTTCCGTGGAGCCACAGAGGTAGATTTATTTTTAAATTTCTGAAAAAGAGCAAATAATTTGTAGATGACTTAGGAAAGATTAGGAATTGCTCTTCATATCTCTCACTCATTTGATTAATAACATATTAATTAATTTCTACTGCATCAAAATTAATGATTTTTTTGTTTGTTTTTGTCTGGTGGCCTTCCCCTATAAGACCTAGACTACTCGCGTATAAATTGGGTTAAAAATGAAATTGAAATAACAAAAAAGTGATTTTTTGCGCGTTTTTTGCATTTTTGGCAATTTTGCAAAATGTTTTTGCAACATTTTTATACAACGATTTCACCTACCCACCAAGACAAACAAAATGAGACATTCCCCATCAAAATCGGTTCAGTAGTTAAGGCTGTCGGTCTGTCAATGTTGAAGATGACTAAGGACATGTAAAAGGTGAAAAAAATGCCATTTTTAAAATTGAATATCTCTGGTTGTAATGAATCAAAATTAATGATTTTTTTTTATTTTTGTCTGGTGGCCGGCCCCTATAAGACCTAAAAAAATTATACCTACAGGTGCCACCGTTTTTTTGCTGTGAGGGGGTGAAATCCGGTACTTGTCACGTCCAGTATATATATACGCTTGGCAGCCTCTGGTGGTTTCTTACTTGGCGGGATCGGAGCGCTGCCAGCGCTCCTAGATACATATATAACTTATATTTTTAGTTGAAAGAAAGAGAAACATTTCATAATAATTCAGAAAATATGTAGATCGAATAAAAATAAGTTTTTCTTTGATTTTTTCGACAAGTAAGTACTATAGGGAAAAAATTTAAATTTGATGAATTATCGATTTTAAAAGAGCTATAATCCTCAGAATCAGGGCTAACACTGTTATTATTGTTTTCCCGCGACCTTAAAACGAATATTTTCATTGAACCATTCTATTGGTAGTTTAACGTATGTAGATCTCGGTAAACTGAAAGTAAAAAGTGCCTGGATTAACGAACATCTGTGTGCAATGACCCATGAAAATAAATAACATTCCAAGCGCATATTACTTTCTAAAACTTTCATCTCAAATTGAATTGAACTCTAAAAAAATCCCAATTCAAAGTTTGCTAATTTACTTAAAATAAAAAAAAAATCTCTTTGATTTCGATCGAACTATAATTTATTTTTTATTCTCTTTGATTTTTGATTTGTAATTAGTTGAAATCTCCTCCCCCCCCCCGCATTCACATTCTACCCTGCACATTCTCTTCTTTTACACTTGTTTTGTGGAAATTCATTTAATCATTTGAGACGAGTGAGAATCAATATAGAACGAATTCTTTTTTTCTTTTTTGGATATTTAAGTTATTAGTCTCTTTTTTAAATTCCTCTTGTGTTTCCTTCTTTCTTTTTCTTTTTTTATATTCATCTCTTTGGAGTGTAATCAACTGAAAGAAGAGAAAATATATCCCTCTCTTGCTTTTTATTTTATTTTTATTTTTTAATTTTTGTTTTTTTATGAATACATTTTTTTTTAAAGATCAAATATTAAAAATAATAATTTGAAAATATTAAAATAAACAAAAAAAAAAAAAAAATTAAAATTCGACATTCTATCAGAATGTCCATATATGTCCATTTAACTCATTAATATAATAATAATAATAATAATAATAATAATAAATTATAATAGAGATCATAATTATTACAATTGTTTAAAATATATAATACACTTAGAGCATATTAAATGCTAGAGACTAATAAAATTTAATATTATAATATCTCTTATAAATTCAGATATTAAATAAAATATAAAAATAATTATTAAAATATTTATAAAACATGATAAAGAAGTAATCTTCATATTTTTATCAAATAAATAAGAATCCATGGAACTAATTTTTTAAAAATCCTAGAATTTGGTGATTTGTTTTAGGAATTAAGATTATTGCAATATGATAATTCAAACAATTTTTTTAACTATTTATTTAATCAACAAATATTGGAATATATTTGAAAATTCTCAAACAAATATTGTTTTTAGTCAAATGATTAAAAATAAAGAAAGAAATATGAAATTGAAACAGCATTTGTTATTATTAGGAAATATTTTAATTAATATTAATAATTAATAAATAAACTTATTAAATAAAAAATATTTCAGATTCTATATATTAGTTTCTTAAGATTCAATTCATTAATATAAATTAATTATAAATTATATAAATAATTTATAAATTAATTTCGCTACATTGATTAAAAATAAATCGGGAGTGTCCTCCCCTAGACTTTCCCGCATATAAATAGGTAATTAGGTTATTATTATTATGTTTTAACAACAATAAAAATAAACAAACTAATTAATTTAAATTATAAAGTAAAATGGTTTAACACTAATATATATTTATAATTTACACCTAACGCTACTTGTATAGGTAAAATGTCACTTCCGGTAGTCAGATCATGATGAAATTTGGTATCTGAATTTTTTTCATATTTTTAAATCTATATACAAAATAGGAAGCAAATATTTTGAAGCAAACTGGTACTTTACTTGAAAGGTAAACGCAACCAGTGTAGGTAAAATACCACTTCCGGTTAACCGATTTTGACGAAATTTTGATAGAAATCTACAAACTGTGAATAATATCGGTGTACCAAATTTCGAAGTCCTAGCTTGATTAGTTTTTGAGTAAATTTGCTTACAGACATTACATACATACATACATACATACATACACACACACAGACATAATTCGTAAAATGGTATTTTCCGACTCAGGGAGGTCTAAAACGTCAAGATCTATCGAAATCTCGAAGTCGAAATTTTTGACGATTCCAATACTTCCCTTATACGAAGTATGCGGGAAAGTAAAAATAAAATAATACATTCCCTAAATTACCGGCCGACGATAGTAAGGGAGGTATTGTTAAGGTTATCTTTTTAAAAAATGATAATTAATTATTTTTTTTTTTTATTATTATAATAATTAATAAAATATTATTTTCAAATAAAAAAAATTTAAAAAAATACAACAAATGACAGAACATTTTTATTTTTTAAAAATAATTCTCTTTCAATGTGTTGTATTTATGTCAGGAAATCACGCATCTCCTGACCTTTGGGCTGACTGTTCCTTTATGGTATTTAAATTACCTTAGGGCATTTTTATATTTAACCCGGTTGCTTTGAATGTTGACATACATACAGACAAAACGAAAAGAAATGAATGCAAACACACTCAGACATTGCCAAATGTATACCTCACATTTTATAGGAAAAATAACTGAAAAGATGTTTAAAAAAAGGGTGAGTTAAATAAATACTACCAAGTGTATACAGAAGGTGTATAAAAAACAACTAACTCTTCGATTTTTCATCTCGTGTTTGATATTTTACTATACATTAATATTTTAAAATTGTTTTTGTTAAAAAAATATTTTTCCTTCTTAGGGAAAAACTACCAATTTATGAAAATAAAAAATTTAAATAAATTACTGAAATGTTTTTTATCAGAATACTTTTATATGATGATTATTATTATTATTATTTTTTGAATTTCTAATTGAATTAAGCATTAGATAGAAAAAACATTCTGTTAACAAAAATTCAATAAGTTTAATATTTTTAAATTTAACCAAAAAATAAGTTATGAATTTTCTTATTTACTTACCATCCTACCTATAAACATTAAAAGTTATAAATATAAACATACTAGGTTGTTTTAGCAGTCAACAATCAAGGGAATCCTAATTACAAATAATAAAAAAATCCTACAAAATAAGTTAAACTAGTATTTTTTTTTTATATCAACTAGAATGTGTTTTTAGAAGAATTAGAAATATAATTTCTAAAACTAAAATGATTATTATTAAGATTGAAAAAATTATAACGTCTCTAATAAATATTGGAATCCATTTATTACGATACAATCTTGTTTTAACTGATAATTAAATTATTGACGAGAAAAATCCTAATAGCTTAAATTAATAGATTTTAATTATTTTTTTTTATTATATTAACATATTATATTATATATTAGTTTTCATAATTTAATTTACATATAAATATTTGAATATATAATAGGTGGTTGCATGTATTTTTATCAAAGATATTGACGAAGATGACAAGTATCAATGGCAAACAAACTAACCTAATTATTATATTTGATGGTTATGGTTTCTATACATAAAATAACAGTTTTCCATTGAGTTATTCAGTATTCATATAGACCAGTGTTTCCCAATGTGGGGCCCATGCCCCACAAGAGGGCAATTGGATTGAAAAGGGGGGCAATTCGAAAATGGACTCGACACAAGTTTAACCCTTTTTAATATTAAAAATTATGTATAAATTACATAAGGCGGAATAAGAATTTTATAGGGGCTTAGGTGTGGCACAAAAAAGGTTGGGAAACACTGATATAGACGCTAATCATGGAACGCACAAAACTGCATTTTCGACATTCATTACTTTTGTTTGATTTGAAGAAACCTATCAAACACTTTTAGAAACTTATGGGGGTGCTATTCTGTGATATGCCAATTGATTGTTTTAATTTCAACAATAAAAATGGTGATTTTGATGTCTGGAGGACCTAAAAAGTTGAATTGTAAGACTTTTTGAACGAGAACAGAGCTCAAACTCTCAAAAAACTTTCAGACAGCTTAGCAATTGATGACTCAACTGTTTCGAGACGTTGCAATGGGAAAGATCCAAAAGGAGGGAAAATGGCTACCGTATGAATTGACTGAAAATGCCATTTCGAATCGTTTTAACATCGCAGTTCCATTGCTTGTCATCCAAAAAAATGAGTTTTCTGTGGCGTATTGTGACTGGCGCTGAAAAGTGGATCTACTTCGACGATCGCAAAAAGTTATGGGTTAGCTCTGAAGAGCCATACATATCGACACCGAGGCGGAATATTCATGACCATAAAAGCATGGTGTAGGGTATTACTAAAACATAATGCAGATAAACCTAACTGCAGATGTCTACCGAGATTAACTCAACAAATTCGGACACACGTTGCAAGAGTTTTAAAGGATACACTGTTGCAATTCGAATGAGAAGTTCTGTCCCAATCAGCGTAATCACCAGACAGAGCCTCTTGATTACGACTTGACTTGGTTGGCACACGGTTTTGAAAAGCTGAAGAAGTGCGAAACTGAATCGATGATTGGATCGCTGCCAAATCAACATCGATCTTTTGACAGGGTGTCGCCATGTTACAAGCAAGATAGGCAAAAATTTTAGAAAATGTTGAAAAATATTTTGATTTTTTCTGATTAAAGTGAAAAAATGATCAGAATACATGGAAACATCTAAAATATAATATTTGTTTTTTATTTATTTTATTTTATTTCAATGAGGTATGAAGTACAAATAATTTTTTAGATAGGTTTTTTTATTGGAATTTCATTGAATTTTTATTTAAATTATGAAAATATAATATGATATTGAGAATATTGAGTGTATGTATTAAAATTATTAATAATTTCAAATTTCTCTACATTATAACGATAAATTTAATGAATTACTTATTAACAATGTTGAAATGAAAGGGACCATTCTTTGAAAGAGTTTCTCGTGTCAATTTCACATTTTCCCGAAAGAATTTAACAAACCTCCATCTCCCAGTTGATTGATCTACTTTTAATCAATTTAATTCAGACCGAAACCATACCAGGCACAACCAACCATTCATCAAACAAATTACAAAGTTCCCTATCTATCTACTTTTACATATAGAAGGACTATAAATTGAAGAGTTATATAAATAATTTTAATTGAAGTGGTCTCTCTTTTGGCAGTTAAGACAATAAAATGACTATAAAATTTAAAAAGAAGATATATATTTTTCTAAAAGTTTATTAAATATATTTATAAGATATAATAATAAAAGATAATTTATATATATTATATATATAAATGATTCCCTATTTCCATTGGTCATTGTATTACATGTCAACAGTTGTGTACCTAGAGGGGGGGGGGAGCGGTGGGTGCGGTCCGCACTGGGCGGCACTTATCTTGGGGCGGCATTTTTTATATATAGTTATAGTTGTTTTTAGCAACTTATTCATTTCATATTTATTTTTTTTCTTTCTTGAATAATAAATGATTATTATGATTATTATAAGTTTACTATTTGATTTATATAAATTATGATTAACTATATGATTTCGAATATTATTCCTCGGTGTATATAAATGCATTTTAGTGTAAATTTTGAATTCTAATTCCAAGAACAGGATAATTATTTTATTTTATTGTATTCATAAAAATTCGTTGAATTCGTAAACGCATCTTTAAGATTTTGATGGGCAAAATTATCTTCGTTCTACAATGAGTCAATTAAGACTACAAAATCTTGCAATATTGTCAATAGAACAAGATATTACAAATAATATAAATTTTGAGAGCATTATACACGATTTTTCTAGTATGAAAGCTAGAAGAGTAAATATTATATAAATATGTTTACGAGTGCATACAAATATGCATAAAAAAATTTACTCTGTGTATTAATTAATATTGATTAAATAACTTAATAATTTATTTATGTGTATTAATTTATAAAAACCACTATTTGATTGACTTATAATAAAGGGCGGCAAACCGGAGATCGCCCCGGGCGGCAAAAGTTCTAGGTACTCCACTGCATGTCTACAACTTTACAGATTTCATTCATGTTTTTTTTTATAAAATTTCTAATACTTTATACAAGGTTTTAACGGGAAAAAATCAAGAAAATTGTGCATTAAATTTAAATTTAATCTTAATTGATTGGTTTCTTTATTTATTATATTAATATAAATATCAATAGATTTCCTACTTAATTTAGAAAATTTGGATTATCTCCTTTTTTATAAGTGAATGATCAAAACATATTAACATATTTCGAAATGATATATCCACGCATGATTGTGTAAGTTTACTTTCTTTGATCTTTAAAAATTGAGTTTTTGTTGGCTTCATTAATTCCTTTAAAAGAAAATTGTATTTCAATATATTTATATAGAACGAATGAGATTGAAAGAGATGTATCGAGGAAAAAAAAATCATATTAAAAATAACAACTTTTACGTTTAAAAATAAATTAATTTAATCTATTTATGAATAATATATATTTCGTTTGAAAATACTACTTATAGCATTAAATTTTCCTAAAAGTATCAAAGTCTGAAATATGATCATACTTTGGGTTATTTATGCTAGATCCCCAGAAAAAGTTGTGTTGTTTCAGGGTAACCAAGCAGGGACCTATATTTTATACTACATAATGGACCCTATAATCAAAGCCACTAACATTGTCATTTCCATTTGCTTACTCCAACCTTACTCAACTCCTCTATACTACAAGATTACCCTGAAGCAGTTTATTCCATGTCAAATGTTAGCCCTGGGTTTACTCTCCATGTTTTCCCATCATCACCCTCCATCTAAAAAGACAAACCATCTCTGTCCATACACCACAGACTTGTTTACAATATAAATGAAAATTAATACTTTCAAAATAGATTTAAATGTAACCGTAGGAAAACAAATCTTAGTAATGAAACATTTTTATTTTTATTTTTTTTTTTTTTTTTGAATTTTTATTTCTCTTTCATTATTTCTTTACTTTCAACCACTGAGAATTCATTCATTGATGAATTTTAAATTTAATTCAACTTGTGCGATTGAATCAATATTTATAAATCATTCCTTTCTTCAAATTGAATATCTAATTATAAGAAAAAAAAAACTGGTCGTTTGCGTGGGGTGTCAAAAATTGTTAATTTCAATTCAATTTCTTTGAAAACAAATTAAATTAAACCAAAAAAGAAAAAAAAAATATAAAGATGAAACTTTTTCTTTTTTTTTTCCTAGTGAGAGAGGGGGAAGTGTAGTGGGGAGGTTTGGCAAAGGGGTTGGAGAGTAAAAAGCAAACCGACGAGTTGATCCAATTGCTTTACTTTACTCGGCTGCTGTTACTCGCTAAACTTTGACAAGTTGGAGGTTTCGAATTGGTTGGATTTCCCGAACAAATCATGTGGAAATATTATAGAGTGATTTGCCAAATGCTTTGCTCGCTTTATATTGACTTGAAATAATTTGAACATCCGTATATTCGACCACGAAATTTACTATTCGCTAAATGACGGATCGGAAAATGTAGCCAAAGTATCTTTCAATAAATGTAAATAGATATCGGCAACATAGGCTTCAGAACATCTGAAATTTTCTTTATTTCAAATAAAGAAATTCATCTTAAGGGAGATAATAGATAATCTTTAAATATATTCACATATAATGTGTACCCAAATAAATGGATAGATTATACCCTGCATAGCTGGTAGATTAAAATGCTATAGAAAGCAAATTGAATCATTATCAAGAAAACTTGAAAATTTTCAAACCTAATACTATTTATTTATTGCCTTTATTTGGTTACATATCACATATATATATATATATATATACAAAAATTTTAATTGATTTATTAATTATGACAGAACCAGGCCCTTGCGGGCATAGACCTCTCACAAAATTCTCCAAGCGATTCTTTGTCTTGCGATTCTCTGCCAATCCGTTCCCGCTGTTTCGTGGATTTCATCCGACCATCTTTTTACTTGTCTGCCTCTTTTCCTTTTTTCTTCCAGTATATGCCATTCCAAAATTCTCTTAGACCATCTTTCGTCTTGTGTTCTTACTTTACAAACCTAATATACCTACATATAAATTAACTCGTTAAAATTCTCTTCAATTTTGGGAACAGAACAAACACGTTGAACTGGTAAAATTATTGGGACAATTATTGTTACAGTCTTGTTTTTAGTCAAATAAACGAACATACAATGAAGCTTGAACTAAGTGAATTATCATGTTTCAAAAGTCATGAAATGTTTTATAACAAATCTTAGATCAACTTCAATCAAATGAGGTTGAACTTGTAGGAAGTACTCCTTAGTGGTCGTTTGATCTTGAGACAAAAACTTATTATATATTCAAAATCGAAAAACACAGTGTGCAATATCTGTGAAATTCGGATAGACCTGTTGTATATTGTATGGGTAAACATATATCACTAGTAAAACTTTGTTTAATTTAGAGATGATTCACTAAAAACAAGAATCTCTCAACATTGCTTCAATTTAGTCTCTGATTCATTATATATCATAGATACAACGTAAAATTGATCGAATCGGACTAATTCAACCCTTAAAAAATTATGAACAAATATTATATTTCAAATCACAAAACAAAATAATGTTGCAAATAATAAGCTGGTTATTGACAATTGCAATAAATTAAATATTCTCACTATTATCCTTCCATTGTGACATATTTTTATTTAAATAGGTATATAAAAATCCTTTCTGTTTATTTTAATAATTTTTCAGTATTATTTGGTATATTATAAATAGCATGTGTATAAATTACAGATTTTATTTTTGTGAATTTTACAAATACTATCATAACACACATTTTACTTTTGTTTCGATAATCCTCTCTTAAATAAAATTAGACAATTTATTAAACCTGTAAATGAGAATTCATTGAACATCTTATCGTTAATAAATATTTGTATTTATGTTTTATAAATAAAAATAACTATTCATATACCTATATACGATAAACATATTTATGTATTTTTCTATTTACTTGCAATATTTAAAACGGATGTCCGGGTTATTCAGAGTTATAACTGGAAATAAGCTCGTTGTAATAAACCAGTCGGAAATATGACTAGCGTTGGCCATTTTTACAAGGGAAATGAGAACTTATGTCGGTACGCGAATGTTTTAAGCAGAAAAAAGAGGATTGCTATTTCTATTTTGTTTGTCTGGGTGAGTGAGTGATATGGAGGTGAGATGAGAGGGATGGGGTAGGTTGCCACTAGGCGATTCATTGCCGATCTCAACGGGATTCTTGCATCGACAAATCAATACCTGAGGGCGAGACCAGGTCGTTGTTATTTCAACACCAGGAAGGCTTCAATTACACCCTGTCCAATACTCCTAAACCGCCACCTGAGCATTGTCGATTCATCACATTTCGAGTGAATCCCTTGCTCTTTTGGTAACCATATGTCTCGTTGAAATGACACAATTTTTTATACATTTATTTTTGATATTATTCAAAAAAAAACTATTTTTAAAATTTTAATTTAAGATAATATATCGTTAAGTCATTAAATTATTTGGAAAATACTTTTTACTATCTCGTCAGAGATAAGTAGTATTGCGATCACGAAAATTTTCGATGTCAAGATTTTGATGTTTTTATACGTTTTGAAGGTTCCTGAATCATTTTCATTAAGGTTGAGAAAAATGTCTGTGTGTGTGTATGTGTGTATGTATGTGTGTATGTATGTAGCCAAGATTATGCAAAAACCGTTTGAGCTAGGATCATGAAATTTGGTACATGGGCATTATTTAAAATTCGTAGTTTTCTATCAACTTTTGAGAAGTGTAGCTCAACCGGAAAAGGGTCATTACCTACAACGTTTCGATTTTTTTTCTTCTGAAGTGACCGTAAAAATAAAGATATATGTTTGATAATTTTTCTCATGATTAATAATTGTATAAAACTGCTATATATAGAATTTCAGCTTGATTGAATCGCTGAAAGTATCGGAATTAATTTTTTAATACTGCAAATCACGCGCCAACACGTGACGTGGTGCCATCAACAAAGAGCCAAGCATGCGCTGATTTAATAAATATAATTTATTAATTTTAATTTATAATTAATTAAATTTAATTTAAATATAATATATGTTAATTAATTCAATTCAAATTTTCGACTTAGTCGAGTGGAGACAATCCAGCTTATTTCATATATGTAAATATATGCCTGAATATATTAATATAATAAAAATCAATGATTTTTAATAATTCTTAGTGTCAGATATCATTGTCATATTGTTTTTTTTAATTCATAGTTATAAAGAAAATCTTCTTTAAAAATTTTGTAATAATTCATATTTATGTAGATACAAAAAGTGGATCAAAATTAAATAGAAAAATAATGTATATTTTTAATAAAAACAAAAAATAGATTTTAAAAACCATAATATTTTAATTAATTATATTAGTTATTATTAGTTACTTAATTTATTTAAAAAAAACAAAAAAATAAAATAAAATTATCAACAGATTTTATTTTAAGATGGAGGGTAGTTGTTGAAAATGTCTAACATAAACTTATAATTAATTACTTATGAAAAGTTTATGTCAAAGCAGCCAACCATTCTCATGCTGGCACTAGCAAGGATAGTATTAGTAGGCATAGTAGTAATACTTTGCTTCGTCTCCTTTTTATAAGCTCTTCTTTATATTGCTTATAAAATGACATAATAAAAATCCAATCTATCTACTACTGAGAACAAAAGGATACAATACACTTGTGTATATTTATGTATAAATAGAGACATAGAAATATCCTTTGATCAAGAATTTTAGGGTAATCGAATTCTACTCTTGGAAAATTAATAAGAGAGCCTTGGCGTGATACTTCCTTGAAATTATAAATTAACATTGTAATTTCTAACATATAAATCATAAAAAACTTTTGGTCATTAAAATTATAATTATATAGATCTATAATTTAGTCACCTTGATCAGTTCTATAAATATCTTGAAAAGAATTAATGATAATTTGATGATCATTGTATTAGAGAAGGTTTACAATCAATTACTGATGCAAATTTAATATTGAAAAATTGAAAGAACTAATTCGACAATTTTATTCAATTTTCCTCAGTAAAAGTTTTTTGACGTATTCCAAAATATCACTTACAATTTACATATACAGAGTAAATAGTAAAAAAGGAAAATAATTTTGATTTCCATTTGGGGTGAATAATTGATTCAAATTTACAAATCCCTAGAGTGAGAGAGAGAGAGATATTAAGTGATTGGCCAGTCTAAAATCAGTATTGTTTGTTGTTTAATCACTGATGGTCTCTTGACACCACCCTCGATTTTATGTCAAATTCTATCACCACTTTGAAAAATTATCTCAAATAATAATTTTTAGAGGATGATCTTATACTGGGTGGGGCAGAAAAACCTATCAGATTTCAAAACGTTATAAAATTAAAACCACTCAGCTTGTCAAAAAATTTCTTTTATTAACATATCGCAAATGTTATGCCATTATGGTGCAACCGCCCACACATCGCGACGATCAATGGACATTCTCAGGGAAATGTGTC
Organism: Labia minor; assembly: GCA_963082975.1. Taxonomy (NCBI): domain Eukaryota; kingdom Metazoa; phylum Arthropoda; class Insecta; order Dermaptera; family Spongiphoridae; genus Labia; species Labia minor. Next base: position 43,746,449 of record OY720350.1, on the reverse strand, counting down.
CAGGTCGCCTCATTTCTCTGAGAGGTGATCTTGGCTTGCCGCCGCGCTCACCGGATCTCACTCCATGTGACTTCTTCCTTTGGGGTTACCTCAAATCGAAGGTTAACCAGCATCGACCCTTCTTGCTTTACGAAGGGAAATTGCTCGGGCATTTGAAGAAATTCCTGTGGCAATGACGGTGAAAGTCATGGAAAGCTACCGCGAGCGCCTAAATCAGTGTATCTGCTCCCAAGGACGACATTTGAGTGATGTGCTTTTCAAAACTCAAATTTAATAATGGCATAAAATTTGCGATATGATAATAAAAGAAATTTTTTGACAAGCTGAGTGGTTTTAATTTTATAACGTTTTGAAATCTGATAGGTTTTTCTGCCCCACCCTGTATATGTTTTAATTCTCTTTTATAGAAACATATATTTCTGATTGTTTAATGAATTTCAATCATTTCAACTTAATATTTCTTTTAATTGTAGCATGAGTGTAAAATATTAAAATTTAAATAAAGTTCAAAATTGTAAAATATTTATGTTCATGAGAATATATACTATTAAATGTTATCATGGATTTTAGATTAAAATGTTGATCACAATAAGGATGGGAGAGAGAGAGAGATAGCTTCTCAATACAAATAATCTCTCTAAATTATTCTAGATTACTATTGGTAGTATTCATTCATGAATGAACTTTCTAAGGAGTTCCCAAACCTATTACGCTTCATCGCTTACCCTCTTATATCAACAAAATCACCCCAAGTGATAGAAATAGGTGGGGTAGGTAATCATTACACCCCTTAGAATAGTATTAATAGTAATATTAACACTCTTAAAGTAAATATTGCCGGTATTTATAATAATATAATAATAATTATTTATAATATAATTATAATAAATAAATAGAAGTTTTGAAATGATTTTATCTTTTTTTAATTTTATAGTGTGTATAATAAATTTAAATAAATGTATTTATCTATCTTCGCGTATTCGAAAGCCCTTGACCCCAGCATCCACATTCCTCCAAACGTCCCTAGCTTTAGCTATCTCTATCCAACACCTATTTTCTTCCGACACCATCACATCCATCACACATCCAACTTTATCTGCCCACAGGGCTCTTGCTCTTCTAACCGATTGTTTTCAATCAAGTTTTTTGTTAGTCTTCACTTCCATTGTAACCATCGCATCTTTTCGGTTTTATGATCGTAATAAAGTTTGAAGATGCATAGAGATCATGTAATTCCTTATTTTTTAAGTATCCTCTGTTTCTTGGTGATTTCATACTTTTCAGCCCATATATGCTACTAATAATCCTATTTTCAAATACTCTAAATCAAATTAATGTTTTTAATTATTAAAATGATAAGTCAGTCTATTTTTCAATTTATTCCAATAAAATTAATATCAAACGGATTTTGTGGTTTCCAAAATATTTCATTAATGGCCTCTTTACTTTTCCTCCCATTAAACCATACATTTTTTAATTGATTTTGAAATTAAATTTACTGTAATTTTTATCATATATGATTATCATACATTCCTATATATTAATGGATGAGGTTTGAATGTTTTAAATTTAAAATAAAATAAAAAATCGTAAACATTATTAAACGATAGGTTGATCTAATTACAATTATAAATGCAAAAAAAGGTTTTAAATAGTTATTAATTCAAAAATAACACATATAAACTGATATAATCCTCTTATAAGTTTCAATCTTCAATATAAATTTGTTTATGGATAAATTAAAATAAACCTTAAAATTAATTATAAAAATTAAAAATAACTAAAATATTTAATATTCTCTTTTGTTATACATTTTTATTTGGAAATAATTTCTATTTTATTAAATTAAAAATATATATATATAAAATATATATGATGGGGGGAGATTGTTATTACCATTATCATTTATTTCTATCTAAACATGGTGAAATAATATATATTATTTAAAAATTAAATTGAAATGGAATGAAAATAAACGTTTTAATATCCATTGATTTATTGATTCAGTTTAATTTATAATTCTTTGATTCATTAGAATATTAAATTAATTCTCTGCACGCGTTAAAATAAAAATTGAACATGACATTTCATTATATACGATATATAATTTTAGTATATCTATATAAACCAATAAATGTGTATTTTATTATAATTTTCAATGTAAAAAAATGATTTGATTTAAACAAATTTATCTCTACTTCAATGGCATCTTTTCAACATTGAAATTATAATTAAATAATTTATTTCATATGATATTAACTAATAATAATATTAGTTTTGTTTATCTATTTGTATTTTAATATTAAACACAAAGCAAAAAGAAATATTGAATAATTTAATAATAATAATAACAATAATATAGTAATAATAATTGAGGACACGCGGGCTTCAAAATATCTCTCAGCTCTGCAGAAAACAAGTCATAAAGATATGATCTTCCTGAATTATAAAAAAACCTAGGTAACTAGTTTGGCCACCATGGATTTCCACCTCTTAATCTCAACCAATCACAAGTAGACGAACAACTCTCATCCTCTCAGGATCGCATTGCATCTTGGAAAGCAAAAAAAAAACCCTCTATAACAAATATCACACCCAACTAAAAGAACCTTACATAGACAGTGAATTATCACTCTCCCTATTTAAAAATGGGTTCCTCTATCCGGCAATTGATGTATTCATCACGGCAATTCAGGACAGGACAATAAAGATCAAGAGAGAGAGAGAATTATGAGAAACATTCCTAAAAAGAACATAATAGACCTATGCAGAAAATGCAATTAGCAATGGGAAACAATAGAGCATCAGTATAGTCCATATCAATGAAGGTGAAGAAAAATGCAATTGAGCCCCAGGGAATGTTGCTAATCAACTAAAAATCTTGATTCCAGAAGGAACGGCAATAATCATTGTTGCTGAGGTAAAATAAGCTCGCGTATCAACGTCCATCTTTACAGTGAACATGTGGTGTGTGCTCACACAATAAATCCTAACAATCCAATTGCTTCTATAGCATAAATTATTCCCAGAGTTGCACAAAAGCTTCCTTTTTCCCTCTTTCCTGTCTAATAATGTGCGAAATCATACTAAATCCTGGTAAAATTAAAATATAAACTTCAGGGGGGTGAACAATGGATACCATTGAATAAAACCCGGGTGGTTGCGCTGCTCTAGTGGAGAGGAATTATGCCAATAGTCATAACCAAGTGGCTAAAATCATCCACAATTTAATAACTATTTCTGACCCCTATTACACTCCTTCTTCAGTCCTCGAGTCAGATTCTCACATGCTGTATTGGGACCTTCCGATAATTTTGATAATAACAGATATGCCATTATTATTCCTATTATCATCTCGACAGAAGGAGTATCATCCAACAAATTAAAGCAAAATCTTAGAGGGGTTTACAAAAAAACGTTATACTACATACATGCCACATCAAAAAGACCTAATGCTATAAAGAAGAAAATCCAGAGGTGTTGTGGGTCAAGGTGACCTCCCCCTTGAGCCTAATCCTACAAAGAAAAAAAAAGAATTTTGAATTTTATATACTTTTCGCATATCTCACTCAACTCTTTCAGTTCTTATAAACAAATTTCAAATTAAATAAGTATAATAATTTTTAAAATTATTAGAAATAAACTAAATAGTGCTCAATAAGATTAATCAATCACTAAAGTGATAAAAATAATTATAAATTAAAAATATATTTTCTTTTTGTTGCAAAGTTTCAATGTTTCAACTTGAATTAATATTAAATGTATTTAACTGGTGTGATTTATTCATTAGATTGAATGGAAAGTGATATAGAAAATAAAATCGTCATTAATCATTTATCGGGGATATCTTTAGCTCTTGTTCTTTGTGTTGATGAAAGAGATTGAAATCATTTCAAAATAGATGATGCGATGATGATGCTGCTGTTGATAAATACGCAAATTTTAATGACGTATTCAATAACAACATCGAGGAACAGAATCAATTTGTATACGAGAAAGGGTGTGTTGTGTAATGCGCTTTTTTTTTACTTACCCCCTTGTCGCCCAATTGTTCTACTCTGCAATGCAAAAAGGCTGTTTGTCCGACTGCCGTGGTGACATTTCGCGGGACGTCCATGTCGAAGTATGGAGCTGAACTGACATTTGCTACCGAATTTCCATTCAATTCGGTGTCCAATGGGCCAACGCGTACCACCCCTGGAACAAAGTTTTTTTTTTTTGAACTAGCATTTCTTTTGTGTTTCCAATCATCTGTACAAAATACATAGAAGTCCGTTTTCCATAGTCATTCGGGAAAATTTGTCAATTGCAAATGAATTTAATTGAAAATCAATGTATGAAAAATAATCGACTTAATTCTCAATGTAAAAGAAAAATATATTATATTCAATTATAATAATAATGACTCAACTTGTATTTAATATTGAATAATACTTTCTATGTATTCACAAAAATAGTTTGAGTTATAAAAACATAAAAAATATTAAGTTAGGAGTTAAGAAGAAGTTGTGGCTCGAATGGGTGAAGAAAAATTAGTGAGAAGTTTGTTTACTAGAAAACCAATGATAAAGAAAATTAAGCATACAGATTACAGTATACAAATTTATCATTACAAGGATATACATATCTGGGGAGTTTGGATTTGGATGGAAGTAAATTAGTGTAGAGAAGAATGGGAATGTTCTGGCTAGAACTTTTGCATTCTGAAGTGCCATAAAATAGGTTGCAGTAGATAAAGCAGAGAATAAAGATGGTTTCTCAGTAAAAAAATAATTGTAATATGTCTAATAATTTATATAAATAAAAGTAACTTAATATTAATGAGGAAAATGATCACAATTTTCTCAAGAAAATTACTTTGTATAATTTTTTTTTTATAATGAAAACAAAAACTCAAAAAAGATTATGTAGCTCAACCAGAAGATGGTCATTACCTACAACGTTAGATTTTTTTTCTTCTAAAGTGACCGTAAAAATAAAGATATATGTTTGATAATTTTTCACATGATTAATAATTGTATAAAACTGCTATATATAGAATTTCAGCTTGATAGAATCGCTGAAAGTACCGGAATTAATTTTTTAACACTTCAAATCTCACGTGCCAACACGTGACGTGGTGCCATCAACAAAGAGCCAAACATGCGCTGGTTCAATAAATATTATTTATTAATTTTAATTTATAATTTAATTAATATAATTTAATTTAAATTAATATTATTGTTATTTAATCCAATTCAAATTTGCGAGATAGTCGTGTGGAGACACTCCAGATTTTTATTTTTTTTTGTAACTTAGAAACATTTTTAATTTTTAAATCAAATTTCCAGAAGCCGGTTGGTTGGTTGGTTCGCTGATGATGGCTGCATAATATATTTTGTGATTTTTATTCGAACTCGTTATCATGTGCATTACGCGAGTGGCATGCTATATAATCTCCGTCAAGTGTCTTATCAAATATTGATGCAACCTGAGTGAATTCCTTCTTGTATTCCTTTCAAGCAAACCTTGCTCCCTACGCTCTCCCTCCTCCAACTCAGACCCAAAACCCTTTTCCTACCATCCATTGCATCGTCTTCTCTTACCACTTACGCCATTCCGCTTACAGGGAATAGAAAAGCTCTTCGCATCTATTATCAAATCACATTATTCAACAAAAAAAATCATACTATTAAATAAAGTAATTCGACTTTTATTTTATACACTTCTTATAGTCATATTTAATAAATAAATGATTACATCTTTTCACAAGTAGCAATAAATAGTATTCTCCCTTCTCTGTATAATTTTACTAAATTGTAGTAAATGGATTTATAATCATTAGATTATATATAATAATATTAAATTATAATTAATATATTTAATTATATGAAAACTGATGATCATATTCAATATTCCAAAAATTACGGTCTTAAATCATTTTGCAAGAAATACATTTTCTAACACGAAAATTTTATTTTAGAATTTGAAAATAAACGTTTAAAAATTGCTATTATAAGACTAGGATTGGATTTTTATTAATTTTTTCTATTTGCTTATTTTTTTTTATGTTTTTATTAAGTGCCTTATTATAATATGATTCATTTTAGATTATTGAAAAATATTACTGTGTACACATTTATAAAGAAATTTTATCAATAAAATTGTTATTTAAATTAATTTAATTCTTTTATTAAAGATACAATAATAATATAATAATTCAATGAAATCTATCAAAAGCTTATGGTGATTATGCTCTATATAACATTTGAATTTTTATGTTTTCGACTCTTAAAATAAATTATTTAGATTGATATATTTTCATAGTAAAACATCCTTCACATTATATTAAATTCATTTTTAAATTCCATTTTTTTATTTTTATTTGAAAGCATTTTTTAATTTTAAATGAATACTTAAAAACCTCTCTATCTCTCTCTCTCTTTCTCTCTTCATTTATCGATGAAATAATATTAATTCGAGTAGAAAGTGTAAAAAAAAAGTTTGAATATTAACAAGTTGAACGGCTGATTCATAATTTTAAGATTTTACATTTTTTTTTTTAATTAAGGTCACTCTTTTTAAATTATATGTCGATCTATATTTCACATCTTTTGATTTTTAATGAAACTTCTTTTTATTTGTTTGTTATCTTTTTGTTATGTGATGGAATGAAAAAGAGAATGAGTGGGTGTGCTATGAGTATTGATAGTAATGGCAGAGGCAGTGGAGAGAAGAGGAAATTTAAAATAAACATATCAAGGGTAGAATTAATCAATTCACGTTTACATTACGGCTAAAATGACGATGTGTATGTGAATGTGTGTGAAATAAACAAAGAAAGAAAATGGTTTCATCTAAATATCAATCGACCTTTTACTTCTCTGCTCTTATTAACGTTTGACTAATTTAATAAAAAGTCTCACATACCTAAATCAATTTAAATTCACTAAATCATTATTTTTTTTTAACATAGGCATTTTTAGTTATTGATTTGAAAATATCTTATATATTTATTTGTTTGATAATTATTATATATATACTAGCCTTTCCCAACTCTTCTTAAAATATAATGTTATTAACTTTAGTCACATTGTCGTAATAATATTTTTATTTTTTTTTATTTGACACTTATTTAATTTAATAATGACAAAAGAAAATTTGCGGTAGGCAGGACACGTGGCTAGAATGGGAGAAGATATAATGGCGAAAAATATATTATATTGGTAGGGAGACCGAATGGGAAACTTCCACTTGGAAGATCAAGGACACGGTGGGTGGATAATGTGGGAATAGGTTAGGGACTGGAAGGTTGTGGCTCAGAATAGAAATACTTGGAGGGGTGTGGTTGCTGCGGCCAAGAATTTTCGAGTTCCGTAGAGCCACAGAGATAGATATAGATATAGATATAAAACAAAATTTAAAAAAAATTAAGTTCGTTACAAATTAATAATTTTGACAACTTGTAACTAACTTCAAAATGATACAGACATCACATACATACGATGTAAATTATATATATACAGGGTGGACTAAAATTCCGGTAACATTTCAAATGGTTATAAAAAATACAAAAAGAGATATGAGAGAAAATATGTTTATTTATTATAAAAGTATAAGTATAAATCAGGGTTTTATTTTTTAAAAATAACGTCGTCCAAATGTGCCCCTTGTTTAGTTTGGCACCCCTGTAACCTAGGGCGGAAACTTTCCATCACCGCCCGACAAGTGTTTGTAGAAATGTTCTGAATTTCCTCGCGTATATTTTCTTTTAATTCTTCAATAGACTGAGGGTTGTTATTAAAAACTTTACTTTTGAGGTATCCCCAATGGAAAAAGTCCATTGATGACAAATCCGGGCTGCGGGGTGGCCAGTTAATGTCACCTCTTTTGGATATGACTTTTTGCTCTTTGATTGTAGTCATTTGGCCTTAATTGCAATTTGAATTTTATACGGGTGTAAATGTAATATTGTTTACTGGCTCTCTCGACGTCCTAGGTCGGCCGAATCCTGGTTGATTTAATGTTGAAACCGTCTCCTCGAACTTCTGTACCCAATTTTTAATTGCACGAGTTGATGGAGTGTATTTCGTATGTTGTGCTGTGTACAAAATTTTCGTCGCGCTTTAGTCGCAGAATCGTACTCGCGTACGCAAAACGCGCGTTGTGCTCCGCTGAACGACGCCATGGCACTGAATTCCAACTAGCCTCTCTCGCGTTTAGTATCTCCGCTCCCCCCTATCCCCAGCAATTCGAAGCAGCGCTCGATTCAAATGTTACCGGACTTTTAGTCCACCCTGTATATATAGAAGAGAAAAAATAATAATAAAAATTCTACATATATTATATAATCTAATATTACAAAAAAATTTAATCTTAAATAAATAACATTTTTACGAAATTTAATATAATCGTGTTTCGGAAATTCATCCCTCCAATAATCTGTTTCTTGTCACTGGACACTCGAACAGTGCAGTCGCTTGATAACGATTGGAGAAGTAGCAATCGAAACGTTGTGTATATGTTTGTATTTTTTGAATAAATTTACAGTAGCAAATATCACAATATGTGGTTTAATTTACAAAATTCCATTATAAATCTCTTTCTTATTAAATTCTTCAAAATAGATATTTCTACATACTTTTTAATTTTTAAAGGTTTTTTAGAACTTCTTATAAAAATATACATTGATTTATACTTTTATTAAATCATAATTTTAAAAATATGATTATTTTTATTTTTGGAAAAATATTTTTTTCTAAAATCAAATTAAAGATTTTTTTATTTCTAAATTTGTATTATAAAGAGAAAAAAATGTTAGAGCTTAGTAATTAATTTTTAATTTTATTTAAGTTTATTTAATTATAAATATTACTATAGGGCCAATTAGTTCCTTTTGTGTACTTTCAATGCAATACAAATTGGTATTTACATACTTAAGAATGATTTCATATAAATGTTATTATGTAAATTACAATATTATCTAAATAGTGTGTTTGATAATAATATTATAAAATAAGTAATTACTAATCATTGTTAAAATTAGCGAACAAATAAGTTAATATTATATATAATATATTAAGAAAAAATAAATATATTACTATATAGTATAATAGTATTATATAAATAATTCGAATCTAAAATTGTTTATTGTTTTATTCCAATTTATTGAACTCAAAATGTAATATAAGAAAATGACAAAGAACAGATCATTATTTTAAAACCGAGAACGAAATATTAACTAGACATAACAAAAATAACTTTAAACATAAACTAAATTAAAGACAAAACAAGACAAGAGAGCTTCGACGGAATTACTTTTTCATCTTATTATCTTATTATTTCGGAAAATGTTTTTACTAATAGACTGATCACTCGTTTTTTGAGTCGGAAAGTGGAAGTATTTATTATTGTTTGTGACTAAAGAATTGACTTATTATCTTCGTATGATTTTTTTTTTCTTTTAAATTCTATAAATTTATTTAATATTATTTCTCGCCAGAAAGTTTTCGATGTTGAGATTTTGATGTTTTTATACGTTTGGAAGGTTCCTGAATCATTTTCACTAAAATTGAGAAAAATATCTGTGTGGTTTGAGCTAGAATGATGAAATTTGGTACATGGGCATTATTCAAAATTCATAGTTTTCTATCAACTTTTGAGAAATGTAGCTCAACCGGAAGAAGGTCATTACTTACAACGTTTTGATTTTTTTTTCCTCTAAAGTGACCGTAAAAATAAAGATATATGTTTGATAATTTTCCACATGATTAATAATTGTATAAAACTGCTATATATAGAATTTCAGCTTGATTGATTCGCTGAAGAATTAATTTTTTAACACTGCAAATCTCACGCGCCAACACGTGACGTGGTGCCATCAACAAAGAGCCAAACTTGCGCTGGTTTAATAAATATTATTTATTAATTTTAATTTATAATTTAATCAATTTAATTTAATTTAAATATAATATATTATGTTATTTAATCCAATTCAAATTTGCGAGATAGTCGAGTGGAGAAACTCCAGATTTTTTTGTTCTTAAAATCATGGTATTCCATTTGTTCAATTGATGTGGTGTTTATTTTTTACTATTTTTTTTAATAGTTTGGAAAGAATAATTAAGCAAAACAAATTTGAAGCTTTTTAATATAGAATATTAAATATTATTTTCTTATAAAAGAAAATAATTATTAAAAATAAGTAAAATATAAGTTGACCTGTGGCCACGTCCGAACCGACCGTCGGTTTGAAATAAATTAATTTCCATCTACAGAAACAATTTCAAATAATTTTAATAGATCTATTAATGTAATAAAAAACAGATATGGATAGAACATACATATTTTTAATTTTATTTTATTTATAATATATATGTAAGACCAGGCTGTGACGTCATGAATGGCTGAATGACGTCATATAATTTTAAATTAAGAAAAAACTAATAAAGATAATTTTCTCGAGGATAAAACCAATACAAAGTGCATGATTCGTGGTGATATATAAAAAAAACTCCTCATGTGAAATTTGGTGTGAAAACAATACCTCCCTTACTATCGTCGGTCGGTAAAAAAATTGTACTATTTTTAATTGATACCTAAACCTTTTTAGAAATGATAAGAAGATAATTAATTTTTATTATTAAATTATTTTATAAATAGATGTCCGAATGCTTGCGCAACTCCACTCGTTCCCTCAATTCCCTCGCCTACTCTCCCCCCACCACAGACCACTGCCTGCAGGCGAGCAGAACGCACTGACCATACTTCGAGTTCTTTCTCGTCAGAATTCAACCCTCATTCACTCTCTAATTAAAAAATGGATTGTAAATTAATTAATTACGTATTAATATAAGAGATATTACTAAAGCAATCCAAATAAAATTAAATTTTACTAAATAAAATAATTTTTATTAATCTAATAATGTCTTATGCTAAAAAAATATCATTTTTCAATATTTATTCTTTATACTTGATTCAAGAAATGTCATCTCATTAATTTTATTAAATGAAATGAAAAAATAAGTAATTCAAATATTACATCTTGAAAACTTGCATAAAAAAATTTAATTTTGTTTTAATTTTTAAATCCCAATAATCAGTGTAGAGTGTAGATAATATAGTAAGATATTATAAATTATATATATATATATATATATATATATATGTATGATATTTATTAGTCCTTTTTTAATTATTACCGACCGACGATAGTAAGGGAGGTATTGTTTTCACACCAAATTTCACATGTGGAGATTTTTACATATCTCCACGAATCATGGATTTTCTAAACAGAAAAAAGTATTTTTAGCATGATGTCTGTACGTCCGTCCGTCGGTCCGTCCGTCCGTCTGTCCGTATAGATCTGTACAGCCTGAACAGCTCAACCGATTTTGATGAAATTTGGTATATTTACTTAATGCATCAGTGGGATGAATTGATCAACTTTTGGTGCAAATCCAGAAACCGGAAGTGGTAGTATTAGCGATCGACGATAGGAAGGGAAGGGTTATTTTCACACCAAATTTCACATGAGGAGATTTTTTACATATTATCACGAATCATTCACTTTGTATTTGTTTTATCTTCGAGAAAAATCATCTTTATTAGTTTTTTTCTTAATTTAAAATTATATGACGTCATCCAGCTATTCATGACGTGACAGCCTGTTCTTACATATATATTATAAATAAAATAAAATTAAAAATATTTATGTTATATCCATATCTGTTTTTTATTACATTAATAGATATATTAAAATTATTTGAAATTGTTTCAGTAGCTGGAAATTAATTTATTTCAAACTGTCGGTCGGTTCAGACCTGGCCACAGGTCAACTTATTTTAAAATTTATTTAAAATATTCATTAGTTTTTATTTTAATATTGTGTACTTGAACAAATATCTATATTTTATTTAAATTTCAAATACTTATAGAAAATATTTATTTCAAATAAAATGTTTTTTTAATTAAAGTTTTACTTTTAATCAATTGTTAAACTTTTTTGGGATTTATAATATGAATTTTTATATAAAGAGAAGATCATTTCTTTACCTTGTTGTGTTTTTGATGTCGAGATTTTCATGTTTTTATACGTTTTAAAGGTTCCTGAGTCATTTTCACTAAGGTTGAGAAAAATGTCTGTATGTGTGTATGTAGACAAGATTACGCATAAACGGTTTAGACTAGAATCATGAAATTTGGCACTCAGGCATTATTCAAAATTCGTAGTTTTCTATCAACTTTTGAAAAATGTAGAAGAGGGTTTTGATTTTTTTCCTTTAAAGTGACCGTAAAAATAAAGATATATGTTTGAAGTTTTTTCACATGATTAAAAATTGTATAAAACTGCTATCTATAGAATTTCAGCTTGATTGAATCGCTGAAAGTACCGGAATTAATTTTTTAACATTGCAAATCTCACCCGCCAACACGTGACGTGGTTCCATCAACAAAGAGCCAAACATGCGCAGGTTTAATATATATTATTTATTAATTTTAATTTATAATATATAAAATTTAATTTAAATATAATATATTATGTTATTTAATCCATTCAAATTGCGAGATAGTAAAGTGGAGACACTCCAACTTATTTAAAGTAGATTTTCAAATAGATCATATACTTTCAAAAAGTAATAATAATTTCAAATAGAATCAATGTAGAATATATTAACATTATTGAAAAAATTCTTAATTTTATTCCAAATGTTTTCTGAACTTATGTTTTTTATATAACCGGAAAAAAATAAATATTAAAATATATTCTGAATGATGAATTAGAATTCAAATATGAATTTAAAATTCGCTTATTCTTTCAAATAATTTTTCATTTTTTTTTCATTCTTTTTTTGCTAACTGTGTTAGTGATTTATAAAATATTTTCATTTGATATGTATTTGGTATTAGATATTTAAAGTGAGAAACTTTATTTTAGTTATAATTCTCGTTCCGCCAATTCATATTTTATTTTTTACAATCATTATTAATTTTCTAATAAAATAGACGAGTGAATAATTCACCTGAGTTATTCGTCCATTGTATTCTCTGTACTTGTTCCGGTGTGAATTTATTACCCGACAAACGGGACTGTTTGGTATGGTGGGGGTCGATAAAGGGTAGTGGGCTCATGGACTGGGGAGGGGACACTGTTACTGAATGGCTAATAAAATCTTTCTTTCGTTACATTTCATTGCATTCACCTGGCTAACTTTTTTTTATATAATTTATTTCATTCGCTCACGTTTGGTAAAATGAAAGAATAATAATAATAAAAATAATAATAATAATATTTTATTATTATAGCTAGATATATATATATATATATATTTTAAACATAAATATATTCATATTTAATATTTTTTTTTGTATATTATTTTAGATTTAATAATAAATATAAATTAGAAATGAAATGAAAAATTATTTATATGATTATTTTTAAGTAGTTTTTAATTATTCTTTTATAATTTTCTAAAAGTTAATCTCTCTTTTTTTTCAAATTAAAACTTTGCAAAAAACCCAGAATTCATGTAAGTGTGTCATTTAAATTATTTTTATTTGATTCATTTATATTCTATGTATGTACACATAATTTATATTATTTATTATTTAAAATAATTATACTCAGGGTAGAGGATATGTGTTTTTTATTTATTTCTTTAACATTCTCTCTATTTTTATTTTATTTGTAAAATAATTTATTAATATAAGTACATATTTTATTATTATTTATTTTATTTTAATATCTCTATCAATTTCTGTCGTTTAATAGAAGTTCTTGACTGCAGCAACCACATTCCTCCATCCATCACCTTCGTTCAATTTCCATTCTTTCCTAATTCTTTATCCCCCTTTTATATTATCTGCTCATCGCGTTCTTCGTCTACCAATTCCCCTTTTCTCAATTGGAACCCCTTAAACAACTTTTATTTTCAAGCATAAAAAATTAAAATATAATAAAATAAATAAGGTGCTACTGGGTGAGAAGCTAGCATCACTGTCTCACATTCACGTGGTCCCGGGTTCATGTCCCGGGCCTCGCAAGGGAATCTCTCTAGACGGAGTCAACCTAACCTCCGGGATCAACATTGAGGAATAGCTACTTGATAAAAATTAGCGCCTCCGATCAAGGAAATCAAGGTAAAGGTTGAGAGGACCCGTTCTACTGATCATAGGACATCTAGTTGATATAACCGACTTGATAGCCGTTGTCCTTGCATAGGACTTACAAAAGCCAGAGGTTTATAATAAATTAACAAAAATATAGGTATATTGATAAAAAGCGGGAGTGTCCTCCCCTAGACTTTCCGGCATATAAATAGATAATGAGGTTATTATTATTATGTTTTAACAACAATAAAAATAAACAAACTAATTAATTTAAATTATAAAGTAAAATGGTTTAACACTATTATATATATTTATAATTTACACCTAACGCTACTTGTATAGGTAAAATGTCACTTCCGGTAGTCAGATCATGATGAAATTTGGTATCTGAATTTTTTTCATATTTTTAAATCTATATACAAAATAGGAAGCAAATATCTCGAAGCAAACTGGTACTTTACTTGAAAGGTAAACGCAATCAGTGTAGGTAAAGTACCACTTCCGGTTAACCGATTTTGACGAAATTTTGATAGAAATCTGCAAACTGTGAATAATATCGGTGTACCAAATTTCGAAGTCCTAGGTTGATTAGTTTCTGAGTAAATTTGCTCACAGACAAACATTACATACATCCATACATCCATACATCTATCCATACATACACACACACAGACATAATTTGAAAAATGGTATTTCGAGGGAGGTCTAAAACGTCAAGATCTATCGAAATCTCGAAGTCGAATTTTTGACGATTCCAATACTTTCCTAATACGAAGTATGCGGGAAAGTAAAAATTGAATATACATTTTTACTATCTCGCCAGATATAGTATTGGGATAACGAAAATTTTCGATGTTGAGATTTTGATGTTTTTATACGTTTTGAAGGTTCCTGAATCATTTTCACTAAGGTTGAGTAAAATGTCTGTGTGTGTATGTGTATATGTGTGTGTGTATATGTGTGTGTGTGTATGTATGTAACCAAGATTACGCAAGTATGGTTTAAGCTAGAATGATGAAATTTGGTACATAGGCATTATTCAAAATTCGTAGTTTTCTATCAACTTTTATGAAATGTAGCTCAACCGGAAGAGGGTCATTAGCTCAACGTTTTGATTTTTTTTTTTTCTAAAGTGACCGTAAAAATAAAGATATATTTTTTATAATTTTTCACATGATTAATTATTGTATAAAACTGCTATATATAGAATTTCAGCTTGATTGAATCGCTGAAAGTACCAGAATTAATTTTTTAACACTGCAAATCTCACGCGCCAACACGTGACGTGGTGCCATCAACAAAGAGCCAATGCACTGATTTAATAAATATAATTTATTAATTTTAATTTATAATTTCAAAAATGTTAGTTTTATATCCAAATAAATAATTTTTAAATTAACAGAAAACTCCACCATCTTTTATGTAATTTACATAAATAAAATAAACGAATCATATTCTTGTTAATATTTAATATGTATGGATTAAAAATTTTCTTCAATGTCAATATTTGAAACGAGAAAAACACCTACGAATTGTTCTTAGCGAGAAGGAAATTTATAAATAAAAAAATAAATAATCATTTCTATTTCCATAAATATACTATTTATAAAGATCACAAGAAATCCATTAATCATTGATTAACTAAGAATAATTAATCCAACGCATTTTTATGGGTTTGTTTCGAATATTATGTATACGGATGGTAGGTGGGTGTCGAGTTTGATATTCAAATAATTGCAGGGAATTCAGAAGGCGTGTGGGAGGGGGTGATCTGCGGTCATTTTTTTGTGGTGCCATCTATTAGGCGCCTGAAGAGTCAACCGTTTTCGCCTGCAACACCATCTGGCGTTCGAGGTTCACACGTCCCATTGAGCTTGACACCACCTGATCCTTACAAGTCGTAGCGTCACTCCATCACTCCATACCACAGACCAGGGAGCATCTGTTAGTGATTATCACAGAAGAACTTGTTATTATAATTGTAAATCACAATCAAAATTTAAAACGTTTATATCACACACATTTCTGGTTATTATTACATATTACCTAGTAGTATATATTTTATAATTGATAATACATTAATCAATTAAAAATGGATCTTTATTCACAAGAAGACACAATGTATCCAATATATAAAGGTTAGATTTTATTTCTGTTTTTTTCAAGTAATAATAATTGTCACTAAAATTATTTTTTTTTTTAATATTATTTGTAAAGATATCATTCCTTAAATTTAATTATAAAATAGTTAGATATATAAAAATATAATGATTTAAAATAACAATTCTTTTTTTAGGTCCTCTATTTCTTTGTACATATTGCCATACAAATTTTATAAGTGAAGAATTTTTATCGAAACATCTAAAAAAATGTTTTCATAAAAAAATATTTTCCATTTTCAAAAATAATGTAAAACTCAAAAAGGATACAGAGAAATATTTAGACGAAAAATATAAAGAAGAAACTGATTCAAACAATACAGAAGCCATACGTTTTCAATGTAGTTATTGTAAAGAGAAATTTAATCAGAAATCAACTTTAACTACACATTTATTAATTCATACGGAAGAAAAACCTTATGAATGTAATTATTGTGAAAAGAAATTTAATCACAAGTCACATTTAAATCAACATTTATTAATTCATACGGGAGAAAAAC
Source organism: Labia minor (assembly GCA_963082975.1). Classification (NCBI taxonomy): domain Eukaryota; kingdom Metazoa; phylum Arthropoda; class Insecta; order Dermaptera; family Spongiphoridae; genus Labia; species Labia minor. Next base: position 43,729,702 of record OY720350.1, on the reverse strand, counting down.
CTTATGAATGTAATTATTGTGAAAAAAAATTTAATCAGAAATCAACTTTAACAACACATTTATTAATTCATACAGGAGAAAAACCTTATGAATGTAATTATTGTGAAAAGAAATTTAATCAGAAAATACATTTAAATCAACATTTATTAATTCATACAGGAGAAAAACCTTATGAATGTAATTATTGTAAAAAGAAATTTAATATGAAATCAAATTTAAAAACACATTTATTAATTCATACAGGAGAAAAACATTTTGAATGTAATTATTGTAAAAAGAAATTTAATGACAAATCAACTTTACGTAAACATTTATTAATTCATACAGGAGAAAAACCTTTTGAATGTAATTATTGTAAAAAGAAATTTAATCTGAAATCAAATTTAAATAGACATTTATTATTACATACAAATATAGCTTAAATACTTCATAACCCAAATTATAATTTAAATCAATAAAAATCTGATTCATTTAACTTAGTATTTATATTTACTACATTTTTTGCTCTATTAATAAATACATGATTGCTAATTATCAATTACATTTAAGAATCCTATCCTTTTATTATCCATATGTTAATTTATTCATTATTTATTTAAACAAATCTAAAATATGTCTATGATCCTTTCATTTTACTAATCTATAATTGTAAAAAAAATAAACTTTATAAAAATCTATTTAATAATATAATATGCAATCCAATAAATAGGGGTGTCAAATCCGTATGTAAAATAAAGGTAATTTACTCAAATTTCGTTTTTTAGCATACGTTTTAATAGCTTAATGATTCCAAATACAAAATACACCATTTGCACCGTATATTTCACCAGGGAATATATAACGCAATTGGTAAAATTTACTATCATCAGAGGTTGTCTTTTTCATTTTGCTCAATGCATTTATAGAAACATCAAATCAATGCCCGAAGTTTTGAAGTTCTATGATGATATAGATAATCCTGACAACTCCACTCATTTACGAACTCTTGCAGCTTTGGCTTTGGTACCACAATCAAAAGTCATTGTAGCCTACCAAGCATTAGCTGTACGACCAACTTTTAGTAAATTCGATTCCCTATAAATTTAATACGAAAGTATGATAATTCTCATAAAAATCGGTATTTATTGAGAAAATCAATAAAATGTCCGATCTTGTCCAAAAACAATCCAATCCCCGCCCATCATTCCCAAAAAAAAAACCATCTAAATATCAAATTTCAAGACAATATCTAATTTTGTTTAGACGTAATCTCGGTAACAAACTGCCGGCCGGCTGGTTCAAAATTTTTTTTTTGCAGTTTTGGATTCAGAACCGTCTGAAAAGTTAAAATCTCGGAGCAACAATTTTCAAAATTTTCCGACCATTGTATAAGCTATCCTTATTCCATGAGGAAAGCTAAAATGATTTACTTATAGCTGGAAAAAAATATTTTCTTTCTAAAACTGAATACGAGTAAATAAAATACAAAATTAAATTTTTTTGCCAGATTTTGTAAAATCAGTGTTTCATTTACAAAACTTTTTTAAATATTTAATATAAAAAAAAATCTTAATGAAAATTTGTCTTTGAGAGAGCCCGGGGGGGGGGGGAGACCCCGCCATAGGAAGGTGGAGCGGCTAGTCAAAACCCCCCCCAGGATCAAATGCTGGTTGCGATACTGAAACAAAACATAATTATTATAACTGTTCCCTCTCAAATGTTACATCATCCCTATTTATAAAGAAATTGCACACAAAATACATTGAAGATTTTGAATTGTGAAATTGGTTCGGCGATCGGTCAGAATATTTTTATAAATAGAAAATGACCTCTCAACATCACAAGATGTGAGAGGTGCAAATTTCAGTTTATTTGTGGCTAAGTTGTTTGGCTCAATGTTTAAACCACTTAGTGGTTACAGTTTTCTCAATTTTTTTCAGTTCAGGTCTATTATGAAATCCTCCCTTTTGGAATCAAAGTTCAATGTAGATTGTTTTGAAACCTTTTTACTATCTCACCAGAGATAGTATTGCGATCACAGAAATTTTCGATGTTGAGATTTTGATGTTTTTTTATAGGTTTTGAAGGTTCCTGAATCATTTTCACTAAGGTTAAGAAAAATGTCTGTCTGTGTGTGTGTGTGTGTGTGTGTGTGTGTGAATGTAACCAAGATTACGCAAAAACGGTTTGAGCTAGAATGATGAAATTTGGTACATGGCCATTATTCAAAATTCATAGTTTTCTATCAACTTTTGAGAAATGTAGCTCAACCGGTAGAAGGTCATTACCTACAACGTTTTGATTTTTTTTCCTCTAAAGTGACCGTAAAAATAAAGATATATGTTTGATAATTTTTTACATGATTAAAAATTGTATAAAACTGTTATATATAGAATTTCAGCTTGAATCGCTGAAAGTACCAGAATTCATTTTTTAACACTGCAAATCTCACGCGCCAACACGTGACGTGGTGCCATCAACAAAGAGCCAAACATGCGCTGGTTCAATAAATATTATTTATTAATTTTAATTTATAATTTAATTAATTTAATTCAATTCAAATTTGCGAGATAGTCGAGTGGAGACACTCCAGATGTGTTCATTCCAAAAATGAATAATTAACTCTTTGTCTAAGTTGATATATAAAAAGAAAATGGTATTAATATTTTAATGATTTTTTTTTGTACCTATGCTATATTATATACTATTGTATTAAATAATGATTTTTTTTCTTTCTTTTCACCTCTAAAATAATAATTATGCATTTATTTTTTTTATTCAAATTCAATTGTTTTGTTGTATGTTGATTATTGATCTCTTTACAATTGGTTTAATTGGCTAAAATTGAATTCGATTAGTTAATTAAATAGGACCGGAAAGGAGCATATTAGGGCCGAGTGGGATGCGGGCAGCACCCATAAATCGACACCTGTCTTCTTGACCCCATCTTTGGACATAAACAGTTCTGCCAAGTAACAAACAGTTCATTCGCACGCAGAGAAGGGCTATAAATCCACCCTCCACCTCCCCATGAGACCAGAGCCCACCTTCACCTCGTCCATCTCCTCAGCCTCTCACGCCCACACCTGATGCTTCTTTTATTTGTTACAATTTTTAATCAATACTGTTTTTTTTTTCTTTTTTTCTTTGTCGTTATAGTGAAACAATTTCTAAAACTTCCATCACCCTTCGGATTTTATTTAAATAATAATATTACAAAAGAAAAAGTAAATAATCTATTTTTATACCTCGATCTCCTCTGTAAAATTCATACTAGAAAAAAATATTTTTTTTTGCTCTACCACCAACAACATTATTTTAGTTAATGAACAACATCCTTAAAACAATTTTATTTTTTTTATTTTTTAATTTAATAAAATATCAAGTTAAAGCATTCCCATTTATCCATATTTTCCACTTTCTCAAAATATTATATCTATCTATTTTATACGAGATATATGTATATATAAGTGGATGTTAAAAAAAATTAACGAGAGTTTGTTGTTGTGTATTAAAAAATTAGAAACTCACATAATTTATATAAAAGTGGGAGAATGAGAATCGCTTAAGGGAATGCACATAAACTTTTTTTTTTATTCTAAGTATGTTGTTTCATTTTTAAAATATCATCAGAATTTCGCTCTCAACCCCTTAAAAATAAAAAAAAAAAACGTAGCTTTGAGATTAGATACCGGTGGTGGTTTGAATCATTGACAAAATGACTGGCTAATGGACATTTCAACCTTATCTACAAGTCACTTAAAAATAACTACAATTTTTTTACGTCACACGAAAGGTCCTTAAGCCCTCTCATCCACCAATTCTACACTTTACTCGATTCATGCTGACTATACTATAAAATTACCAAGATAGTGTTGTTTTTTGTTTGTATATATATTTATATACATATATTTAACGAAACTATAAAAAATATAATCTATTTATTCGACCTATTATAAATTAGGTGTTTTATTTTATCACATTTAAAAGATTTGAATTGAAAATATTTAAATTTTATGATTTATTCACTCATAAAATAAATATGACCGATAAATAACATTGATAAGCTTATATCCTTGTTATAATTAGAGGTAAATGACCAACAAAGATTATTTAAACATTCTATTTATTACGTTGATAAAAGAATTTAGTTTGTTTCTTGCAAATGCATTTTTTGGGGATAGATACTGCCTTTTTGAAAATGTACAAATATTTAAGGAATGTGAAATATATAGTATCTACGTACCTACAATTTAATTTTATGAGATTTTATCATTATAATCTTCTTAACGTGCCGTCTCCCTTTCGGAGTTTGGCTATCATCATGACTAGGATAGCCTTAGCCCAGCCATGATAATTTTTCTTGGGAATGTTAATGCGGTGGTTTCCCGTTGCCTTCCGCATGTATAGAACCAGGAACTGACAATTCCTGGAGCAGGGGGCAGCTGATATTAAATTGAATTTTATTAGAAAAATTTGTTCTTAGTTGGAATCGAACACCGACTTCTTGTGTAGAAAATTGCTATGCTACACTCTCGGCTAGCTGCCTCCTTATAATAGAAAACATTAATCAGAATTCTGCTTTAATCGATAATCAATATTGGTAATTAATATTAGTCTAGAAATTGAATTACCTTTTCGTTTTATAATAATTATATCGTAATTTATTAATAAATTCTTTATAAAAAATCTGGAGTGTCTCCACTCGACTATTTCGCAAATTTGAATTGGATTAAATAATATAATATATTATATTTAAATTAAATTAAATTGATTAAATTATAAATTAAAATTAATAAATAATATTTATTAAACCAGCGCAAGTTTGGCTCTTTGTTGATGGCACCACGTCACGTGTTGGCGCGTGAGATTTGCAGTGTTAAAAAATTAATTCTGGTACTTTCAACGATTCCATCATGCTGAAATTCTATATATAGCGGTTTTATACAATTTTTAATTATATGAAAAATGATCAAACATATATCTTTATTGTTCCGGTCACTTTATAGGAAAAAAAATCAAAACGTTGTAGTTAATGACCCTCTTCCGGTTGAGCTACATTTCTCAAAAGTTGATAGAAAACTACGAATTTTGCATAATGCCCATGTACCAAATTTCATCATTCTAGCTCAAACCGTTTTTGCGTAATCTTGGTTACATTTATTTTGAAAGTTATTATCTAAATAAATATCAAAAAGCTTATTAGAAACAGAAAATTATGATATAATATAATAAGCAATGTTGGCTTTTAAATTTTATTAATAATTTAGGAAAATATAAAAAAATATTCTGGCTTTAGTCATTGATTTTCCTTTCAAGACATTTTTCTCTCTTTTTTTTCTGCCACCCATTTTCCGATAATTTTCATTTTTAATCAGATGGCTGTTCTCCCTCTTTCTCCCTCTCATTTCTTACATCATTTAACCACACAACCCGATCAATATGAACCTCTCTTATTGCACATTTTACTCTCATTATCTTTCTGAATTTTTTCTTTTTTTTTAAACTCAAGTCCCTGGATGAACAAGTTGAAAAAGACATGGGGGTGATGGGTGTGAAAAAAGAAAAAAAATCATTCATTCATTTTAGGCCATCCCCCATTGAATTTGAAATGAAATTTCATTCAGTGTGCCTTTTTTTTCAACTGTAAGGCAAACTCTTTGCTGGTAGTTTTAAAAGAAAGAAAACCATCCATGATAGAGAATGGGGAAGATGAGCGGGGGATGAAAGGAACGGAGTAGATGCGGGCAGATATAGTTAGAACTTTCTTTGCAACTCGGTCAAGACAAATGGCTTCTTGAATCTAAACAACATTGGAACAAAGTTAATAAAAGTTGAAAAATCATGTCCATAATCCCAATAATATAAAGAAAAACATTTTCTAAACGAAAATGTCGACATAATACGAATATTTATTCTTATGTCAATGCAATGAATTTTCAACCAAGACACTGCCAAAACCATTTTAATCCAGGAAATTATGATTAATCTATAAAATTCTATAAAATTATTCGACTTTCTGAACCATTGAATAATTTAAAATTTAAAAATCAAAATTGTTAAAGACAAAGTCATATTCTCTATAATCTATAAAAATGAAATAACACGAATCTTTTAATTAAAGAAAATATTTAATTAAATACTATGTATCAAAAAAAAACTTTTTCTGAACATCACAAAAAGGTTATAAAATTGGGGATAAATAGAATGGCAAACATAATCGACATTAATTTTTATTATTTATTTTTAGACTGTATTCGAAAGATTGTTTTCATATTCTCACATTCAGTCTTATAGTCTTATCGACTTTTCGAGATCAACCTTTTTCCCAGGTCTTCTTTAGATAATATGGACAATTCAAGATAGTAAAGGTAAATATATAATTAAGAGTAGAATAAAGATAATTTAGATATTAAAGATAATTGAGAATAGTTTGGATTTTTCAGATATTTTTATTTATAATTATTAAGTACATTATTATTATCAAATTTAAATTACAATTCAGATTTGAGTAAAAACCAAAATTTCAAAGATAGATTTAGTATGAAACTGCCAATCAATCATATTTTCGTTTTTAAAAGAGTGAATTTTTGACTTTTACTATAGACTATAGATTTTTAATATTTTATGTGTGATTGACATTCAATGATAATTGTTATGTTATGATTTTGATTTCCTTTGATGTTTATTAACACCTGTTTTTAGTAAAAAAAAAAATAATTAAAATAATCTTCAAAAACTTTGAGTCTTTTTACCGACCGACGATAGTAAGGAAGGTATTGTTTTCACACCAAATTTCACATGTGGAGATTTTTACATATCTCCACGAATCATGCATTTTATTAACAGAAAAAAGTATTTTTAGCATGATGTCTGTCCGTCCGTTCGTCCGTCCGTCCGAATCCGGAAACCGGAAGTGGTAGTATTAGCGATCGACGATAGGAAGGGAAGGGTTATTTTCACACCAAATTTCACATGAGGAGATTTTTTTACATATCACCACGAATGTATTGGTTTTATAAACCTCGCGAAAAATCATCTTCATTATGTTTTTCTTAATTTAAAATTATATGACGTAACCCGGCCCTTCATGACGTCACAGCCTCGGGTAACGCCGGGCAACGCCGGCTACTTCAGCTATATATTATAAATAAAATAAAATTAAAAATATTTATGTTCTATTCATATCTGTTTTTTATTACATGAATAGATATATTAAAATTATTTGAAATTGTTTCTGTAGCTGAAAATTAATTTATTTCAAACCGTCGGTCGGTTCGGACCTGGCCACAGGTCAACTTATTTATATTACAATAGTATATATAGATATTTATTTATATATACTTTTCCATTATAATAAGATTAGACGTATTACTTTAAATAAATTAAATAATCTTCCATACACGCAAAGAAAAAGATGAAAATGATAGAGAAAGTAATATAGAGAGTGAAAGCAGTAGGATAAATGAGAGGGAGAGAGAGAGTGAGAGAGGGATAACTGAGATGGAAAATGTAATCATTCTTAAGAAGATAACCTTGGACTTTTTAATCTTTTTCTGGAAATTAAATTTATTTTAAAAGATGCAAATAAATTCTTCTCACAAAAAATATTAAATAGTAGGTAAGGTAAATGAAAGAGGTTTAGATGTAGAAGTAGGGTGGAGGAGTTTTGGAGAGTATAGAAAATAAAATAAAGAAAGAGAGAGGGAGAGAGAGAGAGATAGAAAGAAAAATATGGAAGAGTTTTATAAAAATTTTCTAATTTTTAAGTTTTTTCAAAGTTTTAAAATAAATTTATTATTTATTGTGGATATTAATTTTTTTATAATGCAATGGCTCGGAATGGAAGCGATTTTACTACAAAGATGAAATCATCTCACAAACAAATTTATTTGGATTTGCTCGACAAATCTTATTTTTAAAATGGATAAAAAAAACAGATATGGATACTTAAATAATAAATATAAACATTTTTAATTTTATTTTATTTATAATATATATGCAAGACCAGGCTGTGACGTCATGAATGGCTGGATGACGTCATATAATTTTAAATCAAGAAAAAACTAATAAATATGATTTTTCTGGAGGATAAAACCAATACAAAGTGCATGATTCGTGGTGATATATAAAAAAAATCTCCTCATGTGAAATTTGGTGTGAAAATAACTCTTCCCTTCCTATCGTCGATCGCTAATACTACCACTTCCGGTTTCCGGATTTGCACCAAAAATTGATTAATTCATCATACTGATGCATTAAGTAAATATACTAAATTTCATCAAAATCGGTTGAGCCGTTCAGGCTGTACACATCTATACGGACGGACGGACAGACGGACAGACATCATGCTAAAAATACTTTTTTCTGTTAAGAAAATGCATGATTCGTGGAGATATGTAAAAATCTCCACATGTGAAACAATACCTCCCTTACTATCGTCGGTCTGTAAAAATTGGGGAAACGTTGGACAAAGTGTATAGAAAAATAAAAATTTTTGTAACAATTATAAAAAAATTAAAAAGTATTAATTTGGAATTAAATTAGGGTAATATGTTAAAATTTAAATAATAGATTCAAGCACTATTATAATATTCAGAAGCTTTTATAAGAGAAGATTTAATAAAAAAAAAACAACAACAAAGCTTAATTTTAATCATCCCTTTAGAACTAACCCCAATTCATAGTTCTTAACCTAGAAAGTCATTCTTGGATCTCTTACACGGCTTAATTCCTCTTTATTATATACATTTACATAATAAAGATATGCGTTTTAATTATTAAAAAGATGTATATCCTTTATAAAGTATATTATATAGTATATAGATAGAGAGAGAGAAGAGGGTAGTGGGTGATGTTAAAATCATCAACCCTTGGCATCTCTCCAAACTGGATTTGTTTTAGATATCTTCTTCAATTTATATCTCATAGATACAATACAAAAGAGAAGAGTCGAGATAATTGCTTTCATACAAATCTCCACCCCCCCCCCCCCCAACGACCTGTTTTCTTTTCTTTGCATTAGTTTATTATTTTTGGCTCATGCATCCATATGGTGATACGAGTATAATAAAAAAAATTCTTTTTTCTTTATTTGAAATGATCTAATTGATTATAAGGGATGGAATGGTGGTAGATGTTTTAAAATAATTTGGCAAATTATATATATAAGAAAGAAAAAGAAAATTGTGACAAAATAAAGGTGTCCAGAGGTTGTTCAGGGTGTGGATTATTATATGAGTAAAATTTTTAAATTTAAATAAAATTGAAGATACAATTATTCTATATACAGAATTAAATTAAATTTTATTATAAGAATATTATAATTCGATTTTTTTTTATAATTTATAGTATATTTTTGAAAATTTGGTATTTTAAAAAAGTAGTTACAATATTTGTGGGCTATTTTTTGATATTTACTATTTATTAAATAATATTTAAGTGACTTCAAAATGTGGGCATATATATCACAATTTTTAAATAGTTTCATTAAATATTTAGAAATCCCTTAATAATTAAATTTCTTGGACCATATGAATAATAAAACGCTTAATAATAAACTGAGAGCACCATGCTTACCTCGTGGACCTGGGTTCAAGTTCTGTGCCTGGCAAGAACATTTTTTTCCAGTTAGGGTTTAATGAAAAGAAGTCGGAACAGTCTACATTATCAAAATTAAGGAGCTTCTAGAAATAAAAAGTAGCGGGCTCCGATTACAAAAGATTAATGTTGAGAGGATCCATTGTGGTGATTATACACTTCTATCGTACTTGGCGCTGTCCTTTCATAGAATGTTCAAAAGGCAATGTTTTTTTATATGATTAACAAAATGACCTAGACTCTAATTAATTTTATGATATTTATTTACCTGTTTTATCCATTATAGTTTTATTAAAGTTTTCCTATTAACAAAAAATCTGGAGTGTGTCCACTCGACTATCTTGCAAATTTTAATTGGATTAAATAACATATATTAATTTAAATTAAATTAAATTAATTAAATTATATAAATTAAAATTAATAAATAATATTTATTAAACCAGCGCATGTTTGGCTTTTTGTTGTCACGTGTTGGTGTGTGAGATTTGCAGTGATAAAAAATTAATTCTGGTACTTTCAGCGATTCTATCAAGCTGAAATTCTATATATAGCAGTTTTATACAATCATTAATCATGTGAAAAATGATCAAACATATATCTTTATTGTTCCGGTCACTTTTGAAGAAGAAAAATCAAAACGTTGTAGGCAATCTTCCGGTTGAGCTACATTTCTCAAAAGTTGATAGAAAACTATGAATTTTGAATAATGCCCATGTACCAAATTTCATCATTCTAGCTCAAACCATATTTGCGTAAACTTGGTTACATACATACACACACATACACACATACACATACACACACACACAGACATTTTTCTCAGCCTTAATGAAAATGATTCAGGAACCTTCAAAACGTATAAAAACATCAAAATCTCAACATCGAAAATTTTTGTGATCGCAATACTATCTCTGGCGAGATAGTAAAAAAACCTTCTTAAAAGAGTGATAATGTCCTCTGAACATTTCAATGAATTAGAAATTTAAAAATACACCAATCAAATTTGTTATATTTTATTTTTTGTTTACTTATTTTATTTGTTTTTCTAGTCAAACAAACTAATCCATTCAAATTTCTTGCGTGTCAATTTACCTTCAGTAATTCTATTTAAATAATTGTAAATTCAGAGTACTAATCAAGACAATTATGATGGAATTCTGTAGAGATCTGACTTCATGCATTCCACTGGGATTGCCACGCTCCCACTCTCTAATCTGACTATCAATCTATTGAACACGCAAAGGGCTCAAGTCGATCATCTTGCTAACTGAATCAAAGCATCATTAGATGTCATATTATGATCAAGATTAACTCGGTCTTCTCTAGATCATTCAAGCTAATTACAAGACCCTGATCTGTCTATCTGTTTGACCATTTAGCTGATTGGTTTCATATTCGACTGTTTATTTTATACTCAATCTCTTTAATCATCCACATAGATAATAGACAGATTATCTAAAGCATTAAATAGAATATAGAGAATAATAAATATGCACATAAATAGTAATTTTGATTTAATAAATGTCCAAACCATCGCACCAATTGTATTATGTTTAATTTCACTAAAAGGTAATGTGAAATTATAAACAATTATTAATTTCAATTCTAACCTATTGAATAATGTATTCTTAAATATTTACTAATTCAGAGTAATGAGTGAGATCATTCAGTGTAAGAATACTCTGGCCTTATATATGCGGTCTATTTCTTCTTTCTTATTTGAAGAAGAAGATATTTGTATAGAAAAATTTGGTAATATTGTGATATTGGATCTCAAAATATAGATGTCATTGTTGCGTTTAAAGCCAATGGAAAGGTTAATTGTATCTATTTTCAGAAAATATACAAATTATAACTCTCATCAAGAATTCAAAAAACAATTTTTGGAATAAAATAGTAAATTTTTGAATTGAAAAAAAATCTCTGATTCAAATTTTATTGATTTTTATGGATGTTAATAATATGAATCTTTTCTAAATACCAAATACATATATTAAAAATTTGAAAAAAAATTAATTTTTTTTTTATTATTTTTACTATCTCGTAAGAGATAGTATTGTGATCACGAAAATTTTCGATGTTAAGATTTTGATGTTTTTATACGTTTTGAAGGTTCCTGAATCATTTTCACTAAGTTTGAGGAAAATGTATGTGTGTGTATGTGTGTATGTGCGTGTATGTATGTAACCAAGTTTACGCAAATATGGTTTGAGCTAGAATGATGAAATTTGGTACATGGGCATTATTCAAAATTCATAGTTTTCTATCAACTTTTGAGAAATGTAGCTCAACCGGAAGAGGGTCATTACCTAAAACGTTTGGATTTTTTTTCTTCTAAAGTCACCGTAAAAATAAAGAGATATGTTTGATAATTTTTCACATGATTAATAATTGTATAAAACTGCTATATATAGAATTTCAGCTTGAATCGCTGAAAGTACCAGAATTAATTTTTTAATTAATTATAAAGCTACCTCTAAAATGGCAAGAAATTGTTGAACAAAACGGTACTTATTTGACCTAAATCGGACAATCCAAACTATGTTAATTAAACTAATAAATTTCACACAAAAATAATGGATTACTTACTCCCCAACCTAATATTATTTATTTATTGTTTGATTTTATAAGTATTTTTCATTTTTACTATCTCGCCAGAGAGTGTGTGTGTGTATGTGTGTATGTAGACAAGATTACGCAAAAACCGTTTAAACTAGAATACGGGCATATTTCAAAATTCGTAGTTTTCTATCAACTTTTGAGAAATGTAGCTCAACCGGAAGAGGGTCATTATCTACAACGTTTTGATTTTTTTTCTCTAAAGTGACCTTAAAAATAAAGATATATGTTTGATAATTTTTCACATGATTAATAATTGTATAAAACTCCTATATATAGAATTTCAGTTTGATTGAATCGCTGAAAGAACCAGAATTAATTTTTTAACACTGCAAATCACGCGCGCCAACACGTGACGTGGTGCCATCAACAAAGAGCCAAACATGCGCTTGTTTAATAAATATTATTTATGAATTTTAATTTAATATTTAGAATTAATTAAATTTAATTTAAATATAATATATTATGTTATTTAATCCAATTCAAATTTGCGAGATAGTCGAGTGGAGACACTCCAGCTAATTTGATATTAGCGATTATCAAGATAAATTTGTGAAATAGACAAAGTCCAATGAAAATCTTTGTAAGAACTATTGGGTGATTTATTCCAAATAAATAAATACTGTAAATGTATTCTCAAATAAATTAAATAAAATATCTCGATTCATAATCTTGTATAGTTTATTGGATTGATTAATATGTTTAGCAAATTCCCTTAGGCAACGTTTTTTTAAATAGTGCCTTTATTATTATTATTACCAACTTTCCTTTAATATGTATTTGTTTTCTATAATATACTATCTATTCTCAAACACCTTCGATTAGTTCAGAACCAGAAAATTATTGGCCAATTAATAATACAGTTATCATAAAAGCCATTTATAAAAGAGTTAAGGGTCGAATCTGATTTGCGTCTTTTTTCTTCTCTTTACCCACATCCCTCCCCACTTTCCGCCCTCAACCCCAACCCTTTGCATTGATTTTTCTTTATCTGGATTTCTAAGCACTCTTCTTCCACTCACTCGTAGGGAGACCTAGAATTATACAACCTGGTTTAAATATTGATGACATCCGGACCGAAGCTCGAATAATCCTCTTAATAAATAATTAAGATAATCATGCAATTTCGTTTTTTTTTTTTTCTAGTCATGGAATAGCAAAGGTGATACACGCAAACAAACTTAAACTCAATGAGGCAATGAACTTACGTTAACAAGATTTGGTAATTTTAAAAATTCCATTTAAAATCGTCATATAAAAAGAAAATTAAGACCATCCATAAAATAAATAATAGAACTATTTTTTGTATCTATATATATATATAATAAGAAAAAATAAATTAAAGAATTTATATTAAAACAACAATAAATAAATAAATAATTAAAGAATGTAAATCGTTATTTATTTTATCTTATTCATTTAACTTTTGAGATCTTCTATTTCTTTAAACATTTTTTTAAATTGTACATAAATGGCCAAATTATATTCATAATTTAGTGTTGAAATTTTTCTGATTTTTACCTTTTCATTCAATTAAACAAACCCGATATGTTAGTTAATTCTCGGAAAAATTTTAATTAAAATTGATGAAGCTCCTCCGAATGGGGTTATATTTATTTATTTTCATTGTTTTTATTGACTTTTATAGACTAAGTTTATTTTAGCCAACCTTGCAATTATTAGGTAAATTGAATTCTTTAATCTTAAAACTAACTGAAATTAGCCTCAAGTTCAGCAGGCTAGTTCTGTGATCATTAAGCTAGCATTTTTAGTCATATTTTTAAAATGGAATTTATTTTTTTAGTATTTATTTTGGAACAATTTTTTATACCTTGAAATATTACACCTTTGATCATTATTGAATGATTGTAAATAATTTCACAAAGTTTAAAATTATCTTTAAATTTATGAATATATATATAGGGTAGTCGAAAAAGTCTTTTCGTATTTCTAATCAAACTTCAAGTAATTTTTTTTATATTGATAATTACAGCCTTTTTTGAATGGTTCAAAACCGTTTGATGATGAATGTTTAGTTCCTTGGAAATGTCATGGCTGCTTATGTGACGGTCCTTGTCAATCTTTTCCATAATTTCATCGACTTTTTCAAAGATAGGTCGACCAGAACGAGGTGCATCTTTCACATCGAAATTTCCAGAACGAAAGCGAGCGAACCATTGTTGTGCTACACGAACTGATATAGCATCGTCTCCGTGAATTTCACAAATTTCATTGGCGGCTTGAGTGGCATTCTTCCCTTTTTTATACAAAAATTTCAAAATATAGCGAATTTCTTCATTATTTTCACTCATTTTTGAAAAGCTGTAACTTTTATTCAGCTTCACCAAATTTAATTTTCTTTAAGGTTAATTGAAGCTTGGAATTTCGCCTTTCCAACACTATATGGTATGCAGTTACTCCATACCTGCATGGCACAGAGCATCTGTTAGTGCTTATCACAGAACAACTTGTTATTATAATTGTAAATCACAATAAAAATTTAAAACGTTTATATCACACACCATCTGGTTATTATTACATATTACCTAGTAGTATCAAAGGCTTTTGATTCGGTTTACCAAGACTCCATCTTTGAGGCATTAAACTCACAAGGTGTCGAATTAACATATATAAATATCATTAGAAACCTATACACCGATTGCCGAGCTCGTGTTTCCTTGGATGAGCCCGGGCCGTTCTTTCCTGTGAGGAGGGGGGTGAGACAGGGGGACCCGCTCTCACCCCTATTATTCAACTGTGTACTAGAAGAAATGTTTAAACGATTGAATTGGGAGAGAATGGGCATTAAAATGAACGGTGTTTACCTTAGTAATTTGCGATTTGCTGATGATATCGTACTAATCGGAGCTTCCAGGAGCCAGATATTGCTAATGATACGAGAACTAGAAGATATAAGCCTAACAGTGGGGCTTAAAATAAACCCCCAGAAAAGCGTAATATTAACAAATTCCCTGGATGATACAGTTGGGCAAGAGAAATCCTCAATGCCCTGGAAGGAGGAGACCGTCTATCTGGGACAGACTGTGAGCTTCAGCGATAGAACATCGGAAGAAATAAATAGGAGAATTGCCTTAGGATGGAAAAAATTTTGGGCCTTAAAATTCATTTTAAAAAATAAAGAAATAGAAATAACATCTAAAATAAAAGTGTTCAAAAAATGCATAATACCAACACTAATTTATGGCTCCCAAACGTGGGCCCTGACAAAAAAATTAGAACATAAATTGGAAGTAACACAAAGATCCATGTTGAGAGCAATAATGAGTATAAAGAGGTCCGATAGGGTAAGGGTTAAAGATATCTATAAGAAAGGCCGGGGTGAGCAATATCGGCGTAACCATTAGAACCCTAAAGTGGAGATGGGCCGGACACTTAACAAGAGTGGAGGCTGGAAGATGGACCAAGACAGTGACGGAGTGGTGCCCCATTGACCAAAAAAGAAGAAAAGGAAGACAGAAGAAAAGATGGGAAGACGAGATAACAATGGTGGCTGGAAGGGACTGGTGCCGAGTTGCTAGACAAAGGAATGAATGGAAAAGACTGGAGGGGGTCTATGCCCGAAAGGGCCAGGTTATATAAGTACTTATATTTGGGAGAGGCCTATGCCCAAACGGGCCTGGTACTTAGTGAAATAATTATAAAAAAAAAAAAAAAAAAAAAAAAAAAAAAAAAAAAAAAAAAAAAAAAAAAATTGTAAACATCTTCTTTTGTATACTTAAAAGTTACCTATTTCTTTGTAAATATTCTGTACCATTAAAGGCTAAATAAATAAATAAATTACCTAGTAGTATATATTTTATAATTGATAATACATTAATCAATTAAAAATGGATCTTTATTCACAAGAAGACACAATGTATCCAATATATAAAGGTTAGATTTTATTTCTGTTTTTTTCAAGTAATAATAATTGTCACTAAAATTATTTTTTTTTTTAATATTATTTGTAAAGATATCATTCCTTAAATTTAATTATAAAATAGTTAGATATATAAAAATATAATGATTTAAAATAACAATTCTTTTTTTAGGTCCTCTATTTCTTTGTACATATTGCCATACAAATTTTATAAGTGAAGAATTTTTATCGAAACATCTAAAAAAATGTTTTCATAAAAAAATATTTTCCATTTTCAAAAATAATGTAAAACTCAAAAAGGATACAGAGAAATATTTAGACGAAAAATATAAAGAAGAAACTGATTCAAACAAAACAGAAGCCATACGTTTTCAATGTAGTTATGGTAAAGAGAAATTTAATCAGAAATCAACTTTAACTACACATTTATTAATTCATACGGAAGAAAAACCTTATGAATGTAATTATTGTGAAAAGAAATTTAATCACAAGTCACATTTAAATCAACATTTATTAATTCATACGGGAGAAAAACCTTATGAATGTAATTATTGTGAAAAAAAATTTAATCAGAAATCAACTTTAACTACACATTTATTAATTCATACAGGAGAAAAACCTTATGAATGTAATTATTGTGAAAAGAAATTTAATCACAAATCAACTTTACGTAAACATTTATTAATTCATACAGGAGAAAAACCTTATGAATGTAATTATTGTAAAAAGAAATTTAATATGAAATCAAATTTAAAAACACATTTATTAATTCATACAGGAGAAAAACATTTTGAATGTAATTATTGTAAAAAGAAATTTAATGACAAATCAACTTTAAATCAACATTTATTGATTCATACGGGAGAAAAACCTTATGAATGTAATTATTGTGAAAAGAAATTTAATCTTAAATCAACTTTAAATCAACATTTATTGATTCATACGGGAGAAAAACCTTATGAATGTAATTATTGTGAAAAGAAATTTAATCTTAAATCAACTTTACGTAAACATTTATTAATTCATACAGGAGAAAAACCTTTTGAATGTAATTATTGTAAAAAGAAATTTAATGACAAATCAACTTTACGTAAACATTTATTAATTCATACAGGAGAAAAACCTTTTGAATGTAATTATTGTAAAAAGAAATTTAATCAGAAATCAACTTTAAAAAAACATTTATCAACTCATACAGGAGAAAAACCTTTTGAATGTAATTATTGTAAAAAGAAATTTATTAACAAATCAGATTTAAATAGACATTTATTGATTCATACGGGAGAAAAACCTTATGAATGTAATTATTGTCAAAACAAATTTATTAAAAAATCACATTTAAATCAACATTTATTAATTCATACGGGAGAAAAACCTTTTGAATGTAATTATTGTGAAAATAAATTTAATCGGAAATCAACTTTAAATCAACATTTATTGATTCATACGGGAGAAAAACCTTATGAATGTAATTATTGTGAAAATTAATTAATTCATATTAAAATAAAATTAATTCATACAGGAGAAAAACCTTAAGCATGCAATTATTGTAAAAAGAAATTTAATCAGAACTCATATTTAAATAGACATTTATTATTACATCAAATATAGCTTATATATTTCATAACCCAAATTATAATTTAAATCAATAAAAATCTGATTTATTTAACTTAGTAATTATATTTACTACTTTATTTGCTCTATTAATAAATACATGATTACTAATTATCAATTACATTTAAGAATCCCTATCCTTTTATTATCCATATGTTAATTTATTTATTATTTATTTAAACAAATCTAAAATATGTCTATGATTCTTTGATTTTACTAATCTGTAATTGTAAAAAAAAAAAAACTTTATAAAAATCTATCTATTAATGCAATAATATAATATGCAAAACAAAAAATAGGGGTGTCAACTTCGTATGTAAAATAAAGGTAATTTACTCAATTTACTTTCCACGTGTATGTATTTTGAATTTCTTTGATTAAATTTCAAACGGTATATATCAGCGGTCTCAAACTTTTTGGCCTCACGGACCAGTTAATTCATAATTTAAATCCCGCGGACCACTAATAGGATTTTTTAAAGGGTTAAATATATTTATAAATAAATATACCACTGGTCTCTATGTTTGTCTCGTGCAGGCAGGAGAAAGACAAGGGTCGGATAAAGAGATAGAGCATTCCGTTGTCTTCACGCTCGTTCGTTGGGCGGCTGCCAGGAGCGATGGGTGCGCCACGACTTTTTTTTATTGTAATATTTTTAATTTCTAAAGGAAATTCAAATTTATATTTACTTAAGATGTCAAATTGTAAGAGTTGTATGAATTTGCAAAAAAATTGCAAATGACTGAAAAATTTTTTTTTGTTGCCAAAAAATGTAAAAAAAAGCCGAAAAAGGCGTTTTAATTTAAATTGTATCTATCTGTTTCACCGTGCATTCGATTCCTGTGTCTATTCTATTTATTTGCATTATTAATTAAATTTTGTCATAAATTCTGTCCATTCTCTTTTTTGAGTAAGTACCGGGACCCCGAGCCTCGGCTCGGTACTTAAGTTAAAAAAAATGATTCATTATTATTGGGTTTGGCTGGTAATATTAATACCTGGGATACGGAGCTGTCGCTCGAAAAAATATTTAGACATTATTATAGACATTTTCATTCTGTAAATTAAATAATTTTATTTCATTTAAATAAATATCTATTTTTAAATAATTTTTCTCTCTACATTATTTATTTAATTCTGACAATATATTAAGATCACACCGGGACCCCGAGCCTCGGCTAGGTAATTAAGTTAAAAAAAAATAATTCATTATTATATTGGGTTTGGCTGGTAATATTAATACTTGGGACACCGAGCTGATATACAATTCTTTAATTATTTATTACAATTATTAAATGTTGCATCATTGGAACTTGGGGTCCTCAATAATACATAAATATGTATACCGGGACCCCGAGCCTCGGCTCGGTACTTAAGTTAAAAAAAATGATTCATTATTATTGGATTTGGCTGGTAATATTAATACCTGGGACACCGAGCTCGCTCTACCCTTTAAAAAATATTGATATACAATTCTTTAATTATTTATTACAATTATTAAATGTATTAAATAATATTTTATTGAAAACATATTAAAAATTATAAAACTATCTAAAACTTAATTAATAAAAGAACAATGAATAAATAAATCACGAAAATAGATAAAAAAAAAATGCACGCGGCGAGTTTCGATCCTTCGAACTCGGGGAGTAAAAACAATTGTTCTTACCGCTGGTCTATGATATTTTGATAATTACAAAGATATTTTTACCATCTTTCAAAGACATTTATTTGTTTTGTTGTTTTTTTTTGAGAGAGATTAATAAATATATATATATTTTATTAAAAATAAATATTTTTAATTTTATTTCGAAATTAAATAATGAATTTTAAAATATTTTAAATATAAAAAAATGTTAATACAATATCATTTAAAAAAAAAGCGGGATTAATAAATATATATATATATTTTATTAAAAATAAATATTTTTAATTTTATTTCGAAATTAAATAATAAATTTTAAAATATTTTAAATATAAAATTTCGAAATTAAATAATGAATTTTAAAATATTTTAAATATAAAAAAATGTTAATACAATATCATTTAAAAAAAAGCGGGATTAATAAATATATATATATATATTTTATTAAAAATAAATATTTTTAATTTTATTTCGAAATTAAATAATAAATTTTAAAATATTTTAAATATAAAAAAAATATTAATACAAAATTAAAAAAAGGCGGGAGTAAAATTTCAAAATGGATGCCATTTACGTCACCCATATATAATTTTCAATTAAGAAATTAATAATGAAGCTGTAAGTTTCAAGAGATGTGATCAATAAAACTCAATTTTTCTTTATAAATACTATATCTAGTGTGAATTTGAAAAAAATCGTTAGAGCGGTTTTTGAGATCCAATGGTTATAGATAGATATATAGATATATACAATTTTAGCTAGCATAATAAGATAAGATTATCCGATTCACCTTTCCGTTTCCCACTTGTAATAGGTGTTTTAACTCCGACAACACCCATTGCTATCAATAAAATTTATAATTTGGTCTTGTGTCAATAAAAAACTCTATCGACACAAACTTGAAATGTTTAAGTATAAGTCTAGGTGTCTTTCATTTATCAAGTTACAAGAATATTCTAAATTATCTAAATTTTTATTTATTAAAAATGACAATATTCTTTATTGTGAAGCATGCGAAACCATGGTAAGAACATTGTTTATTTCTATTATATGGCTTCATATGAGATTTTTAAATATCTTTTTTACCGACCGACGATAGTAAGGGAGGTATTGTTCTCACACCAAATTTCACATGTGGAGATTTTTACATATCTCCACGAATCATGCATTTTCTTAACAGAAAAAAGTATTTTTAGCATGATGTCTGTCCGTCCGTCCGTCCGTCCGAATAGATGTGTACAGCCTGAACGGCTCAACGGATTTTGATGAAATTTGGTATATTTACTTAATGCATCAGTGGGATGAATTGATCAACTTTTGGTGCAAATCCGGAAACCGGAAGTGGTAGTATTAGCAATCGACGATAGGAAGGGAAGGGTTATTTTCGCACCAAATTTCACATAAGGAGATTTTTTACATATCACCAAGAATCATGCACTTTGTATTGGTTTTATCCTCGAGAAAAATAATTTTTATTAGTTTTTTTCTTAATTTAAAATTATATGACGTCATCTAGCCATTCATGACGTCACAGCCAGCTACTACTTATATATTCTAAATAAAATAAAATTAAAAATGTTTATATTTATTATTTATGTATACCTATCTGTTTTTTATTACATTAATAGTATATTAAAATTATTTGAAATTGTTTCTGTAGCTGGAAATTAATTTATTTCAAACCGTCGGTCGGTTCGGACCTGGCCACAGATCAACTTATTTAGATTTTTTCTCAAGATATCATCTGACAGAAAGACTCATGTTGATCAACATTTAGTTTCGTCTCGTCATAAAAGCAACGAAAAGTTAAAAAATCTGGAGTGTCTCCACTCGACTACCTCGCAAATTTGAATTGGATTAAATTAAATTAATTAAATTATAAATTAAAATTAATAAATAATATTTATTAAACCAGCGCGTGTTTGGCTCTTTGTTGATGGCACCACGTCACGTGTTGGCGCGTGAGATTTTCAGCGATTCAAGCTGAAATTCTATATAGGTATAACAGTTTTATACAATTTTTAATCATGTAAAAAATTATCAAACATATATCTTTATTTTTACGGTCACTTTAGAGGAAAAAAATCAAAACGTTGTAGATAATGACCCTCTTCAGGTTGAGCTACATTTCCCAAAAGTTGATAGAAAACTATGAATTTTGAATAATGGCCATGTACCAAATTTCATCATTCTAGCTCAAACCGTTTTTGCGTAATCTTGGTTACATTCACACACACACACACACACAGACATTTTTCTTAACCTTAGTGAAAATGATTCAGGAACCTTCAAAACCTATAAAAAAACATCAAAATCTCAACATCGAAAATTTCTGTGATCGCTATACTATCTCTGGTGAGATAGTAAAAAGGTTTCAAAAAAATCTACATTGAACTTTGATTCCAAAAGGGAGGATTTCATAATAGACCTGAACTGAAAAAAATTGAGAAAACTGTAACCACTAAAAAGTTTAAAGTGGTTTAAACATTGAGCCAAACAACTTAGTCAAAAATAAACAGAAATTTGCACCTCTCACATCTTGTGATGTTGAGAGGTCTTTTTCTATTTATAAAAATATTCTGACCGATCGCCGAACCAATTTCACAATTCAAAATCTTCAATGTATTTTGTGTGCAATTTCTTTATAAATAGGGATGCTGTAACATTTGAGAGGGAACAGTTATAATAATTATGTTTTGTTTCAGTAGCGCAACCAGCATTTGATCCTGGGGGGGTTTTGACTAGCCGCTCCACCTTCCAATGGCGGGGTCTCCCCCCCCCCCCCCGGGCTCTCTCAAAGTCAAATTTTCATTAAGATTTTTTTTTATATTAAATATTTAAAAAAGTTTTGTAAATGAAACACTGATTTCACAAAATCTGGCAAAAAAATTTAATTTTGTATTTTATTTACTCGTATTCAGTTTTAGAAAGAAAATATTTTTTTCCAGCTATAAGTAAATCATTTTAGCTTTCCTCATGGAATAAGGATAGCTTATACAATGGTCGGAAAATTTTGAAAATTGTTGCTCCGAGATTTTTCGAGATTTCAACTTTTCAGACGGTTCTGAATCCAAAACTGCAAAAAAAAAAATTTTGAACCAGTCGGCCGGCAGTTTGTTACCGAGATTACGTCTAAACAAAATTAGATATTGTCTTGAAATTTGATATTTAGATGATTTTTTTTTGGGAATGATGGGCGGGGATTGGATTGTTTTTGGACAAGATCGGACATTTTATTGATTTTCTCAATAAATACCGATTTTTATGAGAATTATCATACTATCGTATTAAATTTATAGGGAATCGAATTTACTAAAAGTTGGTCGTCCAGCTAATGCTTGGTAGGCTACAATGACTTTTGATTGTGGTACCAAAGCCAAAGCTGCAAGAGTTCGTAAATGAGTGGAGTTGTCAGGATTATCTATATCATCATAGAACTTCAAAACTTCGGGCATTGATTTGATGTTTCTATAAATGCATTGAGCAAAATGAAAAAGACAACCTCTGATGATAGTAAATTTTACCAATTGCGTTATATATTCCCTGGTGAAATATACGGTGCAAATGGTGTATTTTGTATTTGGAATCATTAAGCTATTAAAACGTATGCTAAAAAACGAAATTTGAGTAAATTACCTTTATTTTACATACGGATTTGACACCCCTATTTATTGGATTATATTATATTATTAAATAGATTTTTATAAAGTTTATTTTTTTTACAATTATAGATTAGTAAAATGAAAGGATCATAGACATATTTTAGATTTGTTTAAATAAATAATGAATAAATTAACATATGGATAATAAAAGGATAGGATTCTTAAATGTAATTGATAATTAGCAATCATGTATTTATTAATAGAGCAAAAAATGTAGTAAATATAAATACTAAGTTAAATGAATCAGATTTTTATTGATTTAAATTATAATTTGGGTTATGAAATATATAAGCTATATTTGATGTAATAATAAATGTCTATTTAAATATGATTTCTGAATAAATTTCTTTTCACAATAATTACATTCATAAGGTTTTTCTCCTGTATGAGTTGATAAATGTTTTTTTAAAGTTGATTTCTGATTAAATTTCTTTTTACAATAATTACATTCAAAAGGTTTTTCTCCTGTATGAATTAATAAATGTTTACGTAAAGTTGATTTGTCATTAAATTTCTTTTTACAATAATTACATTCAAAAGGTTTTTCTCCTGTATGAATTAATAAATGTTTACGTAAAGTTGATTTAAGATTAAATTTCTTTTCACAATAATTACATTCATAAGGTTTTTCTCCCGTATGAATCAATAAATGTTGATTTAAATTTGATTTTTTAATAAATTTCTTTTGACAATAATTACATTCATAAGGTTTTTCTCCCGTATGAATCAATAAATGTCTATTTAAATCTGATTTGTTAAAAAATTTCTTTTCACAATAATTACATTCAAAAGGTGTTTCTCCCGTATGAATTAATAAATGTTGATTTAAATGTGATTTTTTAATAAATTTCTTTTGACAATAATTACATTCATAAGGTTTTTCTCCTGTATGAATCAATAAATGTTGATTTAAAGTTGATTTCCGATTAAATTTATTTTCACAATAATTACATTCAAAAGGTTTTTCTCCTGTATGAGTTGATAAATGTTTACGTAAAGTTGATTTGTGATTAAATTTCTTTTCACAATAATTACATTCATAAGGTTTTTCTCCTGTATGAATTAATAAATGTGTTTTTAAATTTGATTTCATATTAAATTTCTTTTTACAATAATTACATTCATAAGGTTTTTCTCCTGTATGAATTAATAAATGTTTACGTAAAGTTGATTTGTGATTAAATTTCTTTTCACAATAATTACATTCATAAGGTTTTTCTCCTGTATGAGTTGATAAATGTTGATTTAAATGTATTTTCTGTTTAAATTTCTTTTCACAATAATTACATTCATAAGGTTTTTCTCCTGTATGAATTAATAAATGTGTAGTTAAAGTTGATTTCTGATTAAATTTTTTTTCACAATAATTACATTCATAAGGTTTTTCTCCTGTATGAATCAATAAATGTCTATTTAAATCTTTTTTGTTAATAAATTTTTTTTCACAATAATTACATTCATAAGGTTTTTCTCCCGTATGAATTAATAAATGTGCAGTTAAAGTTGATTTCTGATTAAATTTCTCTTTACAATAACTACATTGAAAACGTATGGCTTCTGTATTGTTTGAATCAGTTTCTTCTTTATATTTTTCGTCTAAATATTTCTCTGTATCCTTTTTGAGTTTTACATTATTTTTGAAAATGGAAAATATTTTTTTATGAAAACATTTTTTTAGATGTTTCGATAAAAATTCTTCACTTATAAAATTTGTATGGCAATATGTACAAAGAAATAGAGGACCTAAAAAAAGAATTGTTATTTTAAATCATTATATTTTTATATATCTAACTATTTTATAATTAAATTTAAGGAATGATATCTTTACAAATAATATTAAAAAAAAAAATAATTTTAGTGACAATTATTATTACTTGAAAAAAACAGAAATAAAATCTAACCTTTATATATTGGATACATTGTGTCTTCTTGTGAATAAAGATCCATTTTTAATTGATTAATGTATTATCAATTATAAAATATATACTACTAGGTAATATGTAATAATAACCAGATGGTGTGTGATATAAACGTTTTAAATTTTGATTGTGATTTACAATTATAATAACAAGTTGTTCTGTGATAATCACTAACAGATGCTCCCTGGTCTGTGGTATGGAGTGATGGAGTGACGCTACGACTTGTAAGGATCAGGTGGTGTCAAGCTCAATGGGACGTGTGAACCTCGAACGCCAGATGGTGTTGCAGGCGAAAACGGTTGACTCTTCTGGCGCCTAATAGATGGCACCACAAAAAAATGACTGCAGATCACCCCCTCCCACAGGCTTTCCGAATTCCCTGCAATTATTTGAATATCAAACTCGACCCCCACATACCATCCGTATACATAATATTCGAAACAAACCCATAAAAATGCGTTGGATTAATTATTCTTAGTTAATCAATGATTAATGGATTTCTTGTGATCTTTATAAATAGTATATTTATGGAAATAGAAATGATTATTTATTTTTTTATTTATAAATTTCCTTCTCGCTAAGAACAATTCGTAGGTGTTTTTCTCGTTTCAAATATTGACATTGAAGAAAATTTTTAATCCATACATATTAAATATTAACAAGAACATGATTCGTTTATTTTATTTATGTAAATTACATAAAAGATGGTGGAGTTTTCTGTTAATTTAAAAATTATTTATTTGGATATAAAACTAACATTTTTGAAAAAAGCATATTTGATTTCTGTAATGCTAATTTTATATCTCAATAAATAATTTTTAAATTCCCAATATTCATTCAAAAAAAATTTTAAAAATACCTTCCTACTATCGTCGGTCGGTAAAAACGCTTACATATGCCCGCCCTGCATGCTTTTAATACTTCACAAAAATAGCATTGAGTGGACGCCTCTGTTAAGGATCAATGGTATGGCACAATTTGATTGGTAGCATATACGATTCCAACGACATCTATGGACAAAATACGAATAGACTTTTTCCGACCACCCATTATATCTAGTTGACAGAGTTAAGGGATGGGTTTTGTAATCGGGTGGTCTAGTAGAAAGGAGGGGATGGAATGTGGAATTTTCCCATCCTCCCTGGTCAATTGATCATCAATGTGCTTAGACATTCCTTGGACTTCTAAGAAAGCGCATTCCACAAGATTCCAGAAATTAATCTCATCAAAAGAGTATATATATATATATATATATATATATATATATACATATATATTAAAGGGTCATCTTATTATTCTCTCTTACTATCATTTGGCACTATTTTATTCCTTTCTCTTAAAAATCATAATTCATAATGGAGGAAATAATACGTATAATCAATTTCCAAATGGATTTAAAAGATTAATTAATTATTAATCAGACATCTTCCGAGAAATTAGTTATTTTGAAAAGTTAAGTCATCTCTCCTGCTCTTTTATTAATATCAGGACTCAATAAATATCCAAATCAAGATCTTCTTATATACTAATTCAAGGTAATTTTGGGCAATTATCGGCTGAATCCTGTCGAAATTTGAACCAGCTGGGTCTTTTAGTTTTTATTTGACATTCATTAATAGCCCCTCGTGATTTGAGAAGAAAATAGAAAAAAGTGAATTTCATGTGCTCATTAAGCATTATTTTATTCAGAAAAAGAACATCACTGAAACCGAGGTTCTGCGTCGTTTCATAACCGTGGATGAAACACACTAGAGACCACACAGTAGTCAAAAGAGTGGGTTTCTTGTTGTAAATCGGCGCCAAAGATGTCCTCGACTAATCTTATTTTTTGGAAGGGTTAAAAAAATTGGAGAAACTTGTGACGAAGTGTATAGAGGTCAAAGGAGACTAATTTGAAAAATAAAATAATTCTTTATCTATAAACTTGTATTTCATTCCAAAAGTCACGGACTTATTGACCTTCAATTATTATTATTTAAAAGATGTAGGTTATACAAATAAAATATATATTTGAATTTTTTTCAAGATAAAAAAAAAAATCCTTACCCAAAACACTAAAAATAGAAACCATTATATAGGAAAAAGATAAATTGTGGAAAATTGAAAAACAAAGCAATTTTAATAAACATTCCCAAACAGAAAATTGAAAGTTTTAAAGTTTAAAACTTAAAATGGAAAATATTTTTAACTCCAACAACTTAACTTTACATTTCTATTTTATTTATTTTGAACTTTAATAATTGATTTATTATAAATAATATAAATAGTTTATAACTAAAATATTTTAGAATTTTTAATTATATATATATATATATATATATATATATATATTTATAAAGATATATTTTATTTATTATATAACAATTTATCTTTTATTAATAAATTATTTTAAAAGTTTAAGTTAAAAAAAATGATAAAAAAACAAGTCGAATTGGAAAAAAGCCAAAGTGAAACACTATCGCATATCTTTCTCAAGCTATAGCTATATCAATGCTATATATAATATAGTATATGGCTCAATTAATTAACCTGTCGGCTGACGTTAACATTTACTAGAGTAGAAGAAGAGGAAAGTATAAAAAAATAGTGGCGCCATTTGTAAGAGTAAGCAGGGTGAACTCCGCCCTTAAAAGGATTAAAGGAAATCGATCGATGTATCTTGCCGGGGTTTGAAAAATGCAATGAGTTACGTTTGATTTTAAGATATCCAACCTATCAGATTAGAAAGATTTCTCCACTTCCACTCTGATTTCTTCTTTTTCCATTTCCACTTCTACTTCTTCGCTTGAACAGTTTTTATTTCATTATATTATTTTCCTTTAGTGAATTTTCTTTTAGAAGTTTACCTATTTAAAAAAAAAAAAAAAATCTTTTATTTTCGATTGATTATTTATTGATTCAAAAACACAATCAAATGCTTAATTTAATTAATTATATAGATAATTATTTATATATATATAGAAAATCAATAAAATTGCTTATATGAAAGTAAATATAAAGTAATTGGGAAACTAATAGGGAGGGTAAAAGGGTGAAGTGGAGTGAAAGATTAAATAGAGATAAGCTTGGTGATTTCTATGGTCAGTCAAGCACTTAATAGTTTACTAGATCCTGAAATATATAAATGAACTAAAATTGTTTTTATAAATGTTTAAATGACCTAAACTTATAATTTAGAAATTTGTTTAATGAATATATGAATGGTAATAGGAATGAACTTGATAAATCAAATCTAAGATATTTTATTCTCCTTTTTTTCAAAATTTCTATAAATTCTTTATATAATTTATATATTTGTCGTTTAGGTTTCCGTGAAAATTTTTTTCCGGGTTAGTTCTGTAAGTCAAACTTATCTCCAATCAACCAAAAAATCTTCATATGACTATTCTTCTCTCAAACTAAGACCCTGAACTCTGAAACAATTCCCTTCTTCTAACGTTCTTCAATATGTCGCCAAAATGGGCACCGAAACTTGGAGAATCAAGTCTCAACAAATGTCAAAACAACTCTTTTTAAATAAATAAATAGGGTCAATCAATAAGTAACGAGACAAATGGCTATAGCTCAGTTGATTTGACTCTTACAAAGTTTAGGCTATTTTTCAATATAATCATCCCCACAGTTATGCACTTGTCCCATCTTTCTTGCAGCTTCCTAATTCCCTTGGCGAAGAATTCTTTCGATTTACCACGAAGCCACTTTTGCTCCGCTTCCTTAAATTCTTCATTGTTAGCAAATCTGTTTCCATGTAGGGCGTCTTTGAGTGGTCCAAACAGGATATAAGAAGATAGGGCGAGGTCGGGATTATAGAGAAGATGATGTAAAATATCCCAACCTAATTTTTTAAGCTTTTCACGGGTCAGCTTAGGAAGCTGCAAGAAAGATGGGACAAGTGCATAACTGTATCAGATTTTTCAGGGATATAATCACGTATTTTTATGAGATTGTTTCCTGACTCTGGCACACGTCCGTACCGGACAATATCCCGAGGCCAACTGGCGCAGTGAGTACAAAACTATCCAACCTATCAATCCAAAATCCCGATATTAACCCTTGGTCACACAGACTAAGACCCAGAATCCCAAAAAATATTCCCACCTAAATAATCTCTTGAAAATGGCGCCAAAATGGGTGCCGAAATGTCGAGAAAACAATCTCACAAAAATACGTGATTATATCCCTGAAAAATCTGATAGTAATAATAACAATAACATTCACGGAAACCTAAACCAACATATATATATATTACTATCAAATTATCAATCAAATCACATTACTTAAAAATACATAATTTTATAAATATAAATATCTCTCAAATTTAAAAATAAAAGAAAACAAATTAATTAATTAAAATAAATTAAAAATTCATATATCCAAATCGAATCCATTGGTTGACTTACTAACATTATTTGATCAATTTATAATAATAATAATTTTTAATGAAAGAATCATTAACATATTTTGTTCATATATCAATTTTTAAACCTGTCAATAGCAGAATTAAAGTTTAAGTAGCTCTTGAAATATGCATTTGCAATCTATTCAATTCTATGATATTATGAAAATATAATTAAAATTTAAACAAGAAATGAAACGATTAGATTTTTGAAATATTGATTAATATAAATTTAAATTTTGTTCTTCAATAATTGAAGAATAAAAATTAGTAAATAATAGAATCTGTATATCTCACCTAAACTCGAAAGTTATTTCCCATATCAACGACATTCAAAACAATATCTTTTTTCTGATCCACCTCCAGTCAATTCCTATTCTCTCTGAATTTTCTTAAATAACATATTTGAAGTTTTTGTACTGATCTATTTCGTTTAATTTTAGAGAATATGACTACGAGATAGCGCCGGATAAAGGGATTGACAAGCATGAGGCGCTAAATTTTGAGGGGCGCCGATTTAAAAATAAAATATTTGTATGAAATGGTGCCAAATTTTATTTTTCCCGGGGCGCCCAAAACACTAGAATAGGCATTGCCAGGAAACAAAATTTTTGATTTTTGTAATTTCGCCCAAGTATGTAATTATAATATAAATAAAAGGATTTAAGAGATTGGAGTTTTTAAAACATCTGGTTTCATCAAAATATCAAACATTATTTCAAAAAATCTCGGCGCACAATGTTTAAATCTCTATAAAGACCTCACCATCATGTTCTTAATAGATTCTTTATTCAAAGATGGTTTTAAAGGTTGATAAACTCAATCATAGTTACTTATTTCATTAAAAATCGTTAAATTTTTTATTGTCAATTTTTTATTATAATTTTTATAAAGGAACTTAATTTTTAATAATAAATAAAGTATTTGTTAATAAAGGTATCGCGTTGTATGTGCCGCAAATTTTCGGTCGCTGAAAGGGGAAAAAAATTATATTATTACTAATGGGTGTTTCTTTTAGAGGTATAGAACTTTAAATTACAATAAAAAACAACGATGGATTATTCGATTGACATGAATTTTATTTATATGAAAGATAATCTTGTGGCATTACATTTTATATATGATTTCTGGCATATGACCGCCACGGCTGGCTCGGATGTAGTCCAATCTGGACGTCCAATTTTCGATAACTTTTTCCAACATTTGTGGCCGTATATCGGCAATAACACGGCGAATGTTGTCTTCCAAATGGTAAAGCGTTTGTGGCTTATCCGCATAGACCAATGACTTTACATAGCCCCACAGAAAGTAGTCTGGCGGTGTTAAATCACAAGATCTTGGAGGCCAATTCACAGGTCCAAAACGTGAAATTAGGCGGTCACCAAACGTGTCTTTCAGTGAATCGATTGTGGAACGAGCTGTGTGACATGTTGCGCCGTCTTGTTGGAACCACAGCTCCTGGACATCATGGTTGTTCAATTCAGGAATGAAAAAGTTAGTAATCATGGCTCTATACCGATCACCATTGACTATTCGGGTCTTCCTCAATGCCACGCTCTACAGTAGCAATAGCTTCTTCTGTACGCACCGGACGGCGTCTCTGGGGATGCGAGTAATCAATAAGAGTATCAATAAATGTAAAACGTTCCATGATTAATCGAATTAACTGCTCTGATGGACGATTTTGTCGACGATAAAATAGACGTAGTGCACGATTCCGCACAGAACCATTATTTTCGAAATAAAATTGCACTATTTGCAAGCGTTGTTCAGGCGTGAGTCTATTCATGAACCAAACCAAACTGAGAATAAATCACTTGACAGCTGTTAAATCGGTCGTCAACTTGAACATTAATGCTAACTTAAAGTTCTATACCTCGAAAAAAAAACACCCTTTATTATTATTTCTTCATTATTTTCTTAATACCTCCCTATCACCACCCTTCAATCACCAAAAATATTATTTTATTCATTATTATTAATATCTGAGAGACTATGTCTTTATATAAATTAAATTCTAATCCCCTACCACACTCTTAAAGCATTATAAAAGTCACTTTCTTATTATTGTACAATTCTTTTCTAAGTGATAAATAACAATCTCTATTTATTATCAATGCGTTGGAGGGTCCTTTATTGTTTATTTCCTAACATTTAAAAACAATAAATTTTTATACTATAATAAATATTTGTACAGGTCAAATAAATAACTGTACCAAGTGATATTTTAAATTTATTTATGTCCATCACAAACTGAGACAAATTCCATTGGATGAACGAATTGAAACGACAAACTCTCATCATATTAATAATTTGTATAGGAATAGAGCGAAAAATTGTTGATTATTTGACAACCTGGAATGATAATGATTGATTGACTATTGAATATATACATGTATATTTCTATTTAATATATACATATATATATATATATATATGGGGGAGAATTGTGCACATAATGGGAAATTGGAACGACATTGGTGCGTTTTATTTTACAACCTGTCTGTTTGTACAACTTTGTTCCTCTTTCTAGATTTGAAACTCACCCTCCCTAAGTTAATAAATTTTGTACCTTTTACGTTTATGGGAAAATGATACTCATATATTATTTGAAGTTTTTAAGTTTAGAAGAGACAAAAACCAAAAAAAAAAACAAAAAATACTTTGAATCTTCCTAAAGAAATGTTTACTTATTATTTCTTGTAAATTAATACTAAAAAAAAATCATAATTTAAATAAATAAATAAATTTTTAAAAAATATATTTAAAATGAAAAAAATGGGGATAAATAAATTTTCTTTTTTACTTTTGATCTATAAGTGATTAAAATTGCAAATTATTCAGAATTTAATATTATATTCATATTTTTTTTATTATTTAATTCCACATAAGCACTTAAATAGATTATTTTCATGGATGTTGATAAAAGCTTATGAACAAAATTCATACTAAAAGAAAACAAAAACGGATCATCGTGGTATTCACGATTAAGATTTAAGCTTTTATTAATATGAAAACTCCTTTTAGAGGAATTTTGACTAAAGTCGGATTATAAATAAAGATACTACTTTCAATGAAGGTTAAAACATTAAACAGAGATTATTTTGTAATCTTTAATAAAAATTTACAAATCTTTCTAACGATCTAAATTACAATTTCGAGTTTTGTATTTTCGTTAAAAATTAGTCGTTTTTTTATTTATAACAATTTGTTAACAATGAAAATATATTTAAACTTATTTTAATGGATCAACAAGTACATATTAAACCTGGATTTATAAATATTTTTAGGTTATTATATTGCTATTTTAATCTAGATAATAATTTAATTATCATTAATAGTTTATTTTTAATATAAAGTTTAATATTTAAGCGGTACCCCTCCTATGATACATTTATTAAATTGAATTATATATATATTATTTATCCATAATACTAATTGTGAGGGCGTTTTTATCGGGCAATCAAACCGGTTGAGAAAACCTATTACCATTGCCTGCCACCGCTAAAAGCGCCCCCATGGCGATAACATTTTTCCGTCACTATACATTTGGAAAATATTTGAATTTATTTATGAGTAGAAAATACTGGAATATATTTAGCTATATTAGAAAGTCAATAAATTTAATAATATTTAATATCTATCTCTGTTACTCTACGGAACTCGAAAGTTCTTGACCGCAGCAACCACAATCCTCCAAGTATCCCTATTCTGATCTACGGCCATCCCACTCCTATTCTCTCCTATTTCTCTCGGGTCCCCTTCAACATTGTTTCTCCACCTTGTCCTTGGTTTTCCAATCAGTCGCTTCCCAATGGTTCTCCTCACAAATATATTTTTTGCGATTCTTTCCTCTCCTCTCTTTTCTGCCTCTTGCCAAGTCTCCTACCCATCGCAATCTTCTAAGACCATAACTATGTCTAGAGATGCA
This sequence comes from Labia minor, assembly GCA_963082975.1. NCBI lineage: Eukaryota > Metazoa > Arthropoda > Insecta > Dermaptera > Spongiphoridae > Labia > Labia minor. Next base: position 43,696,457 of record OY720350.1, on the reverse strand, counting down.
TAGAGGTCATGCAATTCCTCGTTATGCAACCTCTGTCATTCTTCAGTGGATTTATCTTGGTCTAGAAATGCTGCGAAGAATCCTTTTTTCAATTACTCTAAATCTACTCTCATTTCCTAAGATCATACACCACCCGTATAATGCAATCGGCAAAATAATTGTTTATTTATTTTAATTTTGATTACCTTTTCCCGATTGCATCCTCGTTTTAAATTCTTCTCGAATATTATTATAATTCATGATTACAGACCTAAGTATTTACATTTTGTTTTGCATGTTAAGATTTAGGGTCAGTAAATGAAAACGGATGATGAAATTAAGCTATTGTTTAAAAAAATACTTTCACAACATAACCACATTGTTCAGCCGTCAAATGCTCCATTGCAAACTGATGGGAGATTGTGCAGGTAGTGACGTGCCAGTTGCATTCCCTACACAACAATAGTTTCATCCTATTTCATTGATGTACTTTCTCTCACTCTTTCTTTCTCTACATATATATTGTCGTATATTGGATGACTTAGGTAAGGTGGTTTATTAGAAAAATTGGGTTGAAAATCAGATTAAATTAATTTAGTAGCACTCTCGTTAAATTTAGAATAATAAATGGTTATTGAATCCGCGAAGGTTGAAAAGGGAAATGACAAAATTGAATAGGTTCTGATTAAAAATGCATATATAAAATTAAACTAAAAATTATGTATTTAATAACAATAGAAGAAATAATATGATACAATAGATAACAATGAAATTAATATGAAATTGAAGAAATTGAATGGTACCGTTAGAAATAGAAATTTAAATTAAATGAAATTTAATTTATATTTAGCAATTGCAAATTTTATTAATTACCAAGGGTCGACCACTTAGTGTATTGTGAAAGGAGGGAATGGAGAATTCTTTGGAGACTTGAGTCTTGAGTGTCGTCCTGCGGATTTATCTGGAACATCTCGTGGGCAGCGGCATTCCTCAAAAAGGGGTTTTGGCCGGGATGTCACTCCTGCAAGGGATTTGTTGTCTCTTTCTCCAATTCTTGATCAAGACTCATTCAAACATGTCGAAACTAATCATCCCCTCCAATCAACTTGGCAAAATTGTCCAACCCTCACTCCCTCTTGGGTAACGAAGAGGTATATCATATGGGGACCAGATGGGATGCATTTCTATGAGTTTTTTGAAACGATAATTCTAGAATCATCCTTATATTCTCCGACATGTGTTCAACAAACAACCCTCCCCCCACCATTGCACACCAAAATGCACTTTTATGCTTATATATTACAATATATATATATATATATATATTACTTTGATCCATTTAAAATTAAAATAATTGAATTTTCCTAGAAATTAATAAAGATAGCATCATTATTTTTAATTTAACGAGTTCCAATGCAAAGAATTTTAAATATTTATAAAATTTACTACTGATTCTCCGCATTAGCCGTGTAAATATTTACAAATCACTTTTACAGAAATAATTCTATAATATATTTGTTTATCGTAGATATAATATTTATATTCGAATTTAATTTCTTATAATTATTATAATATAATTATCGGATTTTTGTTTGTTTTGAGCCCACACTATTTATGATTTTCTTTTAGTCTATTTTATGTCACTATCGTATTATATTTGTATTGGTTTCATTTGAAATTCTTTGTCATTAACTATTATTTAATTATCGAAAATCAATTGATAAATAAAGAATGTTTGTACGGTAGTCAATAAAATTTCAAATCTTTTATTGAAAAACCATTATCGAAAAATTCGAATTAAATAGCGGATTGAATATAACGAATAATAGGAGGCAGTGCGGTTAGCGAGGGGAAGCCCAGAGGAGCCTATTAGTTGTAGCTTTTGTTAATTAGGTCGTAGGCGGGATTAGGTTTCTCACCCCTGACGAATCCTCTTTCGCTCCGTATCATTTGCTGTTGTGTCGTTTTGTTCACGCGGATTACCAAATTCCAACCCCTCGTAACAGTACAACCCACCCCCACCCTTTCCGCAAGACGTGCCCCATGCTTTGGAGGGTAAATATGTCGCCGTGCACTTAAACGATTACATGTCGACACCCCCCTCTCTTTTCCGCGCCCCTCTCTCCTATCTCCTGTGCTTGTTCTTATACATCTAATGCTCTCTAATCATCTCCACTTCCACTCTACAAATATTTAAAGCTTAAAGCTGAACATTTCCTTCACAAGCGAATAGACAAAAACAAATGAATAGACAAACATAGATCAGGAAATAATTTTCAAGTTTTGCTCGAAAAGGAGATGAGATGGGAAGATGGGCTGGATTGGGATGAGGATTCCAACACAAGAGAATTAATTAAAATTCAAGATTATTTCTCGATAATATTTACTTTATTACTTTAAAAATTACCACATTTCATATCTTTCTAATTAATAGTAGGTTTTATTATTTCAATTATATTAATTTTAAAAATATTGTTTAAATTTCATATTAAATAAAAATAATCGCATTTAATCCTCTGATATTAAATTGATTACTTTTATGTAATATTAATTAATTTTAATAATAAAAATTGTAATTTCGGAAAAAGTTTTAACTTTCAAAAGAAAACATAATTAAATTGATTAAATTTTATTTGTGTCAAATTAAAATATAAATCCCATTAAAACAACTATATTATAATATTTTATACAAAATGAATAATTATTTAATAATACTTAATAGAGAATTATCATCACTTTGGACAAAATCAATCTTTTTAATTCAACATTAAAATTTTTTATTGATAATTTTAATTGAATAAATATGTAGTTGATTTATATTATTACAAAAAATATAAAAAATAATAGCAAAATAAAAAAAAGTAGATTTAAAGAAATTAGGAGAAGATAGGAAATGGGAGGACATGGAAGATGTTCTGATTGAGAATTTTTGAAAAAAATGAGAGTAATTTGTAATTCTTTTTACGAGGCAGGCCAATAAGTCCGTGACTTTTAAAATCCAACACGTGTTTTTTGATAAAAAAATATTTTATTTTCCTTTGAGCTCTATTCACTTCGTCCAACGTTTTTTCAATTTTTTATCTTTTCCAAAAAATAAGATTATTTTGTTGACATCAAAATAGGTTTGTTTGTGAGATGATTGTTGTAGTCAAATCTCTTTCCACCGAGCTATTTCTTTAGGTTTGGAAACAAGAAATAGTCACTGGGGTCTAAATCTGGAGAATAGGGCGGATAAGGGAGCAATTCGTATCCCAATTCATGGATTTTTGCTTTGGAAACTGCGTGCACCCTTGCACACACACACACACACACACACACACACACACACATTGTCCTAATGGAAAATAATTTTTTATGCTAAATGCGGACGTTTTCTTTATCAAATCGTCATTAAATCGGCTCAATAACTTGAAATAATATTCCCCCATTGATTATTTTACCTTTTTGAAGGAAGTCAATGTGGATTATTCCGTTAAAAACGGTCGTCATTACTTTATTGGCTGACAACGCACCTTGGACTTCTTTGGTGATGATTCACCCCAAGAAACCCACTGTTTACTGCTTTTTAATCTCTGGTGTGTTATGGTGGATCCACGTTTCATCCACAGTTACCAAACGGCCCAAATTGCGGTTAAATTGCGGCTCGATTGTGAGCAAACGCAGCGCTCATTTTGCAGAAAGCATTCTCAGACCCAAGTGATCATTCAAAATTGAAACCACTGAGCCATGTAAAATGCCTATGGCTTCTACAATCTCATTTCTCTCACTTTCAATCTCCGATTGGCCATCACCATATTGTGAATTTTTGCAATTGTTTCAGGTGTAGAGACCTCAACTTAGCGTTCGGCATCTTCCGTGCTTGTACGGCCAGAACGAAATTCGGTAAACCACTTCTTTACCAAAAACAAAATCCCCATAATATTTATCAAACTTAGCTTTGGTTTCAGTGATTTTTTTTCCGCATAAATAATGCTTAATGAGCACATGAAGTTCACTTTTTTTATTTTCTTCTAAAAGGTAGTCTGCTATTAATGAATTTCAAACAAAAACTAAAAGACCCAGTTAGTTAAAATTTCGATAGGAGCAATGTTGACATTTTATTTAATTGTAAGAGATGGGAAATTCTAAAAGTCACGGACATATTGCTTGCCCTCGTAATTAATCTAGTGAGTATTTATTTCCCTAAAAATGAAACATTTTTTTAAATTCAAACTATTTTTTAACTCATACACTCTATTTATGAATGATAGATTTTATCTATAATTATTCTAAAAATGTTTATAATCTTATTATTATTTCTTTTTTTATCTTTCTTAAAGTATATACCTATACATACATATGTAAAATATTTCATATTTTGTGGAGTTTACGGGGAACTTGTGTCTGTGAGGTTGGTAGTGTTTGGTTGTTAAAAGATGCTTGTTTGTCAAATCATTAATTTTAAAGATGGAATAGTTGGTAAATATTAATAAATATAATATCTGGTTTTGATGGTAAAAATAAATGAAGTGTTGACTTTAAAAACCAATTGTTTTTTAAGGTAACTGGGTTATATAATTTGTATATATTTTTAATTTGTATATATGTTTTTATTAAATTGTTTTTTTAAGGAATCCATTGGTCAAGTCATTTAACCTCAACTAATTACCAACTTATACATACATATAAGAATAAATAAATTAATTTATATGATATATATATACATATATATATAATTCAATATTGATATTATAATTCAATTTTTCTAAATGAAGGGTGAAGTCAAGAATCATACAATATTTATAATAATCGTATATAGCGAATAACATAATCAGTTGTGAACGTTATCCACTTTACAAAAAGCCTATCTGAAAGGTCATTTATCATTTTTTAATAAAATTGAAAATGTCACTTAAAATTCGCCCATCGCGTATTTCCTTCTTATCCTTTCATCTTTTCCCCTCTTTCCGATTTTATTAAAGTTTTCTTCAATTCAAAAAAAAAAAAAATATAAATAAATAAAATAAAATAAAAATATCTCAAGATCTTTGTATTTTCCCCATAAAAAAAATTGAAATATTTACTTCTTTTCACCATGAATAGGAAAGTTTTAACAGGAAAATAATGAGATTTCAATATAGTCAAAAGTTTATCCATCTTTAAACTATAATACAATATAATTTAATTTTTTATTACATTTTTTGTTAATTATTTCTTTATTTTTGCTTTTTTTTTAAATAAATTATATTCTTGCCTGTCTAAATTTAAATAAATTGATTTTTTAAAATTTAAATTATATAAAAAAATATAAAATTAAAATAAATAATATATAATAAATATTTGATAAAAATAAAATATATTAACTATAATTATATTTAGTACGTGTTTATAGAATTATTATATTCATCTTATTTTGTGAAGAGATAACTTTCAACTTTTATTTAAAAGAGAAAAAATAAGAGAAAATCTCTTCTCTACCATATTCCTCTCTAACCATTTTGCCCTCCAATCAATAAATATTAATATAAATAAGTATAAAATATAATAAAAAATAAATAATTACAATAAAAACTACTTTGAAGTCGTTGAAGGGTGTTAAAAAAAAATAAGAGAAGATGAGGATAAAAATCCTCATTTATTACTATCTCGCCAATTTTCGATGTCGAGATTTTGATGTTTTTATACGTTTTGAAGGCCCTGAGCCATTTTCACTAAGGTTGAGAAAAATGTGTGTGTGTATGATTAGTTTGTTGAGTTGTTAAGATTACGCAAAAACGGTTTGAGCTAGAATAATGAAATTTGGTACACGGGCATTGTTTAAAATTCGTAGTTTTCTATCAACTTTTGAGAAATGTAGCTCATCCGGAAGTGGGTCCACGTTTTCAATTTTTTTCCTCTTAAACTGACTTTAAAAATAAAGCTATTTGTTTGATAGTTTTTCAAATGATTAAAAATAGTATAAAACTGCTTTATATAGAATTTTAGCTTGATTAAATCGCTGAAAGTACCAGAATTAATTTTTTAACACGTTGTCTGGCAATCACGCGCCTGCACGTGACGTAGTGCCATCAACCAAGAGCCAAACACGCGCTGGTTGGATAAATATTATTTATTAATTTTAATTTATATTTTTATTAATTAAATTTAATTTAAATATAATATATATTAATTAATCCATTTCAAATTTGCGAGATAGTCGAGTAGAGACTCTCCAGATATTTTTTCTACGACACCACCTCCACCACAATTCAATGACCGAAAATGGTTGGGTAATCCACTTATCTACTTAAAATTTGTTTTATTTCTTTAGCTTTAGAGACAGAGGAGATGTTACAGAGGAAATTTCGATAGAGGAAAAATTGGAATGATACTTTAAAAATTATTTCTTTATTTTTAAGTAAAGGTACTAAAAAAATTAATCCTATTTACACAACACAAAAAAAAATACTTATTTTTTATTAAAAAAAGTAATTTAATTATAATTAACATTATTAATTTCTATCTTTAATAATATACTAGAATACATAAGAATTGTTTAGATTTAATTTTAATAAATAAAATATTGTCAGTAAATCAGACTCACAAATTCTCACGAACGGTTGTTAAGCAAGTGACGAAGGAGTTTCTCCCTTTAGGACAATGCTAAATTTCCAAAGGGTGAACTAATTAAGTCGAAAGGCTGACACACACAAGATATCTGAAGACAGACCACCCCTCCACTAGACAGTGAGTGCCAGCCATCCTTTCGAAAGTGACCAAGTGAGGGTGGATCGGGGCGAAACTTGCTAACCAAGTTTCCCAGTATAATTACGTAGACATTCTATACAATTATTATTCAAGTTTATTATTATTATTATTATTATTTCAAGTTGAAAGATTTTCTATGAATATTCAATAATAATTATTACTGGAATTAAAATAAGCGGTTTCATGATTAGTTTGTTGAGTTGTTAAGATTAAAATTCTCTGTACAACCCAAAAAAATAGTGAATATATTTATTTTTTATTATTTATTTTTTATTATGCCTTTTTAAATATTATGAATTTAAATTAAGAATTTTTGCTGGCGAGTGAAGGAGGAGGGTAAGAATTTGAAAAAAATTTGTTATTATTATTATTAATTTCCTAACACCTCCCTCCTCCTTTAATTAGTAAAAAGAAGTAAAGAAGCAAAAAGCAATATAATCAATAAATCTTTTTAAAAGAAGGCATGCAATTGGTTAAAAATTCAAATTTCAATATAATATGTTAACAGTTTGGTTTCAAAAATAATTAAGTAAAAAGAAATCTTTTTAAAAAACACACTTTACTTAAAATTGCACTAAAAAGTAAAAAATAAAATCACTGTAAAGTGGGTGCGCTCAAATTATAATAACACCAAATGGAAGCAAATGTTTTACGGTGTTATTATAATTTGAGCGCACCCACTTTACAGTGATTTTATTTTTTACTTTTTAGTGCAATTTTAAGTAAAGTGTGTTTTTTAAAAAGATTTCTTTTTACTTAAATTTATTTTATACTTTTTAGTCGTGTTCAGCGCCTCTAGAACTGCTATCGCCATCTATGATTGAAATAGTGAACTATTCCATATTCCGCATATGAAAGTTTAGTTAATTAATTACCACTAATAGATAAATAATTCAGTGGATTTTTCAATTGATTCGTGTATTATTAGCAGGAGCAAGCGCGTATGCAAAATTTCAAGTTTATTGAATGACGGGAAGTTGTTGAAATATCGATTATAAAATGCCGCGGACAACCCGCGTACAAACGGACAACAGGACATCCGGACAGTGTGAGTTAAATAAAGTGTATTAAAAATGATTCAATATTCTGTATTTATGTAGTATTTGCCCGTTATAGCGACTTGTTGCCTAAAAAAAATATGTCTTTTTAAACATGTTTTTGCAATTCTCTTCAAAATTACTCTAACGTTTTTCATTAAACTTGATTCAACAGCGTCCAATGCAATTATCTTTCTCAGGAAGATTTTATGTACTTTAAAGTTTTCTAAGAGGGCTAAAATGATGAATTTTCAAAATGGCTCCCTCTAAAGTGTTTATGATTCTTTTTTTAATTTTTAATAACTAACACTGTTTAGTGTTCAAATAGAAAAAAGCTGGAGTGTCTCCACTCGACTATCTCGCTAATTTGAATTGGATTAAATAACATACATTAATTTAAATTAAATTAAATTAATTAAATTATAAATTAAAATTAATAAATAATATTTATTAAACCAGCACATGTTTGGCTCTTTGTTGATGGCACCACGTCACGATTTGCAGTGTTAAAAAATTAATTCTGGTACTTTCAGCGATTCAATCAAGCTGAAATTCTATATATAGCAGTTTTATACAATTATTAATCATGTGAAAAATTATCAAACATATATCTTTATTTTTAAGGTCACTTTAGAGAAAAAAAATCAAAACGTTGTAGGTAATGACCCTCTTCCGGTTGAGCTACAATTCTCAAAAGTTGATAGAAAACTACGAATTTTGAATAATGTCCATGTACCAAATTGCATCATTCTAGCTCAAACCGTTTTTGCGTAATCTTGGTTACATACATACACACACACACACAGACATTTTTCTCAACCTTAGTGAAAATGATTCGGGATCCTTCAAAAAGTATAAAAACATCAAAATCTCAACATCGAAAATTTTCGTGATCGCAATACTATCTCTTACGAGATAGTAAAAATAAAAGATAGATAAATAGAAAGTTAAGAGCGAAATAACAAAATTCCAAAGATGTAAAATGTCGGATGGTAAGTGAAAGATGTGTGTCACTCGCAACATATTTCTGTTTTTATCAATTGTCAATAATATTATATTAGCTTGAAGGTTGTTGGAGAAGTACATTCCAGTGATGTAAAGATTTATTATTGTTCAACTTTATCTTTAAAATTCTTAATATTTTAGTTAAATCAAAGCTACAAAATTATCTATTGTAATAATTAATTTCATCATCAAAATGTATTAAAATTTTATGCACACTTTGATATTAAATTTATCATCAATTAAGAATAATATTAGTTATATTACTCTCATAGTGATAGGCATATAAAGATTTATATATATATGTATATAGTAGGAATGATATAAACAGTATAATGTAAACCTCTAATAAATGCATTACCTTCGAAATGGGTACAAAGTTTAATAAATAAAATTTGAAACTTTAACTAATTGATATTAACTATTATTTAACTATTGAAACTTTTATTGTTAAACTTCTTATAATTAATATCGTTCAAATGAGAACATATAATTATAGAATATATATTTAAATTGAATATAAAACGAGGAAAGGAATGATTAACTAGAAATTTAAAATTACTTTTTTTTTAATTTTAAACCACTATTAAGTAATAAATGCAATATTAAAGATGTTAATTTTAATATTAATTTGATTCTTATCTAGTTTGTCAATTAAATTCATATTTAAAATTTTATCTTTCACATTTATTATCTCTTTGAAATGTATATTTTAAATCATATAGATATAAATAAAATTCCCCCAATTTTTTTATTTTGGACTCATGATAACTTAAAACACATTTTTTTCTGAATTATATATACTGATTTATTCTTAGAGAATATGTGTATAAGTATATGCATCCCTGTAGATTCAACTTCATTCAAAATCTATATTTATGCCCAAAGCATGTTAATACTTCCAAGCATCCCTAACTTCAACCATTCTCATCCCTCTTGACCTTCTCTGTCAGTCTCTTCATATCTAATTTAATCCTAAACCCCAACATGAACTCAGGAATCCCAATCTATGACCTTTACCTTTGCTTGATATATATTTGATTGTATTTATTATATATTCGTCAAAATTATTGTTATACCACAGACGATGTTTAATTCTTTTAAAAGTAATTTTCAACATTATTTTAATAATGGGTGGTCGAAAAAGTCTTTTCGTATTTTGTCCATAGATGTCATTGGAATCGTATATCTCCAGTGCTACCAATCACATTGTGTCATTTCAAACTTCATTTAACTGTAAAGAAAATTAAATTTGGTGAAGCTGAACAAAAGTTACAGCTTTTCAAAAATGAGTGAAAATAATGAAGAAATTCGCTATATTTTGAAATTTTTGTATAAAAAAGGGAAGAATGCCACGCAAACCGCCAATGAAATTTTTGAAGTTCACGGAGACGATGCTATATCAATTCGTGTAGCACAACAATGGTTCGCTCGCTTTCGTTCTGGAAATTTCGATTTGAAAGATGGACCTCGTTGTGGTCGACCTATCGTTGAAAAAGTCGATGAAATTATGGAAAAGATTGACAAGGACCGTCACTTAAGCACTCATGACATTGCCAAGGAACTAAACATTCATTATCAAACGGTTTTGAACCATTTAAAAAAGGCTGTAATTATCAATATAAACAAAATTACTTGAAGTTTGATTAGAAATACGAAAAGACTTTTTCGACTACCCTATATTTAAACAAATCTATCTATCTCTGTAACTCTACGGAAATCGAAAGTTCTTGGCCGCAGCAACCAAGTGTCCCTATCCTGAATTATAACCATCCATTTCTACCCTCTCTCATCTCTCTCACTTCCCATCCTACATTGTCCAAGTGGACGTCTCCCAATCGGTCTCCTCACCAATATTTTTTTCGCCATTCTTTCCTCTCTGATTCTAACCAGAGTCCTTCCTTCTTGATTTTATAACACTAACTATGCCTGGAGATGCTTAGAGGTCAACCTCGTTATGCGGTCTCCATCATTTCCCGGTGACATCATCTTTCCTTGGCCCATAAATGCTGCGAAGAATCCTATTCTCAAATATTCTAAATCTACTCTCGTCTTCCAGGGTCATGGACCATTCCTCACACCCATATAACACAACTGGCAAAACAATTGTTTAATTTTGATCCCCTTTGATATAAACACAAATAGAAAATAATTTCTTACTTCAACTTTAATAATAATTTTATAACTTTATGCTGTTGTATTTTTATTTCTTATAACAAAAATTTCAAGCGTTTTAATAATTTTTGCTATTTCTTCTGCAATTTGTTTTGTGTCATTTATGCTAATACAGCCTTTCTCATTTTATTACACAACCTGACTTTTCTCTTAATAATTCTGCAAATGAATTTCATTAAAAATATAAATACCTAAATTGAACAATGAATTAATAAAACTTAATAATGCGATTATTATAATTTTAAATTCAAATAAATTTAAGAGAAATTCTCTTCTTTGGACTTGAAATGAAAAATCATTGTCTGGTATTTGTATTTGGATGTGGTGTTTGTAATTCAATAAACGTTCTACTCTAATGTAATATGATTTTGTTCTTATCCAAGTTGTATTGTTGATTGATTAAAATCACACAGAGAGATACTGATTAATAAATAAATCCCCTTGGTCAAAATTACATGGAAAATATGTTTGTTTCAAAATAATTTGAGAATAACATTTAAGAACCCAGGTAAATGGGAGCGAAAGAGATGGAGAAAGAGGGAGAAACCCCTCTCGAGAGAATGCTACATAACAGCAGAGCATGCCAGGAATACTGAAAACATCACCAATCCACTCCTCTCATTCATTCTCCTTCCCCACGAGGTTTGTTTATTCATATAATATAGATACATCCCAAAACATTAGACTATATTTAATTTAGGACGCGAAAATTAAATTTTCCTACACAATGTTATAATTTAACAATATTTTACAAAGCGCCGAGATCGTATGTTACAGCATTCTACTTTCATTCAAACTACCGTCAAAAATCTCAAGGAGAGAAAGATTTTTGATATAATACACTGAATATTATCTCAAAAGGTTAAAATAAAAGAAGATATAATTAATTAATTTATGGTACTCATTTCATTATTTTTTTTAATACAGATGATAATTTAGTTTATTTTTCATTTTGTTGTTTTACTCATATATATTATACTTAATATATATTAATTAAATTGAAAAAAATAAAATATTCCCAAATTTGTTTTTTGTCCCTGAAATACCAGCTCTCTAAGAATGATTTACTTTTTTATCTCCTTCACATAATTTTTAAATTTGAAAGATTTTAATTCAATACTATTTATGTGTATTGAGAATAGAAATAATATAAATATAAAAAAATTTTATAAATTAACGTTTTTCCAATGGACTAAAAAGAATAAAATAATTTTTCTACAAGCATGACAAAGTTTATGGATGAATTGCTTCATATTCAACTAAAAACGTTGGGCGCATTTAGTTTAATTTATTTATATGAACAATCAAGTCAAATTTTTGTAATAATAAAAATTTTACTAAATACATAAACTGACAATTTTTTTTATCATGCAATAAAATTGATAGTTTAAGAGCTAAGAAATTAATCTTTTATTATTTTTCACTATAATATACTTATATCAAAGTATTCATCAAAATTTAAAAGAATTTTTATTAAATTTACATATTATCAATCAAATCCAAAATGGTATGATTATATTTGAAGAAATAGTGTTACTTGTTAATTAAGTGTTTTAGTGTGGTATGTATCTTAGTATAAATATATATATATGAATTATAGCTCTATAAAGGAAGTTAATTGCATAGAACTAAATGCGCCCAAAGTTTTTCGTTGAATCACTTGATTAAACTTAATATAATGTTAAACATCAAATTTATTTAAATTCTATGAGTATTATATTGTTTATTTCATCAATGTCATTAACTAATATTAATTTATATATTAACAAATATGTTATAATATATAATATTTTTTTTATCTTTCTAACCTTTGACTTTTATTTCAATTGCCATCACTTGTTATTAAATTATTATAAAATAAGCATTGTAGTTCATCATTAACGTCGTCCTCGACTGTCATTTAATTAAGACAATATGTCTCTTTACCAAAAGTCAATTTATTAATCAAATACATTCAGCCGTCTACTGTCGAAATTAATATTTGCTTAAATTGTGATAAAGAGCGTTTATTGAAAGTGTTAATGATCCAAACGATTTATATTCACATAATATATATGCATACAATAGATAGTATACTATATTTATATATAATATCACGCTAAAAGCTTTGTCATGTTTTGTGCTTTGAAGGAATTGAAGGCCAATTATATTTTATAATTTCTATTATTATACACTTTATTTTCTTTCAAATATATATATATATTATTTTATATTATAATATAGAAATTAAATAATCTTTAAAATTAGTAAATATGTTGATAGATATATAGAATCTATATATCCATCTACATGATAGATTATTTATTATTATTATTATATTTTATATTTTTCATTTAGAGAGAATATAATTTTAAGGACTCTCAATTGGAAAACGACCTATGGCTAGCAAAAGAAAAGTGAGACATTCAATATGAAAATATTTCCGATTGAAAGATAAAAAAATTAATATAATGCCAATTCTTTTATTTAAATGTTCGTTGAAGTCCAAATATGGTTTTTAAGGCGAGAAAAAATCGAATAATTACCAGAAAAACCCTAAAAACAACCCTTTTCTTTTTCCTATACTTTATACAATAAATTTCAAATTTGACTCTACATTTTAGTTAGAAATTTTTTTTCCATAATGCCACCGAAAAAATCAAATTTAAGTAGATATTTAAAAAATAATAGGCAAAGAAAAGAACGTTTATAATTAAGTCAGGTAGGGTCATCTGATTTGTTAGATTTACAAAACAAAGATAGGGAACCTAAAATTAAATAAGTTGACCTGTGGCCAGGTCCGAACCGACCGACGGTTTGAAATAAATTAATTTCCAGCTACAGAAACAATTTCAAATAATTTTAATATATCTATTAATGTAATAAAAAACAGATAGAACATAAATATTTTTAATTTTATTTTATTTATAATATATATGCAAGACCAGGCTGTCACGTCATGAATGGCTGGATGACGTCTTATAATTTTAAATTAAGAAAAAATCTAATAAAAATGATTTTTCTCGAGAATAAAACCAATACAAAGTGCATGATTCGTGGCGATATGTAAAAAATCTCCTTATGTGAAATTTGGTGCGAAAATAACCCTTCCCTTCCTATCGTCGATCGCTAATACTACCACTTCCGGTTTCCGGATTTGCACCAAAAGTTGATCAATTCATCCCACTGATGCATTAAGTAAATATACCAAATTTCATCAAAATCCGTTGAGCCGTTCAGGCTGTACACATCTATACGGACGGACGGACAGACGGACAGACATCATTCTGTTAAGAAAATACATGATTCGTGGAGATATGTAAAAATCTCCACATGTGAAATTTGTTGTGAAAACAATACCTCCCTTACTATCGTCGGTCGGTAAAAAACGATTAATTGAGTCTTATTGTTACTCTGAGAGAGAAAATAGGCTTTTTAAAGATAGGGTCTTATAAGCAACTGTTGGCTCTAAAGAGACAGAAGAAGAAAAAGAAGAGAGGCTAAAAAAAGTTAGGATTTATATCATAATGACAATGAGAATCGATCTTTTGAGTTTCAGTCAGAGAGAGAAAATAGGCTTTTTAAAAATAGGGTCTTACATGCGGCAGGTCGCTCTACTGAGATAGAAGAAGAAAAAGAAAAGAGGTTAAGATGTATAGACTTCAGGGGCTACAGGGGGCAGAGCCTCAGTCTAGGTGTGAGGAGCGCCGAAGGCGCTCTGAGCAGCTAGTTTTATATAAAAAAATTAGATTGTCAGAGATTTATTTATTAACAATTATTTGATGTATTTAAATGTTGCATTGTGTTACAAATTTATTAATTATGTTCAACATAAAAAATGACGATATAATAATATAATTAATATTCTATTTTTAATTATTTTAGAAACTTTTTTAATCAAATAATTGAGATGATCGATGTTTTTATTTATCAAATATTAAATGAATAAAAAAAAAAGGACTCAGTATAATTTTTTTTGATTATAATGTACATATTACATAAATATATATATTTCCTTTTAAAACCGTTCTTTGAAGAGAGAAAGTTGCAAAAGAAAATATAATAAGTTTAAAAACGAGGAAGATGAGTAATAATCTAAATTAAGGCAAGATGATATAAAATGTGTCCGCGTCTTTCTCGTTTTTCTTCTTTAATTAATGTTGCTTTTTTTCCCCCTTGCTCTATATTCCGACTCTTTTGGTTGAAATAAGCGTCGCTTTTCTTCTTAAATAAATAGAAGTGAAGCTGATGTGGATGGGTAGGCAGTCAGATGATGATAAACACCTCATTTTACTTTCACCTATTCAAGTGGGCTCAATTATAATAAGGCAATAGGTTTTTTTTTATTTATTTGGTTATCTATTTAATAAATCTACTTATTTAGTTTATTTCTAAATATATTTATACATCTAATTGCGTCAATGATTAAATTATATAATTTCATTATTATAATAATTATTGATTTCTGAATAATAATCATTATTAAGTGGATTGCGTTAAGTTATTAGAAAATAATTAGAAAATAATAATAATTATTACCGACCGACGATAATAAGGGAGGTATTGTTTTCATACCAAATTTCACATGTGGAGATTTTTACATATCTCCACGAATCATGCATTTTGATAAAAGAAAAAAGTATTTTTAGCATGATGTCTGTCCTTTAGTCCATCTGTTCATCCGTCCGTATGATGTGTACAGCTTGAACGGCTCAACGGATTTTGATGAAATTTGGTATATTAATACTTAATGCATTAGTATGATGAATTGATCAACTTTTGGTGCAAATCCGGAAGCCGGAAGTGGTAGCATTAGCGATCGACGATAGGAAGGTAAGGGTTATTTTCACACCAAATTTCACATGAGGAGATTTTTTTACATATCACCACGAATGTATTGGTTTTATCCTCGGGAAAAATCATCTTCATTATGTTTTTCTTAATTTAAAATTATATGACGTCACCCAGACCTTTATGACGTCACAGCCTCCGTATTATGATCACGGGCAACGCCGGCTACTTCAGCTATATATTATAAATAAAATAAAATTAAAAATATTTATGTTCTATCCATATCTGTTTTTTATTACATTAATAGATATATTAAAATTATTTGAAATTGTTTCTGTAGCTGGAAATTAATTTATTTCAAACCGTCGGTCGGTTCGGACCTGGCCACAAGTCAACTTATTTTTAAATTATTGTAAACTTAATATAATTAGTCTTTAAATTCATTTACCACTGAGTTAAGTTGTTGATTAGTAAATAAATATTATGACAAATATATATATATATATATATATATATATTATAAGAAAATCCAACTAAGGGGCACTTGTAATGACCCACGATGACTGTGATTTGTATTATAAGTAAATTATGGGCGCCAGACTTTGAGTAAATTGTCTTTATCAACAAAAGGGTAAAAAAAATAAAATTAAGGGAAAAGGAAAACAAATAATATTCGCACTAATACACTTTAATTAATAAAAATAATTTTAAACAGATTAAATATAAGACATTTAAATAAAAAAATAAGATATTGTAATTCACTATTATTACAGGGAGTAATAGGAATAGTTATCACACACACACACAGGGTGTGATGATAAAAAAAAATAATTATATCACGGGTCGTGTTAGTTACAAGGTCATATCAGGATGATATATCTTTTTCAACTGCCAATTGTCAATTGATAAAAATAGAAAAACTTGGAGGGAGATGGTTCCTCCCCTTAGACGAAATATTATATCTATATACATATATTATGATACATTATAACCTTTAGTAAAAAAATAAATTTACCTTCCACAAACTATAAACAACTTCGTAAATTTAATACATATTTTAAATATTATTTAACATATCAATATATATATACATATATATATATGTATGTATGTATTTAAAAAAATTCAATTGTATATATGTATTTATATATATATATATATATATATATATATATATATATATATATTGTATATGTATTTAATTTTCTAAGTAATCGAATCATTGCTAGGTGCATTTCCCCGTGGATTTCTTTTCAAATGGCATCCCTAGCATTCCTTTTTATTTATCCATATCTTTTAATGGAATAGCCTCAATCTTGGCTGAAATTGCTATCATAGCTAATAGCCATCTGTAAGCGGGACGCTATGCGAATATTTTAACGAATCTCATGCCTTTAAGTACGTTCCATCCATTATTTTAGAAAATCTTTTGAGCTGAACAATTACCATTGTCATATAATTTTTTTTTTTTTAATATTATATGAATTATTCTTTTAGAGGAAAGATATAAAATAAAAATGAAAATCGTGAGTGTGTATATATAAATATATATGGGATAAGAGAGAGTGTGTGACGGTTTTTGTTTTTCATTCCCTATTTGGTTTGTCTAGGAAAGTATATTTACATAAATTTTTAGAACAAAATATTCTAAAACAAAACAAAAATGCCTAAAGATGAACTCTCCAAAGCCTAATTATTGTAAATTTCCATTTAAATTGAAATTCTACTTTTGATTGCCCAATTTTCATTAATATTATTAATTAATTTTTATATTTATTAATATAATATATACTTCAATCGCATTGGGTTAATGGTAAAACGCTCAGCTGCAGATCTTGAGGATGGGTGTTAAAAATCTCTTCAGATTCACGAATATTAACTTTTAATTGGAAAAATAAACCTTATGTAACTTAAAATTCAATTTAATTTTCAAAAAGAATACTAATTCTATATTTGAGTATGAATGTTAATTTTTTTTTAAGTAAGTAAAATTCCCTTTAAATAATTATAACTAAAAAAGACCCGTCAAGATTGGTTGATTTTCTAGTATATATTAATCATGAAAAAAAAATATATTTTGAAAGTCAATTATTTTTTTATTTTTATTTAAATAAAGTGGTAAATTTTTATAATCTTTTTATTTTTTTAAAATTATAAAAAAATGGGAAAATGAGTTAGAAATATATTTATATTCACAGGCGCACAAGATTTCGAGTTGCTTCATATTCTATCTACAGGATTATCAAATATTTAATGATTTCGAGGATATTTTATTATTGATTTATTTTTGAATTGAATTTGTTTACATATAATTTTATAATCTAATTTGTTGTTGTTTTCTTTTAATTTCGGTTTCAATTATATACTTTCCTGTTGCTGCTGATTTTGATT
The DNA here is from genome assembly GCA_963082975.1 of Labia minor. Classification (NCBI taxonomy): domain Eukaryota; kingdom Metazoa; phylum Arthropoda; class Insecta; order Dermaptera; family Spongiphoridae; genus Labia; species Labia minor. The sequence continues at coordinate 43,678,377 of OY720350.1, read as the reverse complement.
TTAATTTTTACGATCACGAAAATTTTCGATGTTGAGATTTTGATGTTTTTATACGTTTTGAAGGTTCCTGAATCATTTTCACTAAGGTTAAGAAAAATGTCTGTGTGTGTGTGTGTGTGTATGTAACCAAGATTACGCAAAAACGGTTTGAGCTAGAATGATGAAATTTGGTACATGGGCATTATTCAAAATTCGTAGTTTTCTATCAACTTTTGAGAAATGTAGCTCAACCGGAAGAGGGTCATTTCCTACCACGTTTTTAATTTTTTTCCTCTAAAGTGACCGTGAAAATAAAGATATATGTTTGATAATTTTTCACATGATTAATAATTGTATAAAACTGCTATATATACAATTTCAGCTTGATTTATTTGCTTTATTCTTTGTTTTAATTGTTTTCTTGTTAAGGCATATGCCCACTTTTTCACATCTTTACCAACGCTGACAGATTCATGTGCTTATAAATAAAGTTAGAAATAAATTAACGAATATGGATGGATAAGACAAGTGTCATGTCAATATCAAGAAATAGTTTGCATTAATTAATTGCATGCCCTTTCTGAATGGAGCGTCTCTGGTTTGCTGAGAGTGTAGTTGAAAGGGGCATTTGGCAAGATATTCTAGCTCAGATTCATAATGGAAATATCGTACTGGCGCAAGCTGTTTGCTTATAAACTTTTAGATAAACCTATTGATGGAAAAGAATGGACCTCTGTGACTACGGTAATCTCTTCAGGATTCCTCGAACATGGCGTTTTCATTTTGATATTCAATTAAAAAATAAGATAAACTTGAGCTTAGCTAATTCACAGATCAAACACTTCCTTTTTTTTATAAAATATACTATTTTAACGTATATATACAACTTTTTTAAACGAAAATATAAAACTAATTTTAAAGATCAGATAAGCAAACCCTTGATAAATAAAATACAGTTGGTATTTTCTTTGTTATTTAAATTCTGTTACAATTTCTCTCTCTCTCTCTCATTAAAGATGAAGTGTATATTATTTAATTCTCTATAAATTGTTTCAAATACCTTTTTTTTATATTTTTGATATTTTAAGAAATATGATTATTTTTCTTTTTTAATATTATTTATCTCTTGACTATTTAGAGTTTGACAACATTTTTCATAAGAGATGAAATTTGTAAAATAAAATACTCTATGAATTGTTTCATATAAAATTTTCTATATTTCTTAAATTTTTAAAATTATGAGCCAACTTTTTACCGACCGACGATAGTAAGGGAGGTATTGTTTTCACACCAAATTTCACATGTGGAGATTTTTACATATCTCCACGAATCATGCATTTTCTAAACAGAAAAAAGTATTTTTAGCATGATGTCTGTCCGTCCGTCCGTCCGTCTGTCCGTATAGATGTGTACAGCCTAAACGGCTGAACGGATTTTGATGAAATTTGGTATATTTACTTAATGCATCAGTGGGATGAATTGATCAACTTTTGGTGCAAATCCGGAAACCGGAAGTGGTAGTATTAAAGATCGACGATAGGAAGGGAAGGGTTATTTTCACACCAAATTTCACATGAGGAGATTTTTTTATATATCATCACGAATCTCATTCACTTTGTATTGGTTTTATCCTCGGGAAAATCATATTTATTAGTTTTTTCTTTATTTAAAATTATATGACGTCATCCAGCCATTCATGACGCCACAGTCTGGTCTTACATATATATTATAAATAAAATAAAATTATAAATGTTTATATTTATTATTTATGTATCCATATCTGTTTTTTATTACATTAATAGATATATTAAAATTATTTGAAATTGTTTCTGTAGCTGGAAATTAATTTACTTCAAACCGTCGGTCGGTTCGGACCTGGCCACAGGTCAACTTATTTGATATTTTATTTATTTATTTTTGAATGTATCTAACTGAAAATGTTGCAAAAGGTCATCGTGGTATCAGTAGAACCTTATTTATAAAATTTAGTTATGATCAGTTTTACCGTTTGACCGGAATTTTGTTCACAAAATTTGTGCCACCTATATATTTCAACGAAAAAAACACTTTTTTAGAATCAGAATTACTTGAAACGTGGAGATCTGTCAAAAGCCGCATATCGACAGTCAATTGGGATTACAATACTTTTATTCTCAAAAAACAGAATGATAAGTTATAATACTACTTTAAATCATTTGAAATTAAACATAAACTCTACACTAGATGATATTTTAAAATGAAGGGATCAAGTGATTAAAATATAGATAAATGTGCAATTTTTAAAGGAGATCAAAGGTAATTGGATTCGTAAATTTTAAAATTATTAAAAGTCAGTAAAGTTAAAAAGGAGGTTGACCTATTAAAAGAAAGACATCGTTTTGCTATTAATAAATCATTTTCTGTATAAAATTCTATCCAATCAGTTTACCGAAAGGAAAAAGGTCATTTATCCTAATAGGTTATTCCGTAAAAAAATAACGCCAGTACCAAAACAAAACACTACATCTTTTGTAATTAAACTTTTCGACGACACAGTTTCAGGGTGGGGATGGTGAAAAGGTTGGCCAACATCCACATCTACACACGTGAAATAAATCATGGTCTTGCTTGTAGCCCTGTACGGGGCTCGTTTATTATCGAATAAAAGACACTCACTTGGCGGTGGATGCAATAAATTCATCCCCTAGGTTGGGGTAAAAAGCTATAGGGCAGTCGGCCATGTCAACATGTGTGCCAGCTTCCGATTGGATAGAGCAACCGACCCGACCAGCATGCCATCTAGCGACAGTTTAAATCGACTTTAATAAGTGTCGCCATGGACCACTATGATAGACCGTAAGAGTTGGGGGGGGGGGGGTGAGAAGTAATATTTCAGGAAAAATATTAACGTCATCCGTTAACCGTAAATTGTTAGACGTGAGCAAAATATCGTTAGGCAATTTGCTATCAAAAGACAATAAATGGTATATATATTGTATATATATATATAAATATAGTATATACTATATATATATATATTTAGGAAAAATATGCTTACCTCGTAAAAGTGTTTAATTAATAATGGGCAATAAATAAAGTAGGTCTTAAAGATACTTAATTTCTTCAAGTAGATCGCACTAAGTAATAAAATAAATAAACCGAATTCATTTATTGCTAAAATCATAAAAAATAAAATAAAAAAAAATAAAAATCATTCCTCAAACGATATATGGGGGTTTCACTTAATTTTATTTTTTTTATTACACTTCTATAGTAGTATATGAAAATTTTTATGACTTTTGAATGAAAATTATCTCGATTCCATTTTCTTTTGCTAGTAAAGAAATTAGTAAACTTGTATAAATCATTTGAAATTAAAAAAAGAAAAATTTTAGAATTATTTTATATATATATATATATATATATTATTTAAGTTTAAGTTTTGTCTTCATATTTGATTATAATAATATAATTTAAAGAAAATTTTAAAAAATAAATATTATAAGTAAGTGAGTCACTAAAGTAAAAAAAGAGTAATGTTAAATTTGATAAATAGTGCTAAAAATAAGTTAAACTCATCAGTGGCAGTTATAAATTATTATCTCATTAAATCTCTTGGAAATTGAGCTAAGGCTAGAAATAAGCAAGACTTTTTATTTGGGCACTTAACTTCGGGCATTTAAGTATGGAGACATTGAATAACTCTTATAAGTTTAATATATTGTAATGATATTCCAAAAATATCATTAATCTGTTAAAAATAAAATTTATTTTTAAATATAAATTTATTTTCATTGGAAGAGATTATAGAAATACGTTTCCCCTGAAGAGACGTTGTTGAAAAAGACAGACAACGACATTCGTTCAGGGGTTAGCGTCGAGAGCAGACGGATTTTATTGGAGGAAAAAAGGACCACCATTACACTCGGTCGTCTACGGACTATCGTTTACAAAAGGACCGGCTACATTATTAACAAAAAATATTGTTTTTCAAGAAGGAGTGTTTTTTTTAATTTTTTTAATTTAATAATTCAAAATATTTGTTTCACAACAAATATTGGTTTCTCTTTAATTTTTATAAAACGTCTTTTTTTATTTTTTTATAAAAAAATATAAAAAAATTTTCTGTATATAAAATTATAATTTAAAGTTTACATTTCAATCTAAAGGTTTTAAAATTTATATTTAAACATGAAATATAATAAATCTGATTATAAATTTTTATTCTTAATGATAAATTTATTTTTTTTTTCTTTTTTTGTAGTCCAGATCCCAGCAGTTCACGCCGATTCAAAGTCCACCCTTTTCCAATACACATTTGTGACCAACCCTTCTTTTTCTTAAAATTTTCCCCTGTCGATATCAACCCATATATATAAATCATAAATATATATATATATATATATATTTATAAATTTTTTGAATTATTCAAAAGATTTAAATTAAAATATTGTATTGGTGTTAATTATAATAATAGTAATGATTAAATAAGATTATTGTTTAAGTTTAGGGAGAAGATTCATATATTACATAATTAATGTATTTTATAAAATTTTAACTTTATATATATTATATTATTTAAACAAATGAACTCCTTTGGTTCGATGTAAGTGCCATTTTAGCTGGCTTTTATGGTTAGTACTATATAATTTGTTTCTATTGGAAAGTAAGTGGAACATGAAATGTAAAAGTGGATGAAGATAAAATAAATTGTGTAAGAGAAGTATATGAAAGAGTGAGATACCCTCGAGGGGTTGTGGTCAAGAAAGCGAAACAGACAGAAACTTGTAAAAATAATTTAAAAGAGAAATACAAGAAAAGAAAAAAAAAAACATTGTCTCTATTTAGTTTCAATATTTTATTTGAAATTAACTTTCATAAATTAATTTAGAATGTATAAAAAATAAAAATTTATATAGAAACATCTCTTTTTTTTATTATTTCCATGATTGCTTATATTCATGATAAATAAAATAAAATAGATTAAAAAAAAAGGAAAAAATAAAAACAAATTTATCAACTAAATTGGTTTGAAATTTCGATACGATAACTGCCAATATTAATTAAATCCAGAGATTATTTATATTGATATATAGTTATATGATTTTAAAGAGATGACCTAAATTATGCAATTTCTATGTTGCACGCTGCATCTCATCTCCATCTACTCTATCTCGCACTATTCAGGTCAATGATTTATTTATTAATTCACATATTCATTTTTTTTTTTTATTATAGATTCTTTTGAACAGTTTTTTTTTTTATTTTCATTTTATTAAAGATGAAACATTTTTAAATTATTTTTGACATCAATGAATCCAAAAAATCAGCAAGCAATCATTAACCGATTGTTTAAATTATGATTTTTTTCTTTTTATGTTTGAGCGACTGTCATCATCATGACAACACATCTCCCTCTAGTGAGAAATTCAATCATTAACGACAGAATAAAATTTAAATAATTAAGTATTTATTATTTTTATTTTTTTTTTAATGAAATAAATATTTTAATTATTAAGGGAATTTTTATTTAAATTTAATAAATTTATTCAAGTTTGAAACGAAGCAAGCGTACGGTACTTGAAAACGACTGCAGATTAAGCAGTCGAAACGTTGTACAGTTATTTTAATTTAATCTTATCTTCTTATACGAGTAAAAATTGTTTGTTGGTTTGTAAATGGGTTCTCAAAAACCGCTCTAACGATTTTTTTGAAATTCACACCAGAGATAGTATTTATAAAGAAAAATTAAGTTTTATTGATCATATCTCTGAAAAATACATCTTTATTAGTTTTTTTTTAATTTAAATGTATATATGTGACGTCACAGCCACCGCCTGTGAGATATATATATACCTATTTTTAAAATAAAATTAAAAATATTTATATTATATTCATATTTGATTTTTTTTTTATTTCATTAATAGATATACATTTAAATGATTTGAAATTGTTTCACACAACGTTTTGAAGATTTATCTTTATATTCGATTAGATATATAGTAGGAGAATTAAATGACGTTATCAATTTATTATACTCCGGTAAATATTATAAATTATTATTTACTAAATAATTTGAATATGTAGAAAAATTGAATGTAATCACGAAGGATAATATTTGAGAAGAATTTAAATCGAGGTATCAATCGGGAAACGCCTGTTATCATGCAGTAAAGAGGCTTATCGCACATCAAAATTATTATCAAAGGGAATCAAGACCATGGACGCATAGGAAGGGACGTAAGAGAGATAGGACAAGGGCTCAGGATAGGGACATTTGGAGAAATGTGGCCAAGAACTTTCGAGTATCTTTGAGCCATACAAATAGATAGATAGATATAACATATACAATAATAATATATATAATTAATTTACTGATTAAATTAAAATATATTTTAAATAAGAACACAAAAAGAAATGAATGTTTTATGTAATATACTGATTGAAACAAAATGGATGAAAACCTTTTACTATTTTTAACCAAATACTATGTACCACTCGGGGGTACAGGGGGCGGAGCACCCGTCCAGGTGTGAAGAGCGCCGAAGGCGCTTTGACCAGCTGGTAAATAATTTATACAAAATATGTGGTCTTTTAATAAAAATTCCCTTAATAATTATCAAAATAACCACAAAAGCTTTAAAAAATAAATTAATGAGAAATATTTTAATATTTAAGTAATAATATCGATTGTGATTTCAATTTCTATTTATAAAATTGAAAGCCGATTTTGAATTTAATTTAATAATTTTATTTGTGATTTATGAATATTACTTTTATCAGATGATTTTAATTAGAGTGATAGAAAATTATCAATATTCGAATGGATGTTGTTTTTTTTTTGTTTAAATTTTATTTATTATATTGAAAATTTGTTGAAAATACAATATTTTATTTTTTAATTATTATTGATAAAAGATAATGTTTTTGTTATCATTGTATTTAAAAGTGCAAACATGTTTATAAATATTAGAGAATCTATTTGATAAATTCAAAAAAAGGTACTGACTAAATTAATAAAAAATAAAGCTTTAATTTGTTAAAAATGAAAATACATCAGTATAAAATTAAATTACTACATTAATCTTAATTGTTGTTTATAACTATATATTTTTAATTTTCACGTCTACTTCAACTGGTTCAAAGAACACCTTTTTTTAATTATAAATCCAATTATAAAGGGCAGATTGAAAAAACTTTCTGTTCATAGCGAAATTAGATTATATAATTTGTAAAAAGATATAAAATTGTAACAAAAATTAATAATATCATTAATTTAATTAAAGTCACTAATGTTAATATTTGTATAATAATTAAAGTATAATTAAGTGCATTTTAAGTGGTGCTATTGGGAGTAGAACGATTAATAGATTAACTGATAATTGAAAAAGGATTAGTAAATATGTCGAGAACGAGTTGGAGAGATGTTAATGATTATAAAACAAAATTTAAATTAAATTATTAGTATACGTTAATGAATAAAACAAACAATTCAGTTAATATAAATTTTATATAATAATTAACATGTACCATATAATTACTAAATATGTATATAATGCAATAAATTTACATTTAAATAAATAAATAATAATAATATTCTTTATTTGAATTTAACTATATCATCTAGTGTATATTTATATTTTATATTGATATACTATATATTGATATACTATATATAGGAAAAAGTCTTTTCGTATTTCTAATCATGTGGTACCCACACATCAAGCTTCTTTTTGTAGCCAGCCTTTTTTAAATTTTTCAAAACCGTTTGATGATGAATGTTTAGTCCCTTGGCAATGTCATGGCTGCTTATCTGACGGTCCTTGTCAATCTTTTCCATAATTTCATCGACTTTTTCAACGATGGGTCGACCAGAACATCTTTCACATCGAAATTTCCAGAACGAAAGCGAACGAACCATTGTTGTGCTACACGAACTGATATAGCATCGTCTCCGTGAACTTCACAAATTTGATTGGTGGCTTTTGTGTCATTCTTTCTTTTTTATACAAAAATTTCAAAATATAGCGAATTTCATCATTATTTTCACTCATTTTTGAAAAGCTGTAACTTTTATTCAGCTTCACCAAATTTAATTTTCTTTAAGGTCAGTGGCGAACCTAGAACTTTTGCCGCCCGGGGCGATCTCCAGTTTGCCGCCCTTTTTATTATAAGTCAATCAAATAGTGGCATTTATAAATTAATGCACATAAATAAATTATTAAGTTATTTAATCAATATTAATTAATACACAGAGAGTAATTTTTTACACATATTTGTATGCACTTGTAAACATATTAATATAATATTTACTCTTCTAGCTTTCATACTAGAAAAATCGTGTATAATGCTCTCAAAATTTATATTTATATTTTTTCGGCCGGCCTGCTTTTCAAAAGGAAAATCGATGATTTAAAAAAATATTGGTATATCACTTCAAAGTAATCATATAAACTTTTCAAAAGAAATGACATTTATAAACTGATATCAAAAAATTTTAGTTAGGAAAAATTGCTGAACAAAATCGTAAAGATGCGTTTACGAATTCAACGAATTTTAATGAATACAATAAAATAAAATTATTATCCTGTTCTTGGAATTAGAATTCAAAATTTACACTAAAATGCATTTATTTGCACCGATGAATAATATTCGAAATCATATAGTTAATCATAATTTATATAAATCAAATAGTAAACGTATAATAATCATTTATTATTCAAGAAAGAAAAAAAAAATAAATATGAAATGAATAAGTTGCTTTTTACAACTATAACTAAATATAAAAAATGCCGCCCCAAGATAAGTGCCGCCCGGTGCGGACCGCACCCACCGCACCCCCCTAGGTACGCCACTGTTTAAGGTTAAATGAAGCTTGAAATTTCACCTTTCTAACACTATATGGTATGACACAATGTGATTGGTAGCACTGGAGATATACGATTCCAACGACATCTATGGACAAAATATGAAAAGACTTTTTCGGCCACCCATTATATATATTCTTATATATGTATATATATATAAATTTGGCTGAATGGAGGTTCCATTATTATAATTCCTCATTATGCAATCAAGTGAATTTTTCAGTCAATAAATTCTACGCAGCATCCTATGTTCAAATATACTAAAACTATTCTCGTCCTCCAATGTCATTTGCATTCCCCACACTCTTGAAATACAACTGGTAAAATAATTGTTTTATAAATTTAATTTCGATAATCTTAAATAATAATTTTATATAATAAGCACCTTTAAGGCATATTATTAATTTAATTAACTTTCATTAACACTATTTATTAATAATATTAATAAAATTACTAATAACATATTTTTATAAGTTCTTGGGTCATTCATAAAATTAAAACTAAAAAATACATTTATTCAAAGTGAGTTTTTTTTCTTATATATCTTTTGCTTTGACCTAAAACTTATATAAGTAATAATATAAATATATATATATGTATATATATATATATAAAATCTTAACCCTTTTATAAAGAGGAGAGAATGAGAAAGAAGTGGTTGTATGTTCAAGGGATTGATGTCAATATAGACCCTTTCTTCGGTCTTTCCATGTTTGTCCATAGGAGAGAGAGTATACGATATGGTGTCCAATTTACAGGGGTTACTTCTATTTCTCTTGTGAGATTGTTTGTTTTTTCTATCTCCATTTCCCTCTTGCACGTTCTGGCACTTTGCTGCTTGACTGCTTTTACGATTTAAGTCCAAATCAGTGGCTCATGAATCAACCGAACGGCATTGAGATTATCATCAGAATCTAACGATAAATTGGGAGGAGTACATTGGCTGTATTACAATTGAATTAACTGATCAAATCGAAACCGTGGGATGTATAATCCATCAGTATATAATAAATTATAATAACAAATACTCTCATGGATGATTTTACATGGTGTAGTGAGGTATGGGAGAAGGATAATTTATTATTATTTAATATATTATTTTGTAATAAAAATTAATGGACTTGAAAATGTGTATATATTCTATTAATTATTGAATAAAAGCTATAAAATAAACATATTATCAACGTTGACAATAAAGAGAAAATTTTTTTCTAATATTTTTATAATATTTACATATATATATAGAATAAGTTGACCTGTGGCCAGGTCCTAACCGACCGACGGTTTGAAATAAATTAATTTCCAGCTACAGAAACAATTTCAAATAATTTTAATATATCTATTAATGTAATAAAAACAGATATGGATATAACATAAATATTTTTAATTTTATTTTATTTATAATATATTTGTAAGACTAGGCTGTGACGTCATGAATGGCTGAATGACGTCATATAATTTTAAATTCAGAAAAAACTAATAAAAATGATTTTCTCGAGGATAAAACCAATACAAAGTCCATGATTCGTGGTGATATGTAAAAAATCTCCTCATGTGAAATTAGGTGTGAAAATAACCCTTCCCTTCCTATCGTCGATCGCTAATACTACCACTTCCGGTTTCCGGATTTGCACCAAAAGTTGAACAATATATCCTACTGATGCATTAAGTAAATATACCAAATTTCATCAAAATCCGTTAAGCCGTTCAGGCTGTACACATCTATTCGGACGGACGGACGGACGGACAGACATCATGCTAAAAATACTTTTTTCTGTTAAGAAAATGCATGATTCGTGGAGATATGTAAAAATCTCCACATGTGAAATTTGGTGTGAAAACAATACCTCCCTTATTATCGTCGGTCGGTAAAAAATCAATGTTGGTTTATTTTCACATAAGTTAAGAGAGATTTTAATTTCGACGCGTTTTGGTGAGTGAGATATTTAGAAAGGGCAGTCGGTGTTGAAGCTTAGTTGATTTTCTTTTCTAAGCTTCAAAACCGAATAAGTCAAATATGCATTTAATTTAAAAGACTCTCTAAATTCTAAAATTCCAAAAATCTCCCTTCCAAAACTTTTGAAAATGAAATCTAAATGGATGTCACTACGTCGAGATTAAAATCTCTCTTAAGGACAACAACACAAAAAATAAAGTTCAACCAAAATACTACTTTTTAAAGGTTAAATATGCAAATATAATTCTCTATATCTATATAGTTAGAGAAATTGTACTAACATATTTTATTTATGGTATTAATGTGTTTCAAGTATTAATAATTTGAATTTCCTGAAATAGCAGAACTATATGTATATATAAACATTTACATATCAACAGTCAGAGTCCCACATTTAGCAATGAACATTTAACAATAATTAATTAATTTTGAGTTTAATGAAATTTGTGTGGGGGAGGATTGACATTGAACATTTCTGTTATATTCTTTTTCTAATAAAAAATCACCACCATTATGAAAATATTATTTGATCACTTTTCTTCATATAAACAATATCATTTATATTAATATGATAATGACTTAAAAAAAAGAATAATAATATTTTTCGTCACTGTAGCGTAAGCACTGGATATCTCATATTTTATTCAAAGTGGTCGAGTCAAGAATTTGAACCCATGAACAATACCCGTATAATATAGACTTAGAAACAATTGTTACTAGGTGATATAATATTACTATTATATTTTTTAATACTTTATTATTTTAATATTATGAATAATATTATTTATATTAAAAAAAATGAAATAATGATATTTTCACACTATATTGACTTATAAAAGTGTTCTAGTTAGTGAAAAGGATTTCCTTTTTGAGTGGTTAATGGAGTGGGCGATGTGAGTGGAGGGAGGAAGTGGAAGAGATGGGAGGAGTGAGACTTGAGAAATTCGATACATTGTCTGTGCTTTGGCCAGAGTTCTCGAAATGAATGATGGATTTGCTTTCGCTTTTGGTTGTTAATGGCGTTACGACTGCGAATGATAAATGTTTCATGTGGAGTTTATATGCCGCTTTAGGGAAACAACTAACCATAACTAGACATAACAGAAAAACACCTTGCCCTTGACTGGATGCATTGAAAGATTTATTTTTTTGAACTCTTATTCCATAATTATTAAGAGAATTTTTATTAAAAGACCACATTATTTGTATAAAATTATTTATTAAATTAAAATAATTGTACAACGTTTCAACTGCTTATTCTGCAGTCGTTTTCAAGTAACCGTACGCTTGCTCCGATTCAAGCGGACTGATGCATGTCGGGACACGTCACCTCTTATATAGGTAGTGATATTGGCGCCAATTTTTGGCTCCAATTTTTACCGCCAATTCTTAATCTCAACATGAAGTCAGCAGCAATTGTCAAAGCAAGCGTTTACAATCAAGAAGTATGATAGTGCATTATGTCTCTAAAATGAAGATACTAAATTATTAAAACACTGCACAAAAGAGCCGAAGAGATATGCTCAAATGAAAACATTAAAAAAGAAAAACAACGATTGAAGGAAGCTTTCATAAACAATGGCTTCTCGGAATATGAAATTAGGAAATTCAGTAAAACAAAAAAGACAGAAATCAAAAATGAAAATGAAAAACCAATATACAGATCACAAATAACATTACCTTATATAAAAGGAACAACAGAAAAAATAGCGTCAAAATTGAGGAAACACAACATCAGAGTAACATATAAACCTCATAAACAAATGTCTTCTCTCACCTCAAATATAAAAGACAAAATTAAAAACGAAAATAATGGAGTTTATAAGGTAACTTGTGAATGCAAAAAAGTATACATTGGTGAAACAAGTAGAAAGATTTCTACAAGACTGTCTGAACATGAGAGAGCCATTAGATTGAAACATCCAAATCAATCAGCAATTGCAGAACATGCCTTAACAACAGGACATAAAATAAATTTAGATAATGTAGAAACACTTCATATTGAAAATAATTGGTGGAAAAGAAAAATAAAAGAATCTATAGAAATTGATAATCATCCCAATAATATTAACAAAGAGGATGGATATAGACTTAATAAGATGTGGAACATAGTGTTGGATGAGTAAAATTTGTCAGATTAAATTAAATATAATTAATCTAATGTGTATTTGTGTATATATCTTGATTATGGAAATAATTTAGTATCTTCATTTTAGAGACATAATGCACTATCATACTTCTTGATTGTAAACGCTTGCTTTGACAATTGCTGCTGACTTCATGTTGAGATTAAGAATTGGCGGTAAAAATTGGAGCCAAAAATTGGCGCCAATATCACTACCTATATAAGAGGTGACGTGTCCCGACATGCATCAGTCCGCTTGAATCGGAGCAAGCGTACGGTTACTTGAAAACGACTGCAGAATAAGCAGTTGAAACGTTGTACAATTATTTTAATTTAATAAATAATTTTATACAAATAATGTGGTCTTTTAATAAAAATTCTCTTAATAATTATCAAAATAACCACAAAAGCTTTAATAAATACTCTTATTCCATATTTCTCCAATATAAAAATATTCTTTGGTAACATTCCATATTTGTTTAAAAACTGGTTTGGCATATTTATTTATTTTTATTTTTTATTTTTTATTTTTTTTTTTTTTGTTTAATTTTTTAAAATGTATTTTTTTATTTGTCAATTAATAATTTTAAAATAACCGATGAGAGTACTAATCGAAATTTGTTGTCTTTAGTTGATTGCCATAAATCCAGTTGTCTGAGTTGTTTATCGCTTTACCTGGAACAGAAAAAGAAAGAAAAAGTAATTAAAAACTTATTAAATATAATAATAATTAATAATAATAGTAAAGTTTTTATTGATTATTGTAATTCTTTCACTTAGATTACTTTACGATCTACTATAGGTATATATTATCTATGTAGTATATTATATAAGAGAATAAGTATTATAATTAGTTTAAGTTAGGAGTATAAGTATTAAAATACTTACAAATAAGAAACATAAAAATTATTTAAATAATAATTATATTTTCAGCTTTCCAAGATGTAATTATTTTATTTTATTTTTTTTTAAAGTCTTGGGAAAGTTATTCCAGTGATTTAATTATAGTAAAAATATTATAATAGTTTATAGAAAAGAACATTTGAAAAATGTATTTGAGATATCTCGACCGCTGTTATTAATCATCTAGAAGTAAGTTATAGGGCCCGATATATTCACAGCTTTATTTCATAATATGAAAAATTATTTATTCATTATTATTTCATTTTTAATTAGAAAAATTCATTTAACTAAAAACCTCTTTAATTTTTAATTATTTCTAATTATTGTTTAATTTTTATAATTTTATTTATTTTTTTATTATAAATTTTCCCTCTAATATAGTTTTAATTTTTCTTAACTTCTAAATTGATCGATGATCTCTTGAGATTTTTTTATTTGATTTATTTTGTTTATAATAACTACATTAATATACTTATCTATTTGTAATTTTTATCTTTTAGAATTATTTATTTATTATTTGCTTATTTTATAGCAAATAATTTTAATAAATTTAATAATATTTATTTTTACTACCGCATTTTTTGAATTTTATATGTCAATCTTGTTTGTTTACTTGCGCATCGAGTGAATATGAATGAATTGAAATGTTGAATCATGACACATTTATATCTAATTTATTTTTACTATTCAACCATTATAAAGTTATAATTTAATTAGAAAATTTGAAAAATATTCTTATTGTCCACGATAAAATGAAATATTTTAATTATATATCTTATCTTATTTATACTAACAAAAATTGGGGGGGTGCAGGCTTAAGAAAATCCAAGAGAAAATTATATAGAAAGATTATATTCCAATAATTATCAAAATAAACACAAAAGCTTTAATAAATACATTTTTTATAAGTTTTGTATAATTTTTATTTTATTTTTAAATTTTATTGGCTTTTGTAAAATTTTCCATCAGCTGGCTCGATTTATATTAAATTAATTATTTAAATTTAAAGCTAAATGAACCTGGCGAAGTTCAATTCCTCCATCTCAAGTTTGGAGGGCCATTTCTATAACTATAGCTTCCATCTTGGTCTAATTTATTAAATTATTTATTATCAAAAACCAAAACAAATTTGCTCACCTATACGTTGTAATGAATTAATAATTTTATAATTTTTATTTTTTTTACTAACATATATTTCATACATTTTATCTTGATTAGATTTCTTTAATTAAAATTGTAATATTAATATTAATAATTTAATAATAATAATAATAATAATAAAATTAATCTATTCAGGTCAGGTAAACATCTAAAATAACATTATCAAGATTTTATTCTTTTATAAATCACCCTGTTAAAAGTAGATATATTTATAATATTATAAAAAGGTCTAAGAGAACGAAAAGAAAATTCACATTTTCATTTTATAAAATGTATTTGAGTGTTTCTCTTTTTTTACGATTATATTTTATTTTTTTATTTTTTTTTTAACTTGCTGCTTCATTAGCTTTCCATCTCGTAACTACAAATCTCTAATAATTCCACTTGTATTCCTGAACTGAATACAAATTATTAATCGTACATTCTATTTTATCTATTGATAATTCCAAATTCGACTAATATTTCAAAATAGTTCAATAAATAATGCCTATACGGCCCCACCACCACGAATACTTAGCTAAACCTATCGAATGTTGATCAGATTCAATACTACTGTTTTGTTCCATGTTTTGTTGTGCCGTGTGCTTTTGCGAGAAGAATGGAACAAAGGGGGACACTAAAACGATTATTGGAACAATTGGCAACGGCTCAGTTTCATATTTGTCCAGAAAAGAGAATAAAATGAAAAAAAAAAAAAAAAAAATCATGCTACCATCTATTGATGAATAATGTATATCCTTTTGAATAGATACCAGGGTGTTCATTTTGGATAAAGCAATCCGAGAATTCCAATTCATACCAAAGACTAAAATGTTACAATCGAAGAGGTGAAGTAGATGATGGAATTTTGATACAAGAATTGGTTGGTTCGAAAACAATCCCAATCATTTCTAGGAATAAATTAACTGTTTCATTATATAAACTCAATAATGCTATATTGTAAACTCGATTATATGAAATTTAGGAATTTTAAAAAAATAAATAATAAATATAATAAATTGCTCATCACGCCTTTGGATTAATAAAAGAACTTCGCTGCTTTACTGGCTGGCTTCTTCTCTGTAGGAATGGCAATAACAACAAATCACATTTCTATGCAACTAGCTTCGCTTTTGCATGTGTGTCAGTATACATATATACGAATGTGATAACTGAACACTTAATAATAATAATAATGTATTAAATGAATATAATTGAAATTTTAGTTTTAATTGAACTTTTTTGTTTTTTATTTTTATTTATTTTTATTGGAATTATTACAAATAATAATAATAATAATAATAATATACCGTTTAATACGTGAAAATAATAATAATAATAATAATAATTTATTAAATGAATATAATTGAAATTTTATTTTTTATTATTATATTTTTATTTTTATTTTTTTGTTAATAATTATTACATATTTATTTGTTGGAAAATTATTTCTACTTTATTAATTGTTAATAGTTATTACATTTTAATTAACAGTTTTCGGAATATACTTCTCTTATTATAGAGATTCTTATTGTTTGTCTCACAAGTCTACTTACATTATTTCATTACCATTGTGTATGATTCAAAATAAAATTCAAAATATTTAATAGGACATGACATGATCTTAGTATTTTTCTCATCCCAGAATATTTGCTAATATTACATGTTGGAGTTCCAATTACCTGCATATTTAATGGCAATTTCAATGCTGAATATGCTTTTAAATAAAATAAAATTTGAAGAAAGTAATTGGAATTATTATTATTAAGAATCAACAAATAAATTTATTAAATATAGATTTAAATATGTAAATAAATCTATATATAAATTTAATAAATATTCAAACAATAATTGAAACAATATAAATAAAACGATTCAATATTTTACTTACATTGTGATTTATATTTTTATTTTTATTACAACTGTTATTATGAGAATGTTATTTTTGACAGTTTAAAAAAAATTAAAAATATTAATAAAATTTATCAAAATAATAAGTTGAAAAGATTTCCAATTATTTTTATTTATTTATTGTAAATTTTTCAATGTAACCATGAATAGACTTTTACCAAAATAGTACTAATTTTAGATTTAACTGCACTAAAACCTTCCTTGTTATGCCCACAACAATCCAAGAAAGTTTCATCGCAATCGGACGGGTAGTTGTTGAGTTTAGGCGAGACAGACAGACAGACAGACATTTCCTTTTATATATTTAGATTGTATAATTTATTAAATAATAAACTAAATATTGAATGAGATTCTTATCCACATTTGTAATCATAAATATTATTATTACATTGGAAATTTTACAACTAAATTAACTAAATTTAACTATTTTTTTTTTGATTTATAGAATTATAGTAAATTTTTTAATATATCCTAGATAAATCCAAAATAAAATTAATTGATAAACAATATGCCATATAAAACGTCTCCACGAGTTTTGCCATTAGATTGTAAACATCGAGCTTCTTTTTTGTTGATTGCTTTTTTAAATGAATTACATTACTGAAAATTTGCCTGCTGGTCTATCTCATCCAGTTATAAATATAGTCAACTTTTGAAGTGGCCGAGGTGTATATTTGATCTTGGGCTCTCCCTTCACTTCTCGCAATTGACGAATTTGTCGTCATATTATGTATATTTTTATCGTTTTTTTATAGTGTCAACAAGCCAAAGTCATAGAGGATTTCTTCATATAATTCAAGTTTTCTTTACTTTAATATTCAATAACGTCTATGTGTCTTTTTAATGGAGTTTTATAATAATAATAATTTTATAATAATCCTGCTTTAATATTAATGAAAAATTAAAAATTTAGAATTTTGTGTAGATCATCAAAAATTTACTAAGAATTACTTGAATGTTTAAACTGTTATTAACATATTTGCATATTTAATATTAATTTTTATAATAAAATCATTAGCAAGAATTCTTTTTTTCAATAATTTTATTTTATTATTTAAGGATCGAGGCACCATCAGGCTCTAGCCATTTGTGCCTTAAGGAAATCATCCATTATATATTATTAATGTCACTTCTTCTCTCTAAGCAATCGCTTCAGGAAGAATTTCGTCTTCTTCGCTGGGGCACAGCACTGAATCCTGACCGATTACATTGTCAGACTTAACGTTCCGGTATATCACTTAGAAATGATGAAATTTTTTTTACAAAAAATCTATCTATTACAATAAATAAATAGTCGTAACAAAACATTATATATAAATAATTATAAATAAATAAATAAATATCATCGCTCAAATAAGAGACTGTAAAGGGGTCCCCCCATTGAAGATGTTAACATTAGAATTTAATAAATAATAATTAGAATAAACTATATAATAAATAATAACAATAAAAACATAACAATTTATATATGCAAATAAATATTTAATAAATAAATCATTTAAATCAGCTATTCTCAAAGTGGTCCATGTGGACCCCCTGGGGTCTATGATCAATTGGGGGTCTATGGATGTCTCTTTAGTAAAAAATAAATTAAAAGGGGAGGTTTAAGAATAAAACTTAGTAATTTTAGGCCAAACATAAAAGAAATCGCTCAAAAACGTCAAGTCCATCCATCACACTAATATTATAATTTTGCAAAATATTAATGTTTTTTTTATTATTATGTGTTAAATTTAATCATTAAAAATATAGATATAATTATTGATATTCCAGTGTTTCTTTCTTCTATACAATTTCCCCTCATTTTCCTATTACTATGTGTTTTAAAATGAGTCGTCTATGATAGCTTTTGCACACACACAATTAGATGTATATATATTCCTTAGGTAGGGGTCTATGAAAAAAATAAAATTCCTACAGGGGGTCTATGGAAAAAAAGTTTGAGAACCCCTGATTTAAATAAATAAATATCATATTTAGTACTTAACAATTTAATCCTATTCTCATAATTTTCCGCCTTTTCTAATAGACCCCTGATTAAAACTAAAAATTATATAAAATGAGCATGAAATAATATGAAAATAAATAAATATACACTAGGGAATTTTCTATTTTGGGCTTTAATTCTTTGAGCCCTTTTCGTATTTTTAATGTCTGATATATACAACATGCTACTTTTTCCCAATGTTCCAAAAATTAAAAAATATTTATTTCATATTTTCAAAGAATACATAACGAATTATCTTTTAGCACATTATATTTATTCTTTAACAAATAGTGTTTTCAATGTATGTAATTGTATTTGATTCATTCTCACATGTGAATTAACTACAACGATTACAGAATAAATTCATTCAAAATTCTTGATGTATCTCAAATGAAGGTATGATAAACTCTCACAAGATTCCCTATTTTTTTCATTTAAATTTTAAACATATACACTTTAATATTTAATAATTTTTATTGAATTTAACTTTTATATATCTTTCTATCTATCTATCTATATATATATATATCAAAAATAAAAATATAAATTAAAATAAATTTTTAATACTCCTTGCAATTCCCAAAATAAAAATATACATGTGATCTTAAATTATTATTATATTTCAATTAAATTAGATCAAAATCATCCTCTTAAACAGAAAGAAGGAGCTTAAATCATTCCTATGTTCATGAAGAAGAAATCTTTCCTTTGAAACTTCATATCATTTATTTAAGGGCTTTATAGGTAAAATCTTCTCCTTAGTTGTAAAAAAGAAAAGATTTACATCAGAGAGAAGTAGCGTCATTGTCTTCAAGCGTGCTCATGATTTCCTACCCTCTAACTTGGTGAAATCAGGACTTTCTTGTCATTCCTTATTTCCATTAAATAAACATAATTAATTGGATGAAAGTATAAACATCATTAATTTATTTTTTATTCATTTTAAATATCAAAATCATAAAATTCTCTTTTAATATACTATTGAGAAATATTGAGACCAAGATCACTACGAAATTTTCTATTTCTTTAAGTTATAAGAATTTATAACATTTTTTGGAGGGTAGTTTTACATTTTAAGCTCGATTCCATTTTGCATTAGCAATTTATTTATTTTTTACTTATATGATAATATATATCAGGTGTGGCCAAACTTCTAGCTTTTAGGGGCTACTTTTTGAATAAAATATAGTCTGCGGTCGACTATGGATATGGGCAAATAATTTTAAAATTTTAGAAGATAATTAAAGAAGTCATTATATCGCCGATTTAGATATATGAAAGATATGTTAGTTTTAATTATTATAATAATATTAATAAAAAAAAATTGTAAATGGAAGGGCTGTTATTTTTCATTTAAATTTATAACTTCAATTAAAATAAATAATTCATTTTGGAATTGATATGATATGAGAGGAGGGGAGGTAGAGGCGAAATTTGGGTTGAGTGGAGTAGTCTAGGACTAAACGGTGTTTTGAGAAAGGGAAGCCCTTGGATAAAAAGTATATAAATTATCGGGATAAGAAAAATATATAAATATATGGTATATAAAAGATGTAATGATTTTGATCTAAAATTATTTTTTAATAAATTTAAAAATAATATCCCGGGTAACGAGTAGATTCTTTTCTATAAACCCAGTAGAAAAGATTCTATTTCAGGGATTGGCGTCCCTGCCCTCACGTGAGCTCATGATTTCTTCATAAATCCCTCTTCTACCTGGAGAAATCATGTCCTTTACCCATTGACGCCTTTCCATCCATTCCCTTACTCTTACTCTCCCCCCCCCTTCCCTGATCATTCAAAAAATCAAATTTATTTGGATGAAGGAGAATACCTAGCATAGATTCATTAAAAAGAAAAAAAAAATTGAAATCTTGTCTTTTATAGGAGACTCTTTAGAGTCTCCTATATATCCAGATTACGTCAATTCTCCGATTAGCAAAACCCGGTATATTCACGAGTGAGACATGTCTTATGTGCCTCTGAGAGGACCCACCTCTCCTACGCTTCATATTAGTAAAAATTTGGAACTCATATTTATAGCACGCTTTGGAAAATTAGAAAAACCAATCAAATCAATGTTTTTCATTTTATCAAAATTTTCGACTAAATCATGTAAATGGTGACCAAGACCAATCCATTGACCATAATTTTAGCCAGATTCTAAATAAAATTGATTTTTTGAATCATTAAATGGAAATTTTTAATCAATTTTAATATTGGTTTATTTTTACAGTTCAACAAAAATCTTGCCTCATAACAACAGATAAAACCTATACGAATAGATTCATCATGAAACGTAGATTCATTTTCACTACTATTATATAATTTTACGGTGCTTCGTTGATTAAATATTAATTATTGAATTTTGACAGATTGAAAAGATTTGCCGCCATCTTGGCCCCCTCCGCCACCTCTTCTCACCTCCCTCCCACCCTCCCTCCTGGCCTGCCTGTCTGCCTGCCTCCCTGCCAGTGATCGCATTCCCTTTCCATTCGAAGACGTTGACCGGCGTCACCACCGAAATCATCCCTCAATCAAGAATTAATTAAATTTATTTATTCCTATTAATTTAAATGAAGTTTAATAAATTTTAGAAAAAATTCAAATAAGAATTTAATTTTATAAAATATAGATTTTTAACTTTTTACTGATATATTAATTATATATATTTAATAAATTTCGCCCCCATCTCCAATGCTTTGCTTCTCGGTGACCTTGAAGAGGACAGCATAGCAATGCTGCATTGCTTACCAATGGATGAGATTCAACTGCCTTTGACTTTATTTTCAAAATAAATTCTATTATTTCCCCTTCGTTAAATGAAATTATATACAAATTAATTATACTACGTATTATACGACAAATAAATTAATACGAATTATTTTAATAAATCGATTTAACCAACTTTTCCATCCCAATCATTCCTTCTTTTTTGTATTTTAACATTGAAACATTTTTCCTGCTATTCTATTCTATTTTCAAATTTTATATTCAAAAATAAATAACTTAAAATAACATAAAAATTACTTGAAAAGGAAGGAAATAATTTGATTGTTTTTATATATGAAGCAATAAGAAAAAATTGAATAAGTTTCATCAAATGTAAAATTAATTTTTAATAAATTTAAAAATAATATCCTGGGTAACGGGTAGATTCTTTTCTATAATCCCAGTAGAAAAAAATTCTATTTCAGGGATTGGCGTTCCTGCCCTCACGTGAGCTCATGATTTTTTCTGCCTTCCCTCTCCCATGATAAAATCATGTCCTTTACCTTTTAACTTTTTTCTATCAGTTCCCTTACTAGACTCTGTAAACGAAATTCTGGTTGAATACTTTCAGAAACGCTAAAATTATTTATTCATTTGTATAAAATTATTTCAGAATATAAATGATTGTATATATAGATATATATATGATATAAAATACGTATATTATTACAAATCAAATTCCATTTACATTTATTTACTATATAAAAATAATTGAACTCTATATATATAACATTATTTGATATACTAGTATATATATTGGTAAATATTACTTTATATATTTAATTATTATTTATAAAATGTTATATTTTTAAATTTTATTCTGATTGAATAATTCGTTATTAGGATGTTTGAAATACTTTTAAAAATATTTTTTCTTTTTTTGTGTTAAATATTTATATTAGAATTCAGATATAAAAAATGTATAAATTATAATTTGAATAATACATAAAAAAAAACTTCTTTATTTTTTAAAATAATACATTTTTTTCCTGAAAAAAGGGGAAAAAATCAGTATCAAAATCAAATTAAATAAGAAATGATTAGATTCTTCTTTATCTCTCTTTTTTCTTTTTTCTTTGCCAATATACAGAAATAAAAATAACAATAAGAGGGCAACAGAATGAAAAAAGTTTGATTTGAGATTGCGGCTCAGACTATTTTATATATATATATATGTAGTATATAATATTATCTTTGTATAAAACAGGGATAGAAAAAGACAATAAAAGGCACAAGCAATCGAATTAAATTTTAGTATCTATTCTGAAATGTCGTTTAATCTTATTATTGGGACCTTTATTTTACTTGAAATGCTTGTGTGTCAATATAGTTATTTCCATAAAGATAATTTGGAGTTAATAAAACAAAAATATAAACAACAAAATAATAATCTGATAGAAATCTTGAATTCAATATTAATGTTTATTATTTTTACTTTTTTTATTTTTAATCAGTATTGTTCTTTTAGTAATGATGTTTTGAAAATAACCAAACCTGATTTTCATAACTGCTTATATAGTATATGAAGCATAATTTCACAACTTTTATTAAAACAAAATAATTGAAGAATTTCTGGAACGAGGACCACTCAACCGACGTGATCAAAATTTGGAAGCTACTTCAAATAATAAGTAGAGGTTTCCAATCAAGAAAGTGGAGATACAAATTGAGAGAACCCCTTAATGATCATACAACACTATTTAGTCGTCATTACACTTGATAAGTGTTGTTCTTTCATTGAATGAACAAACTTCGGGGTTTTATTAAATTTTGGGAAACAATTTAAACAAGCAAGTGGAGAGTTTTATATATATATATATTTATAAAATTTATAAAATGATATCAGTAAAATTCATTAATTGATTGTCAGTCATCTTACAAGATAGATATGCTTCTCAGCTGACGAGATTTAACGTCAACCATTCCTCGCTTGCGCAACGTTTAATACATTACCCTTGCTTTGAGGGTTGAAACATACTCCACCCTTTACCAGACCAGTACCAACCCTTTTCTAACCTACCAAGTCACTTCTCTCTTTGTCTCTCTTTCACTTTCACTCTTCATGTAACGTTTAAGTTTTAATCTCTTAACAGAAAGTTTCCAAAAGACGTCTTTCTCCTCGTATCCCATTAAAATCGGTATATATATATACCGTTATATATATATATAATAAAAATAGTATTATTTTCAAATAATAAAATAAATAATAACAATAGATAGATTAAAAATAAATTGAAATTTATTATATATATGAATATAACGAATGTATTAGGCACTTTTATATAGTATGTATATATATTTTTAAAAATATATAAAGAAATTTATAACGGAATTTTGTAAATTAAACCACATATTGATATGTGTTATTGTAAATTTATTCAAAAAATACAAACATATACACAACGTTTCGATTGCTACTTCTACAATCGTTATCAAGCGACTGCACTGTTCGAGTGTCCAGTGACAAATAAAGAAATTGTTTTTGAGAAGAATTAAAATTAAAATTACAATTGAGTTATACTTGAGACCGAAACAGCACAAAAAAGGTATCGGAAAACCACCATGGAAATGGGAAGACGAAGTAAAAGAAAAAGTTGGAAAAAAATG
The DNA here is from genome assembly GCA_963082975.1 of Labia minor. Classification (NCBI taxonomy): domain Eukaryota; kingdom Metazoa; phylum Arthropoda; class Insecta; order Dermaptera; family Spongiphoridae; genus Labia; species Labia minor. The sequence continues at coordinate 43,654,150 of OY720350.1, read as the reverse complement.
GATAGAAGTGATACAAAATAAAATCAAGTAGAAAGAGAAAGTGAAGGCATATGTTCAGAAGTGGACAACTGATTGCTGAAAAAAGAAGAAAAAGAATACCTGTTATTATTGCATAAAGGAGCTCTTCTGATGAAAATTATAATATTTTAAATTCACCAAAATTAAAATCTAACTATAATCTTTTATTTTGTCATTTGTATTATTAGCAATATAGTTATGATGCGTGGACTATGACTTTGGAGGACGAGATTCAGGATATAACATATTATATTTTTATATATATATTTATTTTTAAAAATTCAAGATTAGATGAGGCCTGTACGATGTCAGCTGAGCGTGTGAGAAATATTTTGCAAAACCATTTGAATATGGAAAGCTGTGTGCAAAGTGGGTGCCGCATTTCCTAACGTCAGACCAAAAATTGCTTCGAAAAACCATTTCTAACAACAATTTGGCGGTGTAGGCGTAATCCAAACGAATTTTTGTGCCGATTCATAACTGTTGATGAGACTTAAATTAAATTAAATCAAATTTAATTAATTAATTAAATTAATTAGAACACCGTTATGAGAAATCAGTGTTGATGGAGATTATGTTGAAAAATATATTATTTAAAACAATACACTAAAAATAATAAGAGAAATTGTAATTAATATTTTAAACAAAAAAAAAGAAGAAATTTCGATAATATTTTTTTTTAAATAAACATATAATATACATAAAATATATAATAAAAAAATCAAATTCACTACCTTAAAGAACTTTCCAGACATTTAATATAGTTTACCTATATTTTGGCTGAACCATACACAAATCAAAACGGTTTTTTTTCTGTCAGTTTTTTTTTAATTTTTTTTTTTTAATTTAATATACCAAGTAGGAGTGTGCTGGTCCCATTAGTTATAGCTCCCGATGAATGAAACCAGGAAATAAATCTCTTCAGGAAGCTTGATTGTGTGTACACGCGCACGCTTTTATGGATAAAGAAGGAGGAATGGGAATAAATATTTTATAAAAGGAGAGAATAGATAAATTGCTCAGGTGGAGGGTTAGGTGTGTATTCGTGTGTTTGTGTATAGCAAGGGAGTGGAGGGGGTTGATTTCCTCTCTAGGTGGATTATGAAAGCACCAGTTAAAAAAACAACAGCTATACGAGCTCAGAGAATAAATTATCGATAGGAGAGGGAGAAAAAAAAAATCACCATTTATTTATCATTCCTCAACCACTTTACCCATTACCTCGATAATACATAATTGATCGATTGTTTATTAAATTTTCAATTTATATTAGTTTGAAAAACTATACATATAGCATTAACACATTATAACATTATATATATAAATATTTATATACGGTTGGCCTCGGGCTGTCGTCCGACCCTGACCTGTCTTAGTGTTAGTGCTAGTGCTAAAGTTTGTTCGGAACATCAGAATGCATAAAGTTATTCATAAAAATTATCCCCATCCATTCAAGCAAACCCAAAATCCCAACATCGACTCTTGGCCACAGCGACTAAATCCCAGAATCTCCAAAATTTATTTCTCAAAATTCTTTTGCGAGGTCGTAAAATCGTGACTCAGATCACGCAAAAACATTTGGAGATAAAGCCGAAATAAATTTTTAATACACACATATATACATATATAGATTGATTGATAGATATATCCAAATTATAATAAATTTTTATATCTTATAACGAATTTATAAGAATAAAATTATATCTAAGAATCTATGTATATAATTGGGCTTACTGTCATATATAATAATGTTGATCCATTATATATTAATATTGTAATTAAATTTGATTGAAAGATTGTTATTGTATTAAAGGATATCCAAAAAAATATTAGGAAAAAATTAAACATTTTAAAATAATTTTTAAACGAATGATTAATAGGAGTTCTTAAGAAATTAAATGAAAATGAATGAAATTGAATTAAAATGATTCGAATCCTCGAGGAGGATCACCTTATACCTATGCATCTTCAAACATCTAGGTTTCTAGGTATTCTGAACAATAATATAGAGGTAAGAATAATCGAAAAAGTTATAAAAATCACAAAACTGGAAATAAATTATTCTTTCTTTTCATGCCGTATGGTTTTTCATTCTATATATGTTGGGTGTTAAATACCAATTTTTGTAGTGCGCTATTAAAATGTTATAATGCGAGGTTTTAAAAAAATTGTTTTTTATAATAGGTATGTTCTAGCTAATTTTATAAAATTACAATAAAATAAAAAAAAAGAGAATTTACCATTCATATTTCAATGTTTTATTTTCAATGCCTTTAATGGTTTTTATACTGTTACAACTTTTTCCAAAGAATATTCTAAACAAATTTATATTTTTTTAATTTTAAGTTGTTTTTGTTTTGAAATGTTATTTATATTAATTTGTTTTTTAATTTATGAAATGTTCTCTGTTTTATTTTTAATTCCATATGTTTTTATTTAATCTAGTTAACTTTCATGGGATAAATAAAAATAATGTTGATGAAATAAGCAACAATAAAACAATATAATATTTTCAACTCCAAGATGGTATTACTTGATATAAACAAAATAATGTCCATACCTACTATTTCAGTTTCGACGGAACTATTGCACAGCCCTAGGAATAATTGTATATTAAAAAAAAAAAAAAATTAATAGATAATGTTAGTATCTTAGTATTGATAGGTTTTTTTTGTAAGTTGTTGTTTAGTTCGCAAGATGATTAGTTATACCAGTCAAATGCATTTGCCTAGGCAAAAGCCATTTGGCTAAATCTTTGTTGGGCAAATAGCTTTAATTATTATATCATTTCAATTTGACTAGGAAAATAGCTCAGAAAATGTCGAAGATTTATTGAACCGATGACAGATAAACAGATAAAATACTCAAATATTATTTATTTTCAAAAAATCTAATCAATTAAAACAATTAAATAAGAAAACGAATATTTTTAAAAAAGATATAAATAAAATAACTTAATAAATAATTAAAAAAGATTCTCTGCCATTGTCGCTCTGCAAAATTAATGGGGCACTCTTTTCTAAAATTATGGCAAGCTGAAGTTAGATAATATACACATAAAGAATAAAAAAATTTGAATAATTTTGTAATTGACTACTGTAATATAGTTAAAGCTATTTGCCTAACAAAGATTTAGCCAAATTGCTTTTGTCTAGGCAAATTCTATTTTCCTAGTCAAATTGAAACGAAATAATAGTTGAAGCTATTAGAATAGAATCTTCTTTAATTATTTATTAAGTTATATTTTATTTATATCTTTTTTAAAAATATTCGTTTCCTTATTTAATTGTTTTAATTGATTAGATTTTTTGAAAATAAATAATATTTGGGTATTTTATCTGTTTATCTGTCATCGGTCCAATAAATGTTCGACATTTTCTGAGCTATTTTCCTAGTCAAATTGAATTAGAATTAGAATATAATAATAATAGAATAATAATAGTTGAAGCTATTTGGCCAGACAAACTGCTTTTGCCAAGGCAAATGCTATTTTCCTAAAATTGCCATTTGTCTACGACATATAGATTGATAGTGAATATAGAATGAATTAAATATTTCAATGATAGTTTGAAAATTGAAGAGGTAATATCTTTATATAAAATTATCATATTAAAAATAAAATAAATATAAGTATTATAAGAAAAAGAAAAAAAATCTTTGTTATATACTCTTTCCTATTATTTATAACTTTATACAACTGCACGAGCAAAGAAAAAAATCTTTTGCTTTGTTCTCTATGTTCAATAGGAATAAAGGGCGTGGGTGTTAAGCTATTTCCTTGTCAGGTGAAAAGACCTCAAATAGACAAACGAACAATCCACTTGAAATAAAAACTGAACATCACGACTTGAAGTGATTGTTTTTTAAATGAACCGAAAAATTCTGGTCGATTCGTCAAGTTATTACCCTTGACTAGTTGTAGTAATATATATATATATATGGGTAAAGTATAGTTAGGGAAGGGCGTTATGCGGTGGATTATAATGTGAATAAATGAAGGATCAGGGTGAATATACCCCAAAACACTCCTCAATCAATGTTCCGGGCAATTATTTTGTCCAAACAAGTCAAGATCAAGATTGTCTTGAGTCTAGCCGAAATGAATCCGATAGTCAAGAAAGTAAAACAACGGAGAGGATAGAAAGGCAATCTGTAAATAATAGCTTAACATGCAAAGATGTTTATTTGGATAATAGCTCCTCATCTTAAACCTTCTTCATCTTTATTTTAATAGCATGATTCTTTCATTTTAGAAGATACTTATAATTAATTTAGTAACTTTTTTTCAAAGTAATTAAACTTATTAAATAATTACAAATTAAAAAAAAACTTCTACACAAATTCAACCTTTATATAGGATATTAAAAAAAAATAATTATTTTAATCAAACAATCATATTTAAATTCATTAAGTTTATAAAATTAACAGAAGGTTATAAATATATAAGTATTTAAAGAAAAAAATTAAAACTAAATAGATTTTTATATCTAAACAAAAATTAATTAAATATTAAAAATACATTAATTTTTAAATATATTAATTTTTTTGATTTCAAATATAAATTAGAAAAGAATTAATACTAGATAAGCTTATATTACTTTCTCGTGCGCTTTATAAAAATCCTCTTAGACATCCTACTAAATGTAAACGTAAATCAAATGGTTGTTGTATAAGGAAGGTAAAGGTGTTATATGATCTGTACAACAGAAGCTCTCACCCTTAATCTTGAGTTTCTTGATTGGTTTGTTATGTATAACCATGTTATATGTCAATTAATTAAATTTTTAATTGAAATATAAATAAATTTAATTTTGTTTATAAAATTTATAATAATTTAAATTAGTAAAAAACAATATATCAAATTAGTAAATTTATGTTTAAAAAATATGTTTATTGTATACATATAAGTATATATAGCACCGAAAATATATTGAACTTGTAGATAAAAATAGATGTTAATAATTATAAATTTGTTCCTATGACCTTTCCATACAATTCTGTCAGATCTCAGTCTCATTTGTACGTTTTAAAATTTAAATCAGATATTTTTTTATACATATTTTATATTTTTTAAAAAAGGTCATACTTTTTTCTTTATATATATACTTAGTTCATGACATTGAAAGAAATCTGAATTCTATTAAACAAAAACTCTATTTAAATACATGCAATTTATATATATATAAATTTAATATATTATTAAAATCAACTAAATTATTCATAATTATAGTTTTAGTACCTAGTTAAAAAAAATAATTTCTATGATAATATAATTTCATATAAGTAAAGGGTGTTTCTTTTCGAGGTATAGAACTTTAAATTGAAATAAAACAACGATGGATTATTCGATTGACATGAATTTTATTTATACAAAAGATAATCTTGTGGCATTACATTTTATATATGATTTCTGGCATATGACCGCCACGGCTGGCTCGGATGTAGTCCAATCTGGACGTCCAATTTTCGATAACTTTTACCAACATTTGTGCCCGTATATAGGCAATAACACGGCGAATGTTGTCTTCTAAATGGTTAAGCGTTTGTGGCTTATCCGCAAAGACCAATGACTTTACATAGCCCCACAGAAAGTAGTCTAGCGGTGTTAAATCACAAGATCTTGGAGCTACGCTCTACAGTAGCAATAGCTTCTTCTGTACGCACCATACGGCGTCTCTGGGGATGCGAGTTATCAATAAGAGTAAACGTGGTGCGAAAACGTTCCATGGTTAATCGAATTAACTGCTCTGTTGGACGATTTTGTCGACGATAAAATGAACGTAGTGCACGATACGTATTCCGCACAGAACCATTATTTTCGAAACAAAATTACACTATTTGCAAGCGTTGTTCAGGCGTGAGTCTATTCATGATGAATTGCCAAACCAAACTGAGAATAAATGACTTGACAGCTGTTAAATTGGTCGTCAACTTGAACATTAATGCTAACTTAAAGTTCTATACCTCGAAAAAAAACACCCTTTATATTTTATTTGAAAAACATCTTTATTTGATTTATTTAATATCTGACTTAACAATACTCTAGTTTGAGTAAAGTAAAAAAATGTCATCAATAAAAAGCAGATTAGTGACCTATAATCCTTTTATTTCCATTTTTTTAAAATCAAAAAAAAAAAAAAAAAAATACACAGAAAAATCATAGATATTCAAGTAAATTTTAATTCACCGCCTAATAAAATCACACCCTATATGAATGATGTGTGAGTATAATAGCCTGAATATTATCAGCTGGCCGGTTCGTTGGCTGTTATTAATTTCTCTCTAACTCAACCCTGTACACAATTTCATTTTTTTTATTACATTGATCAAATCTCTTCATAGCGTTTATGAATCTGTCATATTATATTGTATTTATTTATGACACCTGAGTTAGTTGTTTGGATGAATGATCTTTTTATTAAGCTACGAACACCAGCTGCCGCAGGATACTATTTATTTATCTAGTTCAAATTCACTTTCTCGTTATAGATAAATGAAGTTATATATTCATTAAAGAATTATTCAATCGTCGATAATAAATAGATTAATAAAAAATTGTAAATAAAATATTTAGTCTAAAGAGGACAAAAGACCTAGTAAATATTTAAAAACCTTAGTAAATAAATATTTTTTTTGTATAAATAGTGCGAAAAAAATAAAATAAAAACAATAATAGATTTTATTATTGAGTTTGTTGCTTAAAATGAAAAAAAATTTAAAAGGTTGGTAAATTAGCTTTTATTGTATAATTCAAACAAGTCTTTTAAATTTTAAAAATTATTTTCTTTTTTGTTGTTTGGTAGGAAACCCTTACTTATATAATATTTTTGTATAAATTATATTTACAAATTTACTGACAAAATACATTTTTGTTAAAGTGCCTGTCTAATTTGTTTAAATAAAAGTATTTTTTTAAAATGTGATTCTATTTAAATATCATAATATATTTTAATTTATGCTACGTTACAAGCGACATCGATCCCATATAACAGTGATTTATATAATTACACATAGCCACATTTATATATATAAGTTAATAAATACGAGATCTGTTTAAAAGAAAAGGTAAATTTTGAATTTTCGCCGACTGTCTACATTCGGTTATCGAAATTTTTTTTTTGTTATGTTGGTACACATAATGTTTCTCATATGTTGACATTATCAGCCATTTTGTATTAATAGTTAGTTTTTGAAAACTGAAAAAGTTAGATACGTTTTTGTGTATTCTTCGATTTTTTACTTTAAAAAAATGGATCAAAAAATCTGTATAAAATTTTGCGTTAAAAATTGGAATAAAATGCTCCAACGCACTTAAATTATTGACTGTGGCATTCGGCGGGTCTACTTTGTCTCAAAAATATCTTTATAAGTGGCACAAGCGCTTTATGTCGAGAAGTTCCATCAAATGTGAAGGTTTTGCTCACTGTTTTCTTCGATTACAATGGCGTGATGCATCATGACTTCTTGAAAACAGGCCGTACTGTGAACAAGGAGTACTATAAGTTATAAAACGTTTACGTGAAGTAATACGGCTCAAACGATCTGAATTGTGGAAAAACAAATCATGGATTCTGCATCACGATAATGCACCAGCTCACACAACATTACTTGTTTGTGATTTTTTGGCCTCTTCCACCGTATTCGCCAGATTTGTCTCCCTGCGACTTTTTCCTATTCCCAAAACTGAAGAGACCCATGGAAGGAAAGCGTTTTGCCAAAATTGATGAGATAAAGTCGGATTGGAAGAAGCGCTATCATATTATAGCTAGCCTATTATATCTGAGCTGAATTACTTTTAAGGGGACAAAATGGATATTAATGAATAAATAAATACTTTTCGGAATAATTCAAAATTCCCGTTTTCTTTGGAACAAACCTCGTATATATTATTATATGAAAAAATATTTAACAGATATTTTCACATGTTTTTTTGAGATTTTAAAAATGAATATGTCATATTTTGATGTAACTTTAACATTAGTCTATGAATTCACACTCATAAACCCAATTTTCATTTTTCCTATTTTTTGCTTTTAGATGTAATCTGGTGTTATAATGGGGATGTTGGAATGGAATTTTTTCTCTTAGATATTTTTCAATTGAAATTTTTGAAAAGATATTTCTTTTGAATATATTTTTACATTCCAAAGAAAAAGTCGATTATAGTACGATATTTGCGATAAATTTTCATAGTGTAAGTTTTTAGGGAGGCGGCTCAATCCATGTAGTTTCCTCCCTCCCTTCTCATATACAGGACGGCGCCTGGTTACTTCTTAGTGTAAGAAAATCAATGCTTTCTTTAATATTGCGATTTTCTTTTAATTTAGTCAGATCATTATGAAATTTTCGTTTCAATAATCTCTACGCTGACCGAAATAAAATGGTTAATCAAATTTAACAAAATTTTTGTTTTTTTCATTTTGATAGATTTTGATTATATTTTTATATTTTGTTTTCTATTTTAAAATATTAAGGATTCTTTATATACACCATTACACACTTTTTCTTATTTAATTAAATTTATTAAACTCTAAATAACTAAATTAATAATTTAAAAATTATTTAATTTAAGCAACAAATTTTAAAAACTAATAAAAACTTTATTCTAGTAAAAATTATTTTATTAATTATTAATCTCATTTTCTTTATTTTATTTTTTTTATTATTATTATTAGGCAAAATAAAATTTGAAAATTTTGTTATATCAATTATGATAGTTTTTTTTATATAATTAAAGTGAAAAATAAACTTTCTTCTTTATTAGAATATCCCAAAATGAGAAGTTAATTAATAAAGAAGTTGAAGAAAAAATGGAATCTGCTCTAGCACGATTCAAAATTACTGACGTTGGGGGGGGGGGGGGGGGTCCCATCGATTTGACGGGACGGACGCATTGCGGTCTGCAGGTGGTGGTCCAACAAGAGAGACATATCCAGCCTCTCTCGAGATATTAGGCAGGGACTTTTTCTAACAGGCGACTTGTGCTCATGCCATATGCCAGTTTTTTAATTAAATTTTGCATGTTTGGTGTAGGCCTCGGTAGATTAGGACCAACGCCGCCATGTTGCTTTAATTAATTTGAATTCTGGCTGCTTTCAATGAAAAGATTAAGAAAATAGAAGAGATCTAACAAACAAATATTTCTTTCTCACTCTAATTAGTTTTATTATTATTATTATTATATAATAATCACTCTTTTTATTTATTATATGCAATCGAAATGAAGATTTGATATAAAATATTTACATGTTAATAATTAATTTAATTTAAATTAATTTATATTTCATTCTCTCTTATTATATTTAAGTAAATATAAAATAAAATAACTCTTATAATGGATCATTAATTTTTTTTTAATTTTTAAAATCATTTTTTTCAAAAATTTATTAGTACATATTGATTTTTTAAGTAGAAAAAAAAGAATAATTAATAATTAATTAATTAACTTTTTTATCTATAAAAAATTTCAGTTATTTATATATAATTTATGTTATAATTAAAAATGATATACTTACATGCAATCTAATTTATCTAACAATGCTGATATTATTATTATTTACATTAACCTAAAATAAATACAATAAAATAATAGTATTAATTGTTTTAATAGTATGCCTATAGTCAATTTATATTTGTGTTACACTAAATATACATATGACTATTTTTTTCTTCTTTTTTTAGAATGTTTAAAAAAATTCAAATTAGATTACCTTGCGGGTGTTTATTAATCTGTTCCTATTAACAATAATTCTTGTTAAATTTTGTTACGTTGTAACCGTGTGGTGTGTTTCTAAGTTTGATTAAATTACTAAAAAAAAAATAAATAAAAAAAAAAAAACAACAACAAATGCAAAACATAACAAAAAGTCCTTTTTTTAAGTTTAATAGAATCTCTTCAATTAAACAAAAATCCAATTATTTTCTTTTTCTCTTAATTGAAAGAGCAAAAAAAACAACCTTCGTTTCCCTTGTAGGAATATTGTCATCATTGTTTTCTTCATATTTTATCTTCATAAATGAATATAAATGAAATTTAATTATAATTTCTAAAATGAAAATATAGCTGGATGCTAATTATATTGATTTAAGATTGTTTATTGACGATCATAATTACATATTGATCAATAATTTATTATCTTTCAATTTTCTTTTATTAGTCTTTGAAATAAAAGAAAGGGGATTCTAGAATGGTGAATTATTTAGGTTCCACATTGATATAATAAATAAATCAATAATAAAATATTTATACTAAGAATAATCAAAATAATAATTTCATATCTATTTTATTTAAATTTTACAATCAAGCATTTCAAAAATTTGAAAAAGGAAAATTTTTGTAGTTATACATTAAATGAAACATTTTTTTTTGTTTTGAAAAGAATAACAAATTAAATAGAATACATGTCTTTAAATTCATACAAATTATAAAAGTTTTTTCGTGTTGAAGAAAGAAATAATCCTCATTCTTACGCTAAGATCGTCAAATATTATATACATTCTTGGTAATTCCAATGAGTAGATTTTCATTAAAATGTCTTAAAACTATAATTAATAATAAAAAGTTTATATAAAACTGATTATATAATATAAACTTTATTTTGTACATAAATTTATTAAATTTTTATTTTTTTTTTTCAACAAATATTGATTATTTATTAAAGTTTTTGTGATTATTTTAATAATTATTAAGGGAATTTTTATTAAAAGACCACAATGTTTGTATAAAATTATTTATTAAATTAAAATAATTGTACAACGTTTCGACTGCTTATTCTGCAGTCGTTTTCAAGTAACCGTAGGTTTGCTCCGATTCAATGGCTGCTGACTTCATGATGATATTCATGGTGACTTCTTGGTGATATTAAGAATTGGCGGGAGAAAATATCACTGCCTATATAAGAGGTGACGTGTCCCATCATGGATCAGTCCGCTTGAATCGGAGCAAGCGTACGGTTACTTGTAAACGACTGCAGAATAAGCAGACGAAACGTTGTACAATTATTTTAATTTAATATATAATTTTATACAAACAATGTGGTCTTTTAATAAAAATTCCCTTAATAAATATTGATTATATTTTTTTTTAACAAATTAATTAAATTACTAGCTTTTAAAATTCCATAATCATATTTTCCAATCTATAATATTTAAGAAATTGCAAATTTTATTGTATGTACAATGAATACACAATACACAATAAATAATTAATCTTCTATAAATAATATTTAAAAATATTACTACCAATATAATAAATATTATATTATATATTTTTCTATTTATTGGAATAATCAATCAACAAAAATATAATACAAAATTTATTTATATAATTTATTTAAATAATAATTTATCATAAAATTTATATTATATATTCATGAACGAACAGATGTGTACATTTTTTTATAAATTTTTTGAACATATATATAAATATATATTTATTTAATTAAAAGATAACATATATTTTGTTTTATTTTATTGTTGAATTATAAATTAAAAAATTTATTTATAAAAATTCATTGATGTTTTGAATATATTTTATTTTATTGTAATTTCATTAAATATATAAGTATAAACAAATGGTAGTAGGATAGATCAATTTTTTTTTTCGAAATAAATATTTAATAAATAAATAGCAAATCGCAAAATAAATATATCAATACAATTGATGTTGGTATATTCATATTGACAAATAACAACTGTTTTGATTCGCTCTCCCGTGTAGAATAAATTTCCAATCTTTTCTCTCTGCCCTCCTTTTTCGTCATAGAGTGTTGACAAAGATATGGTGATAATAGAATTCACAAAAAAAAAAAAATAGTGGAGTGGGGTAGAATGAGAGAGGAATGACACTGGAGAATGAGGAGGGAGAGGAAAACGGAATCTTTGTGTGTTTTATATATATATAGAGATGAAATTTACGCGCGAATTTCCTGGATTAGATCGTTTTATTCAAGCGGCGGATTAATTTTGCAAAAGAGGAATGGAGTGTTGGCGGGGCGCGACGAGCCAAGTGGTTTATTAAGCGACTAACCATTTCTAATTATAAGAAGAAGTAAACGGGAGGTTGTAAGTCCACAGGCGTGAAATAGGACTTAGTTCAAGAAAAGGTGGAGAATGGTTGAAGAGTGAACAGAACGAAGGTTCCATTGGGGGATGAGTGCGATTTGTTTCCTTCATAAGATTAATGTTCACTTGTTATTTATTTTAGACTCTCTCACCTGGTTCTTGGAAAAACAAACAAAAAAAAAAAAAAAAATTAAAATAAATACGAATGAAAAAAAAAAAGAAAAAAATTATCATGACCCATTTGAAAATCCCAAGAATGGCAAGAATTTGCATCCGGATTCCTGTATTTTGTCTTTGTTGTTGTTCTTAAAACCAGTTAAATAGATAAACATTTAAATAGGTAAACAGAAGATTAGACACATCTTTTATTTAAAAGGCAATGAATGAATGCTTTGCAGAAAAAAAAAATGTTTCTGTACCGACTAATTCAGAGCTTGTTTAATAGTTAAATATATTTTACGAAAAAGCAATTATTTTCAAATTTTAAATGTTTTTTTTTTGGTTTGTAAATTATTTGAAACACAATATGTGAAATAAAATAAATCATTATCTTAATTAATTTAAATCGGAATAGTATAATATGATGAATTATATTAATAGAAAGGAGGAATGTTATTAATGTTGATAATTCTTCCACAGAATTGCCAACATAATTAAGAATCTTCCCAACTTCAATAATTAAATATATTTATAGAAAAAATAAATCTGGAGTGTCTCCACTCGACTATCTCGCAAATTTGAATTGAATTAATTAACACATATATTATATTTAAATTAAATTTAATTAATTAAGGCGCGTGTTTTGCAGTCGTGTTAAAAAATTCCAGCTGAAATTCTATATATAGCAGTTTTATCCAATTTTTAATCATGTGAAAAACTATCAAACATATATCTTTATTTTTACGGTTAGTTTAGAGCATAGGTTCCCAAACTTTTTTTGTCGTGGACCCCTTGGCATGTTTTTCGGTTTTGGGTAGACCCCCTAAATTGATTTTGATTTTTTATAAACGATTTACCTTTTTTTTAGAGACATATTGGGAAAAAATAAAAAAAGTGTCAAAAGCCATGCTGGAAAAACGATTTTCCTTTTTTTTAGAGACATATTCAAAAAATTCATCGTGGTCCCCTGGAGGTTCAAATAGACCCAAATAGACCACTTTGGGAACCTATGGTTTAGAGGAAAAAAATGGAAACGTGGTAGGTAATGACCCTCTACATTTCTCAAAAGTTTATAGAAAACTACGAATTTTGAATAATTCCCGTGTACCAAATTTCATTATTCTAGCTCAAACCGTTTCTAGTAATCTAGTCTACACACACACATACACACACACAGAGACATTTTTCTCAACCTTACAATTAGTGAAAAAGACTCAGGGGTCTTCAAAACGTATAAAAACATCAAAATCTCGACATCTGTATCATCTCCTCTGTCTCTAAAACTAAAGAAATAAAATATGTTGATATATCTAAAAGTTTTAAATAGATAAGTGGATTACCCAACCATTTTCGGTCATTGAATTGTGGTGGAGGTGGTGTCTTAGAAAAAAAATCTGGAGTGTCTCCACTCGACTATCTCGCAAATTTGAATTGGATTCATTAATATATATTATATTTAAATTAAATTTAATTAATAAAATTATAAATTAAAATTAATAAATAATATTTATCCAACCAGCTCGTGTTTGGCCCTTGGTTGATGGCACTAGGTCACGTGCAGGCGCGTGATTGTCAGACAATGAAAAAAAAAAACTTAATTCCGGTATTTTCAGCGATTTAATCAAACTGAAATTCTATATAAAGCAGTTTTATACAATTTTTAATCATTTGAAAAACTATCAAACATATATTTTTATTATAGAGGCAAAGAATTCAAACGTGGTAGGTAATTCTGGTTGATAAATATTTCTCAAAAGTTTATAGAAAACTACGAATTTTGAATAATGCCCGTGTACCAAGTTTCATAGATAGTAAAAATTAATAAACAGTTATTATAAGTAAATAAAAAAAAATAACTGTTTAATAAATCTTAAATAAAGTTCCGAAGATATCTCTATTTTTATATTTTATATTATTTTATATAAAATTTATATAAAATAAAAGTTTCCTTTTTCCTTTAAACAATTTTTCCAATTGAATTATTTTTTTATTCAAATATCCATAACAAAAATTATATTTTATATATTTTTATTTAATTTAATATACATATTTTTTTGTTAATATTTAATATAGTTATAAAAACAACTATTAAATAAAAAATTGACTGATTTTTTTATTATTTTGTTATTGGACAATAACGAAAAAAAAAAATAAAATAAACCAAAAAGATGATTGTATAAGATAAGTCAATTATATAATTAATTTTTATATGAATTTTTTGATTGGTAAATGATCCAATAAATAAAATAAAATGCATGAATAAATAACAAATATTGATTTTATTTAGAAGATCACTTTTTTATAATTAAAAAAATATCTACAATTTATAGAGATAAATTAATCTCTCAAAGAAGATATATATAAATACATTTACGATTTTACATAATTTAATATTTGCATATGTATTTATTTAAAATGTTGAATATTTGGAAGTTACCTCTGACAAGACAAATAATCTCTTATTTATCTGTTGTAATTAATTTAATTAAAAAAAAAATGTTTATATTACGATGAATTATCATGCTTTGGAAATTCTAATGAGCAAAGTTATAATATGAATAGATACAATCTACATGGAATTTAATTAAAAAACAATCAATATTGATTAAATATTGCTTGAGAATGTATGATAAAACGTTAGAAAGTTTGTTAAAGAGTTGTTGAGTGAATAATCAGTTATCGATAAATTGAAAATAAAAATAAATAAATAAATAAATTTATTTAGATAAAAAAAAGTTAAATATGGCGTGTTCTGATTATGAAAGGAAATTTTACCTAATTAAAATAAGTTGACCTGTGGCCAGGTCCGAACCGACCGACGATTTGAAGTAAATTAATTTCCAGCTACAGAAACAATTTTAAATAATTTTAATATATCTATTAATGTAATAAAAAACAGATATGGATACATAAATAATAAATATAAACATTTTTAATTTTATTTTATTTATAATATATATGCAAGACCAGGCTGTGACGTCATGAATGGCTGGATTACGTCATATAATTTTAAATCAAGAAAAAACTAATAAATATGATTTTCCCGAGGATAAAACCAATACAAAGTGCATGATTTGTGGTGATATATAAAAAAATCCCTTCATGTGAAATTTGGTGAGAAAATAACCCTTCCCTTCCTATCGTCGATCGCTAATACTACCACTTCCGGTTTCCGGATTTGCACCAAAAGTTGATCAATTCATCCCACTGATGCATTAAGTAAATATACCAAATTTCATCAAAATCGGTTGAGCCGTTCAGGCTGTACACATCTATACGGACAGACAGACGGACAGACGGACAGACGGACGCCCGGACAGACATCATGCTAAAAATACTTTTTTCTGTTAAGAAAATGCATGATTCGTGGAGATATGTAAAACTCTCCACATGTGAAATTTGGTGTGAAAACAATACCTCCCTTACTATCGTCGGTCGGTAAAAATAAGCATTCAATATCCATATAGAGTAGAAGGTATTTATACATTTTTTGAAAATTTAATTTTAATTTAAATTAGTTTGTAATATTTTTACCGACCGACGATAGTAAGGGAGGTATTGTTTTCACACCAAATTTCACATGTGGAGATTTTTACATATCTCCACGAATCATGCATTTTCTAAACAGAAAAAAGTATTTTTAGCATGATGTCTGTCCGTCCGTCTGTCCGTCCGTCTGTCCGTCCGTCTGTCCGTCCGTATAGATGTGTACAGCCTGAACGGCTGAACGGATTTTGATGAAATTTGGTATATTTACTTAATGCATCAGTGGGATGAATTGATCAACTTTTGGTGCAATTCCGGAAACCGAAAGTGGTAGTATTAGCGATCGACGATAGGAAGGAAAGGGTTATTTTCACACCAAAGAAGATTTTTTTATATATCACCACGAATCATGCACTTTGTATTGGTTTTATCCTCGAGAAAAATCATATTTATTAGTTTTTTCTTGATTTAAAATTATATGACGTCATCCAGCCATTCATGACGTCACAGCCTGGTCTTGCATATATATTATAAATAAAATAAAATTAAAAATGTTTATATTTATTATTTATGTATGCCTATCTGTTTTTTATTACATTAATAGATATATGAAAATTATTTGAAATTGTTTCTGTAGCTGGAAATTAATTTATTTCAAACCGTCGGTCGGTTCGGACCTGGCCACAGGTCAACTTATTTATATTTTTTTTTTAAATTGTATAAATGCTATATTTGTTGAAAATTTAATCACTTTTCAAAATTTCTCTTTTGTTGACGAGAGAACGAGTGATGACGGTGAACAGGTAACGAAGTCACAGGATGAAGAAATGGCTTTAGGGAATGACGGGAGGTGAGAATGAGGAAATGTCGGCCCTCTGAACCAACAGAGAGGATCTCACCAATTGGATTGACGACGAAGAGTAAAAGAGAGAATTCGCCCGGGAGAAAAAAGAAATCTACACACACAAGGAGTTTCCACCCCTTACGTTTTATTCCTTCATTCCCTCTTACGTTAGACTCTCAATTGGATACATTTTATCTCTTTCCCTCTTTCTCTCTCTCTCTCTCCTTTACTTTTTACATAGACACTCAAACAACCCCTTACACACACATACGCACTTACAAATACATATAATTGACGTATAAAATTATAATTATTTTTTATAATAATCCAATATGAAAGTACAATCATTTTTCTTCATTGTTTTAGTGTCTTTTTTGTAACCAAATTAAATGATATGAAAAAAATAATTTTAATAAAAGTAATTATTATTAATTTATTATTAATTTAATTTATTAATTACTACTAAATTAATTGTATATTATAAAAAAAAGAAAAAAGAATAAATATTGTATGACCTCCATGTATCTAAAATCATAGTTAGGGTCATAAAATCGAGATGATTGGGCAGGCACATGACAAGAATAGGAGAGGAAAATATGGCAAAAAATATATTTGTGGGGAGACCAATAGGGAAACGACCCTTTGAAAGAGCAAGGACGTGGTAGAAACGGAAGTGAAAGAGGTGAGAGAAAATAGGATTTGGATAGGAGTGGTTCAGGATAAAAACGTTTGTAGGAATGTGGTTGCTATTACTAAGAACATTCGAATTCTATAGATATACGAGGTTAGGGTGAAAAGTTTCCGGCCTGACCAAGAAAAACGATGTTTTAAAATTTTTTTTTGCTTTGTTTTTCAACATTAAAGATAGATAGCTGAGACCTGTACGATGTCAGCTGAACGTGTGCGAAATATTTTGCACAACCATTTGAATATGGAAAGCTGTGTGCAACGTGGGTGCCGGGTTTGCTAACGTAGACCAAAAATTAATTAAATTAATTAGAACACCGGTATGGGACATGTATCAGTGTTGTTGGAGATTATGTTGAAAAATATAGCAAAAAAAAAAAAATTTAAAACATCGTTTTCCTTGGTCAGGCCGGAAACTTTTCACCCCACTCCCATATATTTATAAAATATAAATTGTCTATTTGTCTTTTGTCTTATATTCAAAAATTGAAACTACCATTCTAAGACATTGTAAATAAATAAAATTCAATTAAATCAAATTATTTGTGATCGAATTATCGAGAAGTTAAAGTTAATTGGCTCGTGTGTTAAATGATAACGTAATTTTCTTCTCAGTTCATTCATTCCTAGTTGATTCTTGATTAGGACATTCCCTCTTGCCCTCTTTGGAATAGAATTTGTTAAATGAATAAAAAAAAAAAAAAAAAATTGGAACTAGAAGTAAGAAGCGAGCAAGATAAGATAAGAGAAGAGGCAACTGTGTAATTGGGTCGATGAATCTTCTTGCTACCCAACCATCCAACAAACAATCAGCCATCAACGTCACAAATCGATTTCTTAGAAATTATCCATCTATTTTATTTGAAGAATACTTATTCATTGTTTGTTTGTTTTTAAATTGAAAGTACATTTAATAAAATTTGAAAAAATTAAAACGTCATAATTCTATTGAAAATAATCATTTATATCATTTCAAGCTCCTGGCTGCGACTACTTTATAATTGAAATCATTTACTATTCCAATTGTAAAATATTATCATACAATAGATAATAATTGTCATCAATTCAAATTTATATTATATGGAAAATATTTTTCATCTCATCAGGATTATATAAAGAAATTAGAGAATTATTATTATTCTCATTTTTAAAATTGAATTTAACATTAAATATATTTCTAAAAACAATCTTAAACATTTATTTATTATTTATTTTAATTATTTTTTTTTAAAATAAAAAAAAAAAAAACGATCCAAGACAAAAATTTGTATAAATTATTAAGAATAGAAACAAATAGAAACATAAAAGTGGATACTTATTAAAATATATTATCCTTGAAAAAATATAATTTACTGGATGTTTTCTGACAGGCTATTAAAAAACTTCCGGAATTTTATTAAAGATATAAAAAATTTAAAAAATCAAGAGATATATATTTATGAGAGGAAAATCACAAATGAGATTTTAATTTTAGAAAAATGATCGTCCAAGAAAGAGATTTGAAGTTTAATTAGTTTTTTTTAATGAGTTCACAAATGCTAAAACTTTGTATTCTGAAATTCAATAAAAATACCAAATATAAATATTATGAAATAATGTTTTGTTCATGCCTACATATTATAAATATTAATTACTTATTTTATGTAAAATTACCTTAATGAAATATTTATATATGATTAAACATTTATTAAAGCCGAAAAGTTCCTATTTAAGTTTAAAAATATAAGTATAATAACGTTTAAATATGTGCAGTTTAAATTTGGAAGCAAGTATAGCCGGTTGCCTAATTTCCAGGGGCTTCTATCAACTCAACTCCGTTCAGTCAGTCGGCCGGTGTTGGTGTGTGTGTGCATATCGGGGCGTCGCCTTGAGTGGTGAGCGCTGTCAAAGTCGAGCCGGTAAGCCAATTTTCTATTACAATCATTAATTATTAATTATCACCACATTCTCCATCCATAAATAATTAATATTAATATTGAAAATCGTCTTTATGAAATTTTATAAATTTTAATATAACAAAAATATTATACTAGATATTATATTAAATCTTTTATTATAGAAATCAATTAAAAATAAATTTGAATTAATAGTAGTATTATATAAATTATATATATTATCTCATAATATATTAAATAATATTAACAATTTATAAATATTCTCAATAAACAAAAATAATACAATAAAAAATTAAAATTTATAGAATTTTGATTTCGGTAAATCAATTAATATATTTAATCTTATTATTTTAGCAAAATTTGTCTATATCCTTCTATTCCTCCTATTTTTTTAAATTGATAATTGAATATACTACAATATCTTGTTTAACTAAATATGATTTAATATTAAATATTTTAAATATTTAATTTTTAGAAATTAAGATATATATATATATATATATATATATGTTATTTTAATACCTCAACTTTTAAAAAATATTAGCCCCGTTATTTAGTTTGTTTAATGACGTCACCCCAACCATCATCCACCCCTCCCCTCCAAATACCCACCCCCACTACAAATTTTCATTTAAAAGTTTTAATTGTTTTTCTTTTAAATTAAAGTAAATGATAACAGGTGTTAATAAATATCTGAATCAAGGTGGTTTTGAATAATTTTATATTTAAATGAGCATTTTATTTTAATATGAATATTAAGTATATTTTTTTTTAATTATATATATATTAATTATTTGATCTTTTAAAAACAATATATTTTTTAAATTGATATTCATTTCAAATGATTATTAATTATATCTTGTTTCAACTAAATATGATTTAATATTAAATATTAAATAATTAAACAATTTAAATATTTAATTTTTAGAAATTAAAATATAAATTTATTTTTTTTTTATTAACTTGGGCTCGTTAAACCGTAAATGGTTTGTCATCACTATCACTTTAATCTTCATATCATTCATTAATGGTCCCATAGATTTTAGTATATGTGAAAGTTTGAATCTAAATTTTCAACATTTAATTTACAATGTGAATTGAACGTAAAACAAGTTTTTTTTTTATTCTTTTTCATCTCAGTCATGGAAATATTCCAATTCCTCCATTATCCTAAGAAATGCCATATTTTGCCTGTTCCATAGTTCACCTCGAAATATCTATCTCTCTATATCTATACAATGTTGGGTTATCTTGACTTCAATTTCGTTGGCGTTTTCGTTCCTTTAATTTCCATGAAGGATGGTGCAATTTGAAAATGCATTAGCCGGAACAGAATGGTTTTTAACATCATTTACAGCTTTCCAAGTGGATATGAATTGGGTAAAAGAAATGTGGGATTGAAATGAAGGAGATGGCGCTTCTTAAACGAATGTAATTCACATTCATCGTCTATCGAGGTCTATTCATCTCGGTCTGCTATCTATTACCATGGTCCAGTTGTACAGCACCACCAGCACCACTCTCTCTTCCCATTCTTCGTTCTTCACTCATCACCTCTAATCGTGTTTTGCTACTCATAAATGATGCATTTTCAACGACTTGAATATAAAATGAGCTTATCTTTAAGAAAAGAAGAAAAAATGATTACTGACAATTTCCTGAATTCATAATTTTTTTTTTCTTTCTTTCTCTCTTTCTTTCCCTTGACATTTGCTATTTTCGATTTCTGATGAAAGATTTCACTCTTCCGGTTATTTTTTTATTTTTTTTTTTTTTTTATTTTTATAAAATATGAGTTATAGAAGAGAAATGATTTTGATAATCTATTATTTTTAGATATTATAAATTATTTTTAAATTCCTTAAAGGCAATTTACATAGAATTTACATTACTCATATAAAAAAAAAATGGCATGTATTTATACCTAAACCCATCTTTCTTTTATAAATTTTTAATATTATCTCTAATGATCTATTTAGTTTAATTGAAACTACTTGTAAAATAGGTAAAATATAATCGATACATTGATCTGTTATCACTAAGGGTAAAGTAAATATTTAACTTTAACTAATGAATTCAATTTATCATTTATGAATAACAGAATAACAAACAAATAGTAATTACAAAAAAAAAAAAAACAAACAAAAAAAATTAACATCGTTTCTTATATTTTGGAGACATATTGCGGGCATAAATTTTTTTTATTATTTATTCAATTTAATAGATACACTGTTATAAAATACTAATTTAATGAAATCCTTCTTAAGCTTCTAATTATTAAATTTTTTTTGATTAAGTTTATAATTATATAATTTTTCTTTTTAATAAAATAATTAAATTGGTCGTACATATAGAATGTTAATGTAATTTGCTGAAAATATTTTTGAAACTCGGAGTTTAATTTAAACTTTCTTTGAGAAAATAAATATGAAATAATTTGTCAACAAAAGTGAACATTATTTTCTGTTTTTTTTTTTTTTTATTTAAAATTTAAACATTTTTTTAAATAAAATATTTAATGTTAATTTTCAGAAAAAAATAAAATTAATATATATATATAGATTAATGTCTCTTGAGACATTCAAATCATATCTCAAATATTTTTTTTCCCTTTGATTTAATAATTTGAAGTTAAAAAATGTTTATACTCGGTTATTCTTTAATATATTCTAATTTTATATAGAATATCCAAACGATTCATGGCTTTGAGATCTTCAATCTGTATTCCCTCAAATTGGGAAAATGAACAGTAAAGCTTTATTATCACTATAAAATTTAAATTTAAATCATTTTAACTTCTAACCTTAGAATAGAGATATTCCCTATTAATTTTTTTTTCTTTTTTCTTTTTGACTTTGAATTCCATTGTATAGTGATTATTATTAAGATTAAAAAAATTTTAATTCTAAAGTTTAGTCTAAATTTCATAAAGAGGAAGGCAGAAATCTAGAAATAAGTAAATAAATAAATAAAAAATAATTTCAATGCAAATAACATAACATTGATTTTTTTTCTTAATAATATAGGTTCTCGTTTTGAAAACTATAAATATATGAATATTATCTTTACAGTATTAACAAAGTTCTGTAGATTATCGATCAATTTACTCTCAAGTAATCCTCTTTCTTATTCACACATAATCGGATATATTAAACATGAACAGAACACAACTAAACATGTAGGATTGAGGTATTATATATATTAGCTCAAATATACAATCTAATAATACCTTAGGACAGGGATCGGCAACCATTCACTACGTACTAAATTATTACTAAAAAAATACTACTAGATAATAGTTTAATTTCAAGAAAAAGAAATCTCTTTATATCAAATTTTATTTCCATTTTAACTAATGATCTAATCTTTTTTGTTAAAGAATGACTATAAATTACCAACCAAAAATAGAAACTTAACAACTTTTTTTATTACAACATTTGTCCATCTTATCTTCGAATAAAAAAAAGTTCTTATTTTAATTTTAATTTTTTGAAAATGAAAACAGTTTATACCAATCAAAGAAGAATGAATATACACCAAACAAACATAATCAATAAAGTTAAATGTTAATTTATATTGCCAACGAGATAATTAATTTTTAAAATTTAATAAAAAAAAAAAAATTCTTCCAATCGACATTGAATTTCATCCTCGCCCGCCGTTACCATCACCGTGGGCATGATTACAAAAGCAATTTATGATATTCATCAGGCATGCCCGGATGTTTGTTTGTTTGTTGCTTTAACACAAACAATACCCAACCAACTCCCTCCCCTTCACTCTTTCCTTCTATGTCTATCTCTCCGCTTCTGTGTATAGATTTATTTATAAATAAATCCCCTATTAATGCATTGATCCACAGGATGTAATTATGTCCACCATTAGGTGATATTCATTTTACTGATGAAGGCTAAACAAAAACAAAGAAGAAACAAATAAACATGAAAAAATACTTGATTGGGATTGTAAATATAAAAAAAATAACTTTCCAACGACGTATACATTCAAAGGTAGAAATGAAACTGTAATATTTGTTTAGTATAATAATAATCAATAGATTGAGACTAAAGCAAAGTTGCAGACGATATATATATATATATATTGTCGTATATTGGATGACTTAGAGGTAAGGTGTTTTATTAGAAAAATTGGGTTGAAAATCAGATTAAATTAATTTGGTAGCACTCTCGTTAAATTTAGAATAATAAATGGTTATTGAATCCGCGAAGGTTGAAAAGGGAAATGACAAAATTGAATAGGTTCTGATTAAAAATGCATATATAAAATTAAACTAAAAATTATGTATTTAATAACAATAGAAGAATTAATATGATACAATAGATAACAATGAAATTAATATGAAATTAAAGAAATTGAATGGTACCGTTAGAAATAGAAATTTAAATTAAATGAAATTTAATTTATATTTAGCAATTGCAAATTTTATTAATTACCAAGGGTCGACCACTTAGTGTATTGTGAAAGGAGGGAATGGAGAATTCTTTGGAGACTTGAGTCTTGAGTGTCGTCCTGCGGATTTATTTGGAACATCTCGTGGGCAGCGGGATTCCTCAAAAAGGGGGTTCACCGGGATGTCCTTCCTGCCAGGGGATTTGGTGTCTCCTTCTCCAATTCTTGATCAAGACTGACTCAAATATGTCAAAGCCAATTGTCCACCCCTCACTCCCTCTTGGGCAACGAAGAGGTACATCATATGGGGACCATATGGGGTGCATTTCTAGAATATTCTCTGACATGTGGTCATCAAACAACCCTGTCCCCATAATTGCACACCAAAATGCACCTTTATGCTTATATATATAAATTATAAAATTAAAATACCATTGCATTTAATAAATTATTGATTTTACTGTCAGAAATTAAACATTAAATATTTAAGTATTTATTATTTATATAATAATTCTACAATCTACATAAAGGTAAAATAACATTGCGATAATTCAATGATAATTTGTGAAATAGAAAGTTGTTCTTTAAAGTAGAAAGTGTTCTGATAACGTAGACAAGAGAATGTTGAGAATTTGAAAGGGAAATGAAAATAAAACAGAATAGAAAATCATGGAATAGATAAATTGAAATTCAAATTAATATTAAAAAAAAAAAAAAAATACAAAGAAATAGAAGAAACCTTGGAAGAGATTTAAATTCAATGGAAATTTCTGGAAATAAATTAAGAACTAAATATCTTATATATAGTTATATTCGTACGTACCTACACAATTAGAATAAGTTATTTTCCCTTTCGGTCATTTAATGATTGTAAGTTGTATTTAGTTTACAAATAAATATATTTTTCTTTCTTTGATCAAATATTATCTTTTATTCTACCTTTTAATTACCCAACATCCCGGCGGGTAAGGTAAAACATAATTGGCACAGCCGGTTATCATAAAAGGCGCAGTTCGATACTTGCCGATATCATAATTAACGCCGATATCATAACTATATCTTTATATATAGTGAAATCATTGATTATGTTCCTTTATTACTATTTTCATAAGCAAATACTAAAGTTTTTTCTACATTTTTTACTTCGTATTCACAAACGACCAAATAAAATTTTTTATATTATATTTCAATTTTTAAAATATTGGGTTGATTAAAAAAGATGATAATTTAATTATAAATAATTATTTATTTTTATTCATTTAAATTTTATATAAATAAAAAAAAATATAAGAAATTAGACAGTCTAAATTTAATAATTTAACAAAAAAAAAAAAAATCAAACTTTTTATACATATTCCATTTTAATTATGGTTTGTAAACAAACTTTTTCAGGATATTAAGAAAATATTTATTGTTGAAATATTAAAAGCTATCAAATATTAAAACTTATAGGCTTGATTTTCGTTTTTATTAAAATTACAATACATATTAATATTAAAGATTTATATTTTAACTAAACTTTTACATTTTATTATTAATTTAATATTATTATTATACATAAATATATCAAACTCGTAAAATCTTGAATTTGTAAATTTGAGGGCGATGATTCAAAACCCACCAAATTTACAAAAATATTAATTTAGTATTTAATATTATTTTTGGCAAATATATGTAAACATTAGCTAAAATGGGGATTGCAAAACAAAAAAAAATTGACCAATATATTGTATTGATATTTTAAAAATATCATTACACCTTAAAAAAAAATAAATAAATAAATAAAATTTATTTAAGTATTTAAAAATAAATTTATTTTTGGAAAGGATTATTATTATAATACGTTTCCCCAGAAGAGACTGTTTAAAAGAGACAAGGGCATTCGTTCGTGGGCTACCGTCGAGAGCACACGGACTGTATTAAAAGAAAATAAGTTGACCTGTGGCCAGGTTCGAACCGACCGACGGTTTGAAATAAATTAATTTCCAGCTACAGAAACAATTTCAAATAATTTTAAGATATCTATTAATGTAATAAAAAACAGATATGGATATAACATAAATATTTTTAATTTTATTTTATTTATAATATATATGTAAGACCAGGCTGTGACGTCATGAATGTCTGGATGACGTCATATAATTTTAATTAAGAAAAAACTAATAAAGATGATTTTTCTCGAGTATAAAACCAATGCAAAGTGATTCGTGATGATATGTAAAAAATCTCCTCATGTGAAATTTGGTTTGAAAATAACCCTTCCCTTCCTATCGTCGATCCCTAATACTACCACTTCCTGTTTCCGGATTTGCACCAAAAGTTGATCATTCATCCTACTGATGCATTAAGTAAATATACCAAATTTCATCAAAATCCGTTGAGCCGTTCAGGCTGTACACATCTATACGGACGGACAGACATCATGCTAAAAATACTTTTTTCTGTTAAGAAAATGCATGATTCGTGGAGATATGTAAAAATCTCCACATGTAAAATTTGGTGTGAAAACAATACCTCCCTTACTATCGTCGGTCGGTAAAAAGGACCACCATTACACTCGGTCGTCCACGGACTATCTCTTACAAAAGGACCGGCTACATTATTAACAAAAAATATTGTTTTTTTTTATTTTATAATTCAAGAATTAAAAGAAATTGTTTACCCACAAATATTGGTTTACTTATAACTTTTATAAAACGTCTTTATATAAATTTTTTATAAAAAATATAAAAAAATTACTGTACATAATTTTATAATTTAAAATCTTTACATTTAAATCCAAAGGTTTTGAAAATTTATATTAAAACATTAAATATAATAAATCTTATTATAAATTTTATTCTTAATGATAAATTTAATTTTTTTCTCTTTTATTTTGTAGTCCAGATCTCACGCCGATTTAAAGTCCACCCTTTTCTATTACACATTTGAGACCAACCCTTCTTTTTCTTAGATTTTCCCCTTCGATATCCACCAATATACAAAAAAATCATTACACTATATTAATTTTAAAGTATAATATTATATATACTAATTCACAAGTGGAAAAGTCTTTAATAATTTAAAAATAATCAGGAAACCGACAAACCACTTAGAGGATTTACATTTCCTAATAAAGAACCTGTTGCTGCCGTTTTGATAATTCAAACAAATTTCACTAAAATCCATTCCCAATAAATTATTTATTTCCTTAATTATATTCTTTTTAATAAATTTTAAATTATAAGTTTATTTCTAGAAATCAATAAGCCCATTTCAATTTTAAATTTATACTTATAATAGTAATAATAATAATTTTTCGTCCTCTCAAGTATCCAAAGGTATTTTTTTTTAAAGAAAATAAATTTTTCATTAAATGCCAGATTTTTCAGAATAGATATATTACTTAGAAATTAAAGAAAAAATTATCACTATTAGAATTTTTTTAAATTATCATATTTAACATGTTCAATTTTTATTAACCAGTGTTTATATATATATATATATACATATATATATTAAAAAAAATGAATAGCAATTCATTGTGGAACATGAAATTAGAATCTGCTTCACTATGCATGCTTTTAATTCTACTTAGTTGGACGATTACATTGCTAAGCTTCCGAGAACCTGAATATTCATGCATGAAACGTAAGCGCACCTTCTCTTCATCCCCTAACGTCAAACCAACAACCACCTTTACCCTCCTCCCGTCATCAGGCACAAAACCACCCCAAACCATTCGGACTTGTTCATGGATGCTTGAAAACGAGTCGGAACGTGGAAACAAAATATGTTTGTCTGCATGAATTTGATTATTTGATTATTTTTATTATTATTATTATTTTAAATGGAGGTCACCATAAAAGATAAAAGATATAATTAAATCAAATACTCATTCCCCCAATCTCCAGTGTTATTTCTAAATGAGAGAGCGAAAAAGAGAAAGAGAGGTAGAAAAAAAAATCTTTTTCCATTTGTAAAAGTATGGCTTCGAAATGACTTTTATTTCTTTGTGAATAAAATTACTCAATTGTAAAAAAAAAATATATTTCTTGGGGGATTTTCAAAAACCTGATTTTTTAATTTAAAATATATTTCAATTATATAATAACTAAAACATTTTCAGTAAATTTAGTAGTAATTTTATAATAATTTTTATAAAATTTATTATATATTATATCAAATCATATTTTTTTAAATATTTTAATGCCAAAAAAAAATTCAACCTTTTGCATTTTTCACCATAACAATATAAAAAAAAAATAATTTACATTTTAATAATTTATATAAGCATTCTAATATATTTTTTTGTATCATTAAAAAATAAATATTAAATTTAATATAAAATTGAGATTACGATGGGTATACTTTTAAAATTATTTATTAACCCTTTATTTGTATTGTATTGTTATATATTTTTTTAATATTATTTAAATGAATTTTTAATAAAAGAAAAAAATGATTTTTATTAAATGTTAACAAAAAATGAATAAATATAGGGTGTTCGAAAAAGTATTTTCGTATTTTGTCCATAGATGTCGTTGGAATCGTATATCTCCAGTGCTACCAATCACGTTGTGTCATATAATATAGTGTTGGAAAGGTGAAATTTCAAGCTTCATTTAACCTTAAAAAAAATTAAATTTGGTGAAGCTGAACAAAAGCAACAGCTTTTCAAAAATGAGTGAAAATAATGAAGAAATTCGCTATATTTTGAAAGTTTTGTATAAAAAAGGGAAGAATGCCACGCAAACCGCCAATGTAATTTGTGAAATTCACGGAGACGATGCTATATCAGTTCGTGTATCACAACAATGGTTTGCTCGCTCTGTTCTGGTTGACCTATCGTTGAAAAAGTCGATGAAATTATGGAAAAGATTGACAAGGACCGTCACTTAAGCAGCCATGACATTGCCAAGGAACTAAACATTCATCATCAAACGGTTTTGAACCATTTAAAAAAGGCTGGCTACAAAAAGAAGCTTGGTGGATGTTGAGCATTTCTGAGATTTATATTTTCTATGTTCTTGGCAAAGGGTAAACCTTCTGACCATTTATTTGTTTCTTTCATTCAAGCAGTTAGCATATTCTGTATATCCTGATTGGTCCTTTCAACTGAGCCTTGTGTTTGACTATGATGAGCCTTTCCATGAACTATCTTAACATATTTCCAGATTGCGCATATTTCGGATACGACTTGATTACCGAATTCTCTGATTATCTGATTACAATATTCCTGGAGCACTAAATGTTAAAAATATTGAAAGAACATGATGCGCTACTTCTTCCGTCCTCTTTGTTTTCAAAGGTCGTGGCTGGATAAACTTAGTTAAATGATCTTGATACAACATTATGAACTTATATTCGCCATATCTGTTTGGCTGCAAATCTTCAGATCAATTTGACATCTTGTATTTAACTCAGAACTGATCATTGGTTTCACAACAATACCTTTCTTATGTGCACCTTGTTCATTTGACACTGTTTGCATAAATTTAAATTCAACATTACAGCTTCATATATAATATTTCTGTTTTATTTTGCAACTATTTAAGCATATGTGTTCTTTCTCCGTGGCCTTTTCTGGTGTGAGCTTTATATAGTATACTTAACAATTCCTCGTTGGTAACATCATATACTTTATATTCGTTTCTCCTAATTTTAATCGTTCAATCAACTTCTTTTCATCATTAATTTTTAAAACGTCAAAACGTTTTAATCGTCTGTAATCCAAAGGTGTTTAGAACTTAGTTTTAGCAGAAACTCTCTCTTTTCGACATTCACCAGAGCATTTCTGTGATTGTCAACATACACCGGTGAGGGTCCGAATGTAGAAGAATGTATTGAAATATTCGATCTTTCACCGACGTATTTGGTGTTTGTTGATATTTACCGGTGAATGTCGACATTCTCCAATTTCGTTCTTTCACAGTAACATATATACATTGAAATATCATGAACTCATTTCAAAAAAAGTTAGCAGTTTTTAAGTTTTAAAAGTTGTTTTTGCATTTTGCTATTTCTAAGTTATAAACCATACTTGGGGATTAAATCTTTTTGACTTAGGGATATTTTACTCAAAATCGTAATTTTCCCCTCAATATATTTCTATTTATAAGTGAAGGTAAAAAGTGTTTTAAGACCACTTCTAAATTTAAATAAAAAAAATCCTCTGAAATATAAGGTGAAATTTTAGATAATAATAATAAATTAATATACAATTGTTAAATATTAGATATTTTATTTTTTTTAGTGGATATATATCTTACTCTATCTTAAACTATTAATTATTTTGATGCTTTAACCATTTCGTATTCACAGTAAATCATTGCGTTTTATTTATGGATTATTTTAATAAATAAATTTTCTACCTTTCTAAAAAAATAATTATTTAGCATTACTATTTTTGTTCAATTGTGCCTCTTTTTTTCTTATCTGTTGAAATATAAATCATATTACATATAAAACACCAATAGATTATAAAGATTTCAAATCGACTCTCTATTTTAAAGCCAATTGGCGCGCACCCTCTATCTAATAAAAAAAGACATAATGTTTTTAAAATGGATATAAAAATAGAATACGATTTTTTTTTTGTTTTATTTTAATATATCAATTTTGAAAAGAGATTGATCAAAAAAACTGGGAAGGGAAACGATTACGAAGAAAATAAATCAAAAATAAATGAAGTTGAGGAGCACTTGGCTTGGTTGGTGACAAATCCTCAGGCATCAGTCACGTGGAATAAAAAAAAAATAATAAAAAAAAAGAAAAGAAAACGAAAGAAAAAGAAAAAAAGAGAAAAATCCCTCGTATTCATTCAGGCTCACTATCATCATCATCATTGACAAGCGGTCCTTTTTGCTAAGGGCGGCGCACTTCAATCAATCTAAGATCATCGCCCCTCTATAATGATCTCCATCAGAACGTATTTCTCAACAGAGCATCTGTCTTAAAATGTGAGGGGTGACATCTCTGTAAAAAAAAATGATGTATATATAGGGCGATTACAAAATACTTGAGCTACTTTAAATATTAAATTCAAAAGATATTAACTTCTTTTTGGTAAAGAATTTTCATAAAAATGATGATCTATAATACATAAATTTATACGTATATATATAATACATTTTGTACTATAGTATTGCGATCAAGAAAATTTTCGATGTTTTAATACGTTTTTAAGGACCCTGAGTCATTTTCACTAAGTTTGAGAAAAATGTATGAGTGTGTGTGTGTGTAGACAAGCTTGGGCAAAATTGAGCTAGAATAATGAGATTTGATACACGGGCATTACTCAAAATTTGTAGTTTTCTATCAACTTTTGAGAAATGTAGCTAATCCGGAAGAGGGTAATTACATACCACGTTTTTATTTTTTTTCCTTTAGAATGACCGTAAAATTAAAGAAAAATGTTTGATATTTTTTGACATAATTAAAAATTGTATAAAACTGCTATATATAGAATTTCACTTTGATTGAATACCGGAATTAATTTTTTATCACTGCAAATCACGCGCCAGCACGTTACGTGGTGCCATCAACAAAGAGCCAAACACGCGCTGGTTTAATAAATATTATTGATTAATTTTAATTTATAATTTATAATTAATTAAATTTAATTCAAATTACGAGATAGTCGAGTGGAGACACTCCAGATTTTTACCGACCGACGATAGTAAGGGAGGTATTGTTTTCACACCAAATTTCACATGTGGAGATTTTTACATATCTCCACGAATCATGCATTTTCTTAACAGAAAAAAGTATTTTTAGTATGTCTGTCCGCCTGTCCGTCCGTATAGATGTGTACAGCCTGAATGGCTCAACCGATTTTTATGAAATTTGGTATATTTACTTAATGCATCAGTGGGATGAATTGATCAACTTTTGGTGCAAATCTGGAAACCGGAAGTGGTAGTATTAGCGATCGACAATAGGAAGGGAAGGGTTATTTTCACACCAAATTTCACATGAGGAGATTTTTTTACATATCACCACGAATGTATTGGTTTTGTCCTCGGGAAAAATCATCTTCATTATGTTTTTCTTAATTTAAAATTATATGACGTCACCAGCCCTTCATGACGTCACAGCCTCCTTATTATGATCACGGGCAACGCCGGCTACTTCAGCTATACATTATAAATAAAATAAAATTAAAAATATTTATGTTCTATCCATATCTGTTTTTTATTACATTAATAGACATATTAAAATTATTTGAAATTGTTTCTGTAGCTGGAAATTAATTTATTTCAAACTGTCGGTCGGTTCGGACCTGGCCACAGGTCAACTTATTTCTTCTATTCTCTCTTTTTATTTTTCATGCACAATAGACTATCTCTGTATTCTTCCTATTATCCTTGAAAAAAGTTCCCTTTAACTCTCAAACTCAAATTTCAATAACCAAGTACTACTGTAAACCCCAGTACTCTGACAATAAGTAAAAGTTTTCTATAACTATAGATATTCTAAGATTTAAAGAATGCTTTTAGATCTAACTTTATTATGTATTTTCAAAGAACTAGAATTTTTGAAAAAAACACCATGATCAAGTTTCTTTTGTGAAAATAGTTTTAGTTAAGTTAGAGCCAATACTATTTATAAATATATATAAATATATAGTATTGTAGCATTTTTCTTTTTCTAACTTAACTTAAAGTAAAACTATGTTGACAAATGATTAAATTCTCTAGAAACTTGCTTATTTTTCAAAATACTAATTCTTCGAAAATACTCCATGAATTAACACAGAATGCTACGTAGTATAATTAAATTTAGAATAACTATAGCTAAAAAATTGTCATAGAAAATGTTATACTTAATATTAATCATGTTTTCAGTCTTAGATGATAATTGAAAGTTTGTTCAGTAAGATTAAAAACAATATTTTAAAAATAATATTATCAAATATAAACCCTTGGTTTGCAAAAAAAAAATTAGTTAATTTATTATTTATTTGATTTATCGGCATTTCGGATGATACCCGATCATTCACGGCATGAAAAGAATAGATATTTTTAAAATTCTTAATCCAGGAATAATAATCTGCACACGTAAATAAAATAAATTTAAAAACAAAATACTTTTTAATCACCGTGTGCCATGAAAACCAAAATGCTTATATAGAAAGATAAAATGAGTAGGGATGAACATACGCGAGGGGTTGAAAAGAGTCGAATAGGCAAATATTACTCGGAGGGTAAAAGAAAAACGATATATATAAATATATATATAAGCCAAATCGAATGCAGTACGAAATGATCAGTAGTATATATGTAAAAGTTATTTGAAAAGAAAAAGAATATAAGTATAGAATCTTGAGGTGGAGCTTTTAGGAAGGCTCGACGCGAGATAACAGATTTAGATAACAAAGAAACTAGAGTAGATTTTTCCCTCTACCTCACCTATCCCTAAGTAACTCGAAAAGGATCAAAAGAGTTCAAAATTTTTTTTTCTTGATATCAAAACAGAAATGGAAATTAGAATTTGTCAAAGAAGAGGAAAAAATAGATATATATTTATATCTATGAGGGGAGAGATAAAAAGGCCAACAATTTACATAATCAAACAAAATTTTTACTTATTCTCAAGGTAAAACCATCTACACGATATCGTATACATAAATCAGATGTCAAGGATCAAACACCATATATAACAAAACAATTGAAATAAATATCAACAAAATATCATACTTTTTATCTTTTCTATAGTAAAATTATAGATTATATATAAACTATATAACAGGGGTAGCCACACTTGGTGATACTTAGAGTCATATTGAAAAATCGAAAATGTTTAAGAGCCAAATCGGAAAAAAATTTACTTTTTTTTTTTGGGGGGGGGGTGGAGAGTGTGGTAAATTATATGTGTCATGACTTTAAATTTTTTAATTGAGCCACAATAAACTCAAAAAGAGCCACGGTTTAGTCACCGTTGCTATCTAAGATACATGTAGTGCCAGATTAAGGAATTTTAGGGCCCTCACCCATAAAATAACATAAAGTCTATTATTTATTTTATTTTTCATTTAAAAAAAATTAGTATTGAAGAGTACATTTTTGAAATAATATAGCAGGAGTGGGCACACTTGGTGATACTTTTAGAGCCTGAAAAATCTTGATCACATAATCATTTTACCTTTTTTTTAAGAACCATGTTGAAAAAATTTTAAAAAATCGGGAGTGTCCTCCCCTAGACTTTCCCGCATATAAATAGGTAATTAGGTTATTATTATTATGTTTTAACAACAATAAAAATAAACAAACTAATTAATTTAAATTATAAAGTAAAATTGTTTAACACTATTTTATATATTTATAATCTACACCTAACGCTACTTGTATAGGTAAAATGTCACTTCCGGTAGTCAGATCATGATGAAATTTGGTATCTGAATTTTTTTCATATTTTTAAATCTATATACAAAATATGAAGCAAATATCTCGAAGCAAACTGGTACTTTACTTGAAAGGTAAACGCAACCAGTGTAGGTAAAGTACTACTTCCGGTTAACCGATTTTGACGAAATTTTAAAAGAAATCTACAAACGGTAAATAATATCGGTGTACAAAATTTCCAAGTCCTAGCTTTATTAGTTTCTGAGTAAATTTGCTCACAGACAAACATTACATACATCCATACATACACACACACACAGACATAATTTGAAAAATGGTATTTTCCGACTCAGGGAGGTCTAAAACGTCAAGATCTATCGAAATCTCGAAGTCGAAATTTTTGACGATTCCAATACTTACCTTATACCTTATACGAAGTATGCGGGAAAGTAAAAAGTCGA
The DNA here is from genome assembly GCA_963082975.1 of Labia minor. Lineage (NCBI taxonomy): Eukaryota > Metazoa > Arthropoda > Insecta > Dermaptera > Spongiphoridae > Labia > Labia minor. The sequence continues at coordinate 43,619,802 of OY720350.1, read as the reverse complement.
AAATATTTAAAAGTCTGATTACAAAAATGAAAAAATTCACAATTTTTTGAGCCGTTTTACCGGCCCTTGAAATTAAGGGCCCTAGGCAGTTGCCTATTCTGCCTAAGCCTAAATCCGCCCCTGGATACATGAGACTATTTTAATGAAATCCAAAAAAAAAAAAAAAAAAAAAAAAACACTTTTCAAATGAAAAACAAATGATTTTATTTACAAATCTTTAAAATAGTTTCTTTTAAAGGGTAGTTAATTTAACTAATTCTTTAACTCTTATATTTTTCTAAATACATACTAATAATGTACATCTGGGGAAGGGAGAGAGCTTCAAAATATATTGGTTCCATAAATAATTCTATCAATTCTTCAACTTTTCTCAGAAATTTCCATGAAAAATTTATATTTTTTTTTTTTATTCATTGATTCTCGGAACCCAAGCCCTTAAGTTAAGATATTTATTTGAGGATTTGTCATAATACTATAAATATTATATAATAATATGTATTTTTGTGAATTCCATATTTTGATTATACAAAAAGTACTTATATTCTTTTCTCATACAAGAATAAAAATTTTCGATATGGTCAATTAGACTTATATAAAAGAACATAAATGATGCGTATTAATCAGTAGAACACATTATTTAATAATAAATGATCCTTATTTCCGTTCATTTGTGATGATTAACCTGTTCAACTTAATAAATTATATATTATACAAATATTCTAATTTTGAAATCAAAAAAAAAAAAAAATTTTGTTTGTCCTATTAATAGAGTCCTAAAAAGGGAGCTAATATGTTTAATTATTCAACAAAAATAAAAATTTCTATTTTGCAATTTAGCAATTTAGCAAACGACGATTCTATATGGTAAAATAATATAATAGTGAATTTATTACTTTATATTAATTAAATAATTAATTCATTTCCCATTATTCATATATATATATATATAATTTTAAAGTGGATCTCCAGGTGAATTATAGGATATAGAACGTGCCCAGGTCGCTCATTATCCCCACAATCGCCCCTACCTCGATATATTCTGTTGATATCCAGTTGTGTGTTGACTAATCCTCTTTTGAATGGTCGCCGCCATTGGCCATGATGTTTGTCAGGGCAGATAGATACACGCTTTGGGGATTTTAGTAAATAAAACTCGAAATGAATATACGCTTAAATATTATGCACTTGCTCATTAATTAACGCCTATCTGAAGCCTTGCAATAATAAGCACACCCGTATTTATATATATATGATGAAAGAGAGAGATGGAGAGAGAGAGCAACTGAATGAGTACGATTCAATTTGAAAATTACGTAATTTTATTGAAAATCTTGGCTAATGCCGAGAATATTTCAATTTATTAATAATATGTAAACCCAGAGTGTGCATAGCGTGTAATTTTAATTTAACAATTTCATATTATAATCATAATGGTATATATATATATATATATATATATATATATTATATATACATACCAAAATATATTTTACATAATTTAATAATATTAAATTATTAATTAGGTTGTTGGATGCCCAGATGACTATGCAACATTGATTTTTATGGAATGCGATTATGGATAAGATTCAATTGATAAATTGAAATCACTAAACTTTTAATTTGATTAATATTTTTTATTAAGGGTGTAAAAAAATAAGTTTCCAACATTTTAAGTAAGTAATGTAACAATAATAATAATAATAATACAGAAATAATCATATGTAATAGTTGATATAATAAATTTGATAGCAACATAACCTATATGTATACCCATATCAACATAAACATAACATTTGTTAACCGTAAAAAAATAAAATTTTGTGTAAAATGGAAAAGACGTCTTTTGTGCTAACTTTTAATTTACATTTTTAATTTGATGAATTTTGTAATTAAGAATCATTGATTGATTTCAGAAGCATATGGTGATACAGCTTTAAGTTAGGTAAAACGATGACAAACAACATATTGGAAGGGTAAAATTCTTGCCAAACTCAAAAATAAAATGTATTTACATATCAAGTGACACACATTTTTTTAAAATAAATTTTAATTTTTTATATAAGTCTGTAATAATTTATTTGTACTCTTATATATATATATTTTATTAATTAATTTTTTTATTCATATTCCATATAATATATATTAACTTCATGTTCATTTTATCAATACTTAGAGGTCAGAATTAACAAATTAATATTACTATTTAATTATTATTAAAAATCTAATTATTATTCTTATTATTAATTATTATTAGTATTACAATTTTATTTATGAGTAATTATAAAAATATATATATAAATAATCTAAATTGGAGATAAAATTTAAATACATTTTTCTTTGGATTACTAACACACACATCAAGTAAATTTCACCCTCCACTAGGAATATCAGTTAAAATATAAGTAACGTTTATAAATATTTTTTTTTTTATATATCTTTATTATTATTAATATTTTATATATTTTTATTTAATAATTTTCAAATGTTTTTTTTTCACAGTAATAAAATCTTTATTTTTTATTAATAAATTTTCTTTTTTTTTGCCTCTTTTGGGAGAATTTTTCATTAAATTATTAATATATCAAGATTCTACACCTCATCCCAAAATTTTTGAATTTCAAATGTATAAAATATTTATTTATTTTTTTATTTATCAAAGAAAAAAAAGAAGGTATTTTTCTGTCGATTTTATTTTTATTTTTAATTATATTTGTGTTATATCTTAACTTTATGAAAGCTCATCCCACCCGTATATCTTGTCGTCCCTCCACCTACAATCTTACGGTCCTTGGTTGAAATTATGATTTTATAAGTGGGCGCCATAATACACGATAAATAAATAATCAATTGAGAAAACCAAAAAGGCTGGCTAGCTAATAATTGTTTTATGTTTTCATTTGATTTTCTTTTATTTATAAAACAATAATAAGGCAAAGCGAATATTAATGATAAATAAATATTTATAGATGTTTATAAGAAATGGGTTATTAAAGAAAAAGGAAAGATAAAAAAAAGAGAGTGGGAAATAGAAAGTGGGACGTTTTAATTGAGTTTAAAATTTAATAAAAAAAAAAAAAAATCTTAGATTAAATAAAAAGGAAGAAAGAAAAATTTCAAATCAATTTTTTAGGAGCTAGTGAATAAATGAATAGTGCTGGTTGGTTGAATAAATGTCCTTGATGGTGAAATGTGAGATTGGTGGACTCGTAAACCACAACCGATTGAATTCAATCTCGCATTCTAATCGAACATTGTAGTTAATTTCTCCACCTGATGCCGGTTGGCTCCTTTCAATCAACTTGGCTCTTTTCGTGGTTTTCCTCAGAAATGAACTGAAAATCAAATCGATGTTGTAAATTTATTTATCATTTCTATTTGAATAAGATAATAGGTATAACCTAATAACCACTGCCACATCATTATTTGTCTATAGCTATATTCAAATGTAAATTTATACGGCATAGATGTATCTGAAATTCCCTTGGCACATGAATATTTGAATCTCAAATTTAATTCGAAGAAATCAATGAGAGAATTATGGGAATTTTCATTTTACACCTAACTAATATTTGTCAAATCTTAAAATATGATTCTTTTTAATTCTTATGAACCGAAAAATAATAAAATAACCGAGGAATTAAGGAGATTATATTACGAGAAATTGCATTATAATGGGCGGGGCATGTGAGAGACAAAAGACTATACTGAAAGCAATGGCGTACCTAGAACTTTTACCGCCCGGGGCGATCTCCAGTTTGCCGCCCTTTTTATTATAAGTCAATCAAATAGTGGCTTTTATAAATTAATACACATAAATAAATTATTAAGTTATTTAATCAATATTAATTAACTGACTGAAAGTAACTGTTTATGACCAGTTGGGAAGTGACGGTTGGTAGATAATGTAATTAGGACGTAAGGAAGTTGGGGGAGGATAAATGTTGGATGGAGGTGGCTTTAGACGAATGTGGTTGCTAAAATAAACTTTGAAATATATAAATAGATCTAAAAACTTTATATTTTAAAAATAAATAAAGTGCGAATTCAATTTTCACTTTCTTTTTAAATATTTTTGCAAATTACGATTTCAGCTCCTAAATCGCTAGCAGATATACATTGAGCATGGTGAAAATCGGTTATTACTAATTAAATGGAATTTAAAACAACTATATACGAGTATTATTCTCTCAAATTCTTTTTTTTAATTTTTTTTTATTTAACTAAATATATATATTAATGTACTAAAATTAAATTAAAATTAGTATACTTTTAAATAATATTATAACATAAATATATACAACTCAATATGATTATAATTTAAAATTTTAGTTCGAAAGAAAAACAAAAAGAAATTAAATTTAATTTCAATTAGGATACCCCATAGAAGGTACACACCAAAATAAAAATGAATTCATTGGATTGGAGGAGATTGTTTAAAGAGTATATATATATCCTCAAACATGAAATCGAGAAGTTTACTAACATATAAATGCTCATGTATCTTGAATTAGTGTTAAGGCTAGGAAGAAGTTTGTTTATCGAAAAACCAAATGGAAAATGACTGATGGGTAGACCGTGAAAACACAATGGGAAGACAATATTAATGTATAATACGATGGAATTGGGAGAATAAAGGGCTTGAATAAAGTGGCTCGGGATAGGAATGTTTGGAGGAATGTGATTGCTGATGCAATGATCTTTCGAGTGCATTAACAAGGTAAAGATAATGTAGATAAATAGGTCAATAGAAATGTAATTAACTTTTATAGTGTATATAAAATAATTTCTGAATTTATAGTTAGCAGATAGGAAGTAAATGAAATAAACATTTTAAGAATTTCCAATATATTTTAGTCAATATACTTAGTCATTTGTTTATAAAACATTGATGTCAATTTCGTTGTAATAAATAAATAAAAAAAATAAAGTAAAAATAATTTGATTTATTTATTAATACCTTTTAAATATATAGTCAGAGTTATTAAATTATAATGTTCATTTATTTAGCATGTGAAGGGTCCCTCATATATTTATATGTATTTTTTTTTTATTTTCAATTTTATCAATGGTCAAAAAATAAAGAAAAAAAAAAACTGATCTGATTTAATTTCCAATAAAACTCCCGTACAAATAATAAATTATAGAATGGTTTCGGGCAATTTCAAACGCACACCCAAGCAAATAAATTTTCAAATTAAGCCCTTGAAAGTTTATTTAATAATTAAATCTTACATATTAGGCTTATAATATAATAAAGCGCACATAGTATATGTATAGAGGTATACATATCTCTCCACCTAAGTCCATTTCATTCTCTACAAATATATAACGAAATAAATTTACACATTAAGGGCCCATTAACTTGGGCTTGAGAACATTTTACCCTCCTCGCACCAATTTGTTTGAATTTATGGCAAATCCGTTTTTTTTCCCTCACTTTTTTCCCCATTCTCCTCTAGAATCAACATTACGATATAATTGACCAAAAGCAATGGATTGTTTTTTTTCATTTTTTTTTCTTTGTTCTGATGTATTTTTCCTTTTTTACTCCCTCGGTTGCATACACCCCGTGAATGTGATATATAATGCGTTTTTGATTAATGGAACGGTCTTTTGTATATGATGTATAATGGATATTAGTAATGGTATTATTTTGATTCTTTTTTTTCATTTTCTACTAAGACATAAACTTCTTTATTATTATATATTTTTAAATATGATATTAATATTCAACCCTTAATATAAATGCCAAGAAATATTAGCTTTTGAATGTTTCTTATATCATATAAAGAAAAGGCTATAATATTAACACACTATGAGCGGGGCGGGTATTTGTACCCATTGCGGGGACTGCCACTTATAAGTGGGGCGGGTATTTATACCCGTTACCACTTATATGAGGGATATATATTAGTTATCGTTTAAAATAAGTAATTTTAAGTGACACAAGGGAAAATATATATTATATAAGTGGCAACGGGTATAAATACCCGCCCCGCTTATAAGTGGCAATCCCCGCAACGGGTACAAATACCCGCCCCGCTCATAGTGTGTTAACATTGACATTAATATTTTATTTTAGTTTAACTATTATTTTATGAGGGAATATTAATTAAAAAAATTATTTCGATGAAAAGTAAATATTGTTAAATAATTTTGAAGAAATATTTCATAATAATGATTAGTATATACATATTTATTTGTTTTACTATATAACTACAAAATTTAAAAAAAAATGTATACCTAACTACAGTAACGAAAATATCTTTCGGCCTTTTGCCTAAATAACAGGGGTAGGTTAAAATTAAATTAAATTAAATTTCTCTAAATGAATGTTTACACAAAGACCAGATTCCATTGTAAATGTTCCAATTTCATTATTTATAACTTTATAACATATGAAAGTAAACAATTTACCTAAATTAAATAAAACTTCTTGTTTTATGACAAATATTCATTCATATTATCACGAAAGAATGTATTGAATAAACCAAAGTAGTATATATAATAATTTCATTTATTTCACTTTTGTAAATATTAACCAAATCAAATCAATTTCAAGGTTCAGTTTTCATTGAATGTGTTAATAAAATCTTTTTAACTCGATTTATACAATAAAAATAAAAAATTGTGCGAAATACAATTCTAAGAGGGTGTTTTTTTTTTCCTTCATTGTATGTTGCCTTCAGGCCATGCTAATGACCCTGGGTTTGCACTTGATGTAAAATTCATTCGCTTGCCGGGGAAGTAATCGCATCATGTAAAGACCCTTCCATTGCCCAAGCATTAATACCCCATTGTAGGTGGGTTTTCGGATTGAATTAGGCTGCAAGTCGAAGGGCTCCCGGGCAACGCACCCGACCATAAAACTCGAAATTGGCTTATTTTATTACTGGTCTACCCGGTTATTGCTGTTTGTCCTTATATCCTCGGGTTGTAACTACTTTGCATCGCACTCTTCTTGTTTGCAAATTGGAAACTCGGAAATTTCCTTATGAATTTCAAAAAAAAAAAAAACAAAAAAAAAACAGGGAAACAAATAAAATACTAAACGTAATATTTACCACCATCGAATTGTGTTTGTTTTTATTTCCGTTCATCTTTATTAATGGGATTCTACACATCGATTGAAGGCATTTATCGCAAACAAGCTTTACCCAGAATCAAATATTTATACTCAACTATTATACGAGGATTGGATATTGAAGCAGTTTACCTCCAACAAGGATAAAAAAAAATATAATAGATAAAATGCTACTGTGCAAGAAGCAAAATTCTAATCTAGCTATTGAAATTTAACGAGTGTGTATTTAAATTATTTAATATAAAATATAGCAAATAAGATTATTTGATAAAATATTCGTTATTTTATGAGATTACCAGTATTTATACGAAATTATTATGATAAATTATTTGAATAATTTAAAATTTGAAGAATAGTATTTGTTGAGTTTTTATTCTCTTTTAATGCAATCATTTAGCCTTTGTGAATGTTTGTAACTCACTCTATAATGTAGAATTTGTACGGTTGTCAGGTTCAACCAGCCCATTATGTTATCCATCCATGTTGTTTTCCTTTTACTAAGTCTTCTCTTACCTTCTATTGACGACATAGGGACTGATCAAGAACTTGAAAAGTTAATTATTGAGAGGAAATGTAGAACCTAGACATATAGCTAGAAATAACAACAAATATAATTAACTGCAAGTTGTTTTGGAGACAAGACAAAATCGATGATGATTAATTATATCATCAAATCTTTTTTATCTTGAATTGAATAAGATAAAAGTTAAAAAAGTAATTACTATTTCTTTCAATTAATCATATACTTATTATCGTATAAATTTTTAATAAGGTGAGAGTAAAGTCATATTGATTTAAATACTGATTATTTTCTTGACTTGAAATTATAGGATAGAGAGACAGATGACATATCACCTTTCTTTCTATTATTTTGGTTATTTTTGGGTAATTATTTATTTATCTTTGCAATATCTAATATTGTACAATTATAATAATTATTTTAATGTCAATTATTTTTAAATGAACCTATGCATTGTTTGATTAATTAACTCTTTAATCCAGTGGTTCCCAACATAAGGCTCCCCTCCCAGGGGGCAATTTGACTGTTCATAGGAACATTGGAAAAAATTGATAAGTGATCAGAAGTCCAGCATTTAGGCTACTTAGTGAACAAGTATAAATTTTTAATATTAAAAATTATGCTTATATTATTAGAAGCTCTGGATGGGAAACACTGATTTAATCTCTCTCAGATGCACGCTGACATTCACTCCTACTTCGATCTAGTTTCCCCCTCACCTAATCCTGTCAAAGTCCATTAAATACATACTCTAAAATTACTACGTTTTGTTTTTAGAGTTAATTTTATTTCTATGTATCTATCTATCTATATTTTATCTTTAAAATACAAAGCGAATATTCATGCTAATAATTACATTTTTACATTTTTTTTACTTATTTGCTTTGTTTTCTAATTAAATTGAATTAATGTCTACTAAATTATTTAAATTCTTAGGATTTTATGCTATCTTTGTGAATTCCAAATGAATTACCTACAACTCTAAACATGGCTTTTGTATAATTAATTATTTATATTAATTGTTAATTATAATTTTTGTTTAATTTTTTTTTTAATTAAAATATATCAATACATGTGTTTCTATATTTTCGTTTTTCTTAATAATTATAATAAATTAATCATTTTTAATAAAGACTGAATCATGTATATCTTGGATTCAGATTTTACTGTTGTGCGTCAACCTCATAAAACTTCTAGACCAGTGATTCCCAAATTGGGCGCTATCGCCCTCTCGTGGGTAATACAGCGATTCAGGGGGCGGTGATGGCGACAGATGCATTTCGAGAAAATTACTTGTATATTACTTTTCTATTCTGAGATCAATCAATAGATACATAAACTCAATGTTCCTAATTTACACCTTTATTTATAATATTTTGCAAATAGGTACATTAATCTTTCTGTTTAGTTGTTATTAAAATTAAAATAATTTAATTTTTAGGGAACGCTGATTAAATTATTTTCTGGAAAGGAGGCGCTTGACCAAATAAGCTTGGGAACCACTGTTCTAGACTTTAATAGTAATCAATTTTATTTAATAATTTGAATACATTTTTTAGTTAAACTGTACAAGTTCTACGATCTTAAGATACTATACACAATCGATTGAATAATAAATAAACACATTGACATTTTTTTTTCAACCTTCTCAATTTGGCATGAAATTTATTTTTTTGATGACGCGTAAGTTGCGAAGAAGAGTTACGTTTTCTGATGGGTGAGGGTTAAAAGGAATGGAATATATATTGATTCGAAACCGCAATCATGTAATATTTACTTATCTTCTTCTTGTATAAAAGCAAGAGTGGAGCAGCAATGTTATCCCCTTAGCGTTTGATCTTCCGGATCAACTTAGAAATTAAACAAATTCGTTCTCAAATAGCATTTTCCTCTTTTAAGTTGAAGAAGCAAGCTTACTTTGTTGCCCCATTCCATCAAAACCATTACACTCTCCCCTTTGCCAAAACCCATCCCACCATCATTCGAAATTTACTCGTTTCGTTTTAAATTATTTTCGTAAAATACATATAGAAAAAGATTCTTGAAATCGAAATGCATTATTGAATGAGTGAGAGAAGAAACAGATTCTATAATTATGACATATATATCTTAAATTCTATATAAGAATATAAGATTTAAAAGGAAGAGCTTAATGATAATCTAAATAGATCTAGGTTACATTAATTTTATTTTATCTTCTTATGCTAGCTAAAATTGTTTGTATGGCCATGGGTTCTCAAAAACCGCTCTAACGATTTTGTTGAAATTCACATTAGATATAGTATTTATAAAGAAAAATTGAGTTTTATTGATCACATCTCAGGAAAAATACATCTTCATTAGTTTTTTCTTAATTTAAATTTATATATGGATGACGTCACAAATGACATCCATATTGAAATTTGACTCCCGCCTTGTTTTAAAGGATATTGTATTAATATTTTTTTTATATTTAAAATATTTTAAAATTTTTTATTTAATTTTGAAATAAAATTAAAAATATATATTTTAATAATATTTTATAATTATAAATTACGATATATATTTATCATTCTTCCAATAAAAAAAATATTCATGCACTTAGAAACATACCTAATAACCCCAAGTTCCATTCATTTTAATCAGATTGATGCAATAAAACATAAAGTAGTATAATTGCTTACCTTTGAGTTTTTCAAGCAAAAATTAGTATGTGGATAGAAAGTTTTAATTCGTTTGATTCTTACTTGTTGGAAAACAATACTTCAATAAATTTTAATTTAAAAAAAGGAAATTTTAGAACATCTTTCAAATTTGTCAAGCTCTTTTATAGAGTATTTTCCAAAAAAACGAAAACTTTGAAAATGATATGTGGATAGCAGATCCGTTTTCAAAAAATAAAAACTATTCGGGTTTATCTTGGGAACTAAATTATGAAAAAATTTCTGAAAATTTAACACAGCAAGTTTCTCATTAGCAATTAAATTCATATATTTGTAATTAGTTATTTGTTTATTATATATTTTATATTTATTGTTTCTATGTTTATAATTGAATCATGTATTGGCATTTTTCTTTATTGTTTCATTATTTTTCACTATTAAACACACATTTATATTTTTTTAATTTCACAAAATAAAATTTCAGAAATGAAAAATCTAGTTATTTTTATTTGAACCTTAATCTTGCATTTAAAAAAAACTAATAGGAAAAGGGTTCTTACAAAAATATGTAAAACTATGGGGTACGCCTGAAAAAAAAGTTGAGAACCACTGCCTTATACTATTACACTCATATTATTATTGTGTATTGATAGCTTAAAAAATTATTTGACTTTTACTGGAATCATTCATGTGAAAAAATAAACAAATTTTGTAACTGAATATTTTTAAATTCGGTATGTTGAACATGCCAAAGGTTAGTCCATTTTAGCGTGTAATACTCATTTAGGAAAATTTTATATTCTGACACTTGCATAATTTTTGCACTTCTTTTCGGAAGCTATCCCATTTAATGTGAGAAAATGGAAACTTTGAATTTTAAAATCAGGATAATAATAATAAATTATAATATTTCAACATTGCTATCTTCAGACTGATTTGATACATGTAGATAGATAGTTACCAGCACAAATCTTATCTTATTATGCTAGCTAAAATTGTATGTTTGTATAGCCATTTTTTTGAAATTCACACTAGATATAGTATTTATAAAGAAAAATTAAGTTTTATTGATCACATCTCTGGAAAAATCTTCATTAGTTTTTTCTTAATTTAAATTTATATATGGATGACGTCACAAATGACATCCATATTGAAATTTGACTCCCGCCTTGTTTTAAAGGATATTGTATTAATATTTTTTTTATAATTAAAATATTTTAAAATTTTTTATTTAATTTCGAAATAAAATTAAAAATATATATTTTAATAATATTTTATAATTATAATTTACGATATATATTTATCATTCTTCCAATAAAAAAAAATATTCATGCACTTAGAAACATACCTAATAACCCCAAGTTCCATTCATTTTAATCAGATTGATGCAATGATGCAACATTTAATAATTGTAATAAATAATTAAAGAATTGTATATCAGCTCGGTGTCCCAAGTATTAATATTATCAGCCAAACCCAATAATAATGAATTATTTTTTTTTAACTTAATTACCGAGCCGAGACTCGGGGTCCCGGTACTTAGTATTATAGACTATATTAAAATGTTTATTTATGATTATATATTAATTAAAATTCCTATTATGACTTTCTCTAGATCGATAAAATCCCTTATTTTAGTCTGATGGTTTTGTTGTTTTTGTTGATTGTCTGGTTGTTGTATTATAAAGGGATCATACACTTACTCAGCCTTTATATAACAAGGATCGTTCAGCTTTACATTTATTTGCAATTCTCAGTCACCTATTTAAAGTTGATGATAAGGAAGAGGGGTTGGAAGAACAGAATGTAATGGGAAGGGGAGTGCATGTGCTTCCAAAGGCGATGATTCACTTTGGGAAGGGTTCTGGTTGTAGTGGTGGTGGAAAATTTGAGTTTATAGAGAATGGAGTGTACGTGACAATGACTTTACCGGAACTGGGACAGAGTGCAAGATAGATAGAGAGACTCTCTTCGAGAAAATTACGGGACCCGCTCCAATGGAAATCTTAAGAACTTCATTATACTAATTGGTTGGAAATTGTCATTTTAGCAAAGATAACGTGATAAACGGCACTTTTCTTCATTTTATGCACATTACGTACGCGGAACATTTAACTTTAATATACATATAATTTAACTAAGTATGCAAAATAAGATTTATTTAAAATTTTTCGTTATTTGATTCGTTTATCAATAATTTAAAGTATATTTATTTTTTATGTGCTCAGCTGATGCCTTTCAATCGTTAAACAAAGAATTTCCAAATTCATTTTTTATACTATTATAGTATTTTAAAGTAATACAATCACAATAACAAATCAATCTTACTAATGATGGATTTCAATTTTAGTAATGAGATAAAAATATGAATCAGAATTCTTTGGAATAAAAATACTACCTCAGTACAAATTCCTGTTAAATTCAACGTTAAAAAAATATTATTTTTCACTCCAAAAAATTTTTTTTAATCAACAAACAAAGATTGAAAATGAAAAAAAAGAACTTTAAACTTCTAAAAATATTATTTTTGACCATTTTTTAAATAATAATACATTTCTCATATTTATAAAAAAAACAAATTACAAATATTCATATTTTTATTTTATAAATTTATAAATAAATAATTTTTCTATAAGTCTGACAAAGTTTATGAATGAATTTCTTCATAGTCAAAGAAAAACGTTTGGCGCATTTAGTTTTATTTATTTATATGAACAATCAATTCAAATTTTTGTAATAATAAAAATTTTATTAAACACATAAATTGACAATTTTTTTTTATCATGCAATGAAATTGATAGTTTAAGAGCTAAGAAACTAATCTTTTATTATTTTTCACTGTAATATACTTATATCAAAGTATGTATCAAAATTTAAAAGAATTTTTATTAAATTTACATATTATCAATCAAAACCAAAATGGTTGTTTATATTAGAAGAAATAGTGCTACTTGTTAATTAAGTGTTTTAATGTGGTATGTATGTATATATATGAATAATAAAGGAAGTTAATTGCATAGAAATCAAATGAAAACTAAAAGCGCCCAACGTTTTTAGTTGAATATGAAGCAATTCATCCATAAACTTTGTCAGGCTTATAGAAAAATTATTTTATTCGTTTTAGTCCTTTGGAAAAACGTTATTTTATAAAATTTTTTTATATTTATATTATTTTATTCTTTTTAGTGTAAATTTAATTTGATAAATTTATTTAATATAACAAGAGAAATAGAAAAGATGAAGTTATACGAACATTTACACAAATTGGATAAAACAAAAAAATATATTAATCTTCCAAAATTGATTTTATCCATTTAAGTAAATGTTATTATTGAATAATAATTATTATATTACATTTATAAATAAATAATTTTTATTAATATGAGATTTTATATATATATATTGTCTTCATAAAATAAGGTTATTCTATTGTTTTGTTTCTTTTCTATCGGGGACATATATACGCCAAGTGAAGTTAAGAAAAACGTTATAAAAATACAATACTTATATATTTTATATTATTATTTTAAATACCAATGTAATAATGAATCCATATCATATTTTTAAATGAAATTTTATTTTATTATATAAATAACTATTAACTTTAATGGTATGTATAATAGTTAAAATTTTTCTTCAGTGAGAGTTCAAATGAAGCTATTCATTCTTCGAGTTAAAATTTTTAATAAAAATTTCTTCTAGATTAATGACTTCTGGTCTTTCATTAATAGAGGAAGGATCCGTCAAGGTGATGCCTAACGAGGGGCCTAACCTGTGCCGGATTGTTGGATGAGGATGGTGTCTCATTAGCCCCGGGGGCCCATTACCCACAATGCTCGTTATCGCCCAAGACAATTCCATTTTGGGTGCTCTTTTTCTAAATCATACCTCGCCTCGTGCAGATTGTGGTTGTAATTAGACGGTTTAATGACCACTCAGCTCTAATTAGACAGACTCCCAGCTGTGGATAAATCTTGCCATTTATTGGCTTAATCTTGAAAGATTAAAAAGAAATTAGTGTTGTTGTTGTTTTTTCACTGTCAAAGCTTATAAGATTGCTGTGTGGATTGATAATTTTTTGACTTTAAAGTATTTTATAAATCACTTGACTTAAAATTAGTTTTATGTTTTATTTTATATATAATCCATTTTTATTTATTATAAAATTTAGTTTAATTGAATATAAATTAATGGCATTATAGTTATTATAAAAATGGCGCCACAGGTTGGGAGGCAACAGCGTTGGCTCACATTCTCGTGGTCCCGGATTTAAGTCCCGTATATATATATATAAGTATAGTATATATTCAAATGATCGATTTGCTCTATTTTCTTTCAATAGATAAGTTGACTAATTAAATTAGTATTAATTGGATAATAATAATTATTTTTTTTGCAGGGAAAAGAAGCAACGAGGAAAATTTTTTAATGATAGTGATAAATTATTTTTTTATTTTGTTTAATTAAAATACAAAATTTTTAAATATATTTTATTTATTTTTTGTTATGTTATGAACTTCCAAAGAGGAAGAAGATATAGGTATATTTTAGTAGATATATATTCAAGATTCGAGTTGGATCTGCCTAAGAGATTATCATGCTCTGAGGACAGAGGTCAGGATATTATTATTTATTTTTTAATTTAATTTGTTAAAATATTTTATTATTTAATCTGTTTTTTTTTATGTTTCTATCAACTTTTCTGGAAGTGATTGATGGTTATTTGAAATATCTCTTCTCTTCTCTCTGATGAAATTATCTTCCTAAACCTCAGCAAATGTAAGTTTTCATCTTTTTTTTTATTTATCATGTCAGTAGTTGAAATATAATTTTTTTTTTATGAATTATTTTATATAAATTATTTAATAAGATTCTGTCCTTCATCTTAGAAATTTCAGAAATTATGAAGAAGTTAGATGAAAATTATGCTGTCAGATATTAAAAATTGATAATGTTTTGATGTTACTGTTTTTTAATGGTTTCCCTCTTCTTAGTTTTGCTACCGTCGATATGAACATTCAATATCATATAATAATGCATCTTACTTATAAACGATTAGCTTAGTGTTAGTAACATATTAGCGAGTAAGGGTGAATAAGATAAGTATCAGTGTAATATTAAAGCATAGTTGGCATGTATGAATTAATTGCATGACTTGTCTGAAAGGAGCCTCTTTAGATTGTTGAGTAAGTGTTCGAAATGCATTGAATGGAACATTACCCAGTACAGTTTCAAAATGAGAATATCCTCCTGGAACAAATTATTAGTTATTTTGAGCTTAAAGTCATTTAGACAAGCAAGGGAAGTCTACCGATATTTGTTATCCCAAAAATCAGGAGTAGAGCTGATTCACACAAACTATTAAACATTTATAGTCCTATTTTTAGGAAAGTTAAGGGAGTCCTAATATATATATAATTATATTTTTTTTATTGATTAAAGAATAAATTAATGACACGAAATTTATTCTTTTATTTCCTTTTTACCGACCGACGATAGTAAGGGAGGTATTGTTTTCACACCAAATTTCACATGTGGAGATTTTTACATATCTCCACGAATCATGCATTTTCTTAACAGAAAAAAGTATTTTTAGCATCATGTCTGTCCGTCCGTCCGTATAGATGTGTACTGCTTGAACGACTCAACGGATTTGATGAAATATTACCAAAATATTTACTTAATGCATCAGTATGATGAATTGATCAACTTTTGGTGCAAATCCGGAAACCGGAAGTGGTAGTATTAGCGATCGACGATAGGAAGGGAAGGGTTATTTTCGCACCAAATTTCACATAAGGAGATTTTTTACATATCACCACGAATCATGCACTTTGTATTGGTTTTATCCTCATCTTTATTAGTTTTTTCTTAATTTAAAATTATATGACGTCATCCAGCCATTCATGACGTCACAGCCTGGTCTTACATATATATTATAAATAAAATAAAATTAAAAATATGTATGTTATATCCATATCTGTTTTTTATTACATTAATAGATATATTAAAATTATTTGAAATTGTTTCTGTAGCTGGAAATTAATTTACTTCAAACCGTCGGTCGGTTCGGACCTGGCCACAGGTCAACTTATTTTAATATTCCAATATGAAATAATGTGTATTTTTGTTGGAAATTCATTTAATTTTTCTGAGATCTATGATGATATGCCTGCCTTTTGTTTCCCATCAATTGACCCTATTTCTATGAAAAGCTGTTTTCTATTTATTTTTTTTCGATTCACCAGGCCACTTCATCTCTTTTCCTTTTTTTGGCATACTTCGCACGAAAGCTGCAACATTGATGAAATGCCCGCAAACAGAAGGTTTCCACACAATTGAAGCCGTAACCACCTCCACAACATCCGCCCTTTCTTCTTGATACACGAATCCCTTTTATATATAGATTTCTTGAAAAATATATCTAACATTCAATATCATATAATAATAGCCATCAAAAAGACGGTGGCGACGGGATTGCGTGTGCCGATGAATAAGAACGTGTTTAAAGGTGGGGATCATTTCATAAAACCCAATTTGAAATCCCAAAACATGATTCTTGTACATATTTGAAACACATATTCATAATTAATAATTAATATTAAAAGTTATATTTCATTTAAATGTTTAGATGTTTACAATTTTTTTTTTTTAAATTGAAATTATTTTTAAAATTTATTTTTTTTATTATATAGATTTGAGAAGAAGGGGCAATACGCACTTAATAGGAAAATAGTATTGGAATAAAAATGCTTTTTAAATTTTATTAGATGTGGCGTCACAAAACCTATAATCAGTGTTTAGATTGAAAATAAAAATTGAAAAATGTTAATATTTCTTTGATTAAACTTATAATCCTAAATAATTCCACTAGAAAGCTTTTAATATAATATATTATTAATTTATAGAATTGGACAAGAAAGTCAAAGGGCATCCGTTTCAAAGGGTTTTAGAAGTTTATAAGTATTGCAGCAATTAAACTTCTACTCCCTTCTTATTCAGCAATTTACAACACTCCTAATGGATTAATTAATTAAAAGGAACTCTTTAAAAAGATGACTTGCCTGTGAAGGCTAATTGTTCAATATTCTTAAATATTTCGGTATTAAATAAATATTATCACATTTGATATATTAATAATAATTTAGAAAAATGTATTGAAGGGCTAAATATAATAATATACTATGATATTTCTTCCCAATGTGGACTAAATCATAGGATTATTATTAAGAGCTATAAATTCGAAACATTAAAAAAATATTATTAAACTTTTATTGTTTTTTTTCATTTTATTCACTTTATTTCTTAGTACAGAAGAAAGAAACAAAATAACATATATACATAGTAAAATAATTTAATATTATATAGGTACGTTTATTTGTTCAGGTCTTATTCATACAATATGGAAGACATTAATTTCATGGTCCCCCCAATAAAAAAGTGAATGCTGTTCAATTTTTTAAGGATATTCTCCCAATCAAATTCCCAAATGTGCTCATAGAATTCTGATCCAAATCATAAAGTTTATAAATTATAATTTTTAGTAGGATTATATAATATTTATTATTGATCGATTAGTGGTTAGCACGACCGTCTACCACACTTAAGATTAAGATTTCGGGCCTAGGGAAATTCAATATTTAATAATTCCTCTTTAAAGCTCTGCGTGATCCTTATGAACTATCCCCAAATAATAATAATTATATATCAGGTGTGGCCAAACTTTTAGCTTTTAGGGGTTACTTTTTCAATAAAATATAGTCTGCGGTCGACTATGGATATGGGCAAATAATTTTAAAATTTTAGAAGATAATTAAAGAAGTCATATATCGCCGATTTAAATTGCAAACCTCCACTTTTGGTCAAAAATTACATTTTCACACTATTAGAAAGAGAAAAACACCTTACATTGGCTATGAAACACCGCTATTATGCACCTATTTAATTGAAATCACGTGACAAGCAAAAAATGTATGCGTTTTAAAAAAGTTGTGCAATCGTTTTATTTCAATTGAATTTATTTTTATTTATTTATCTTATATAATAATATGATTATCTATTTAATATGTAATAAATAAATATTTGATTTTTTTATTTTAATTCTATTATTTACATTTACTTCTATTATATATATATATTTTAATTGAAAATAACAAGTTGGTTGTTCTCTTTCAATTTGATTGATCGAACAAGAATGAATTTAAACGTTGGATCTTGACACAATTGTTTTATTCCAATTGAATTTATTTTTATTTATTTATCTTATATAATAATATAATAATATAATAATTATCTATTTATTATGTAATAAATAAAAATAAATATATTTTATATATATATTATTTTTGATCAACGAATAAAAAAATTAAAATATATAATATGTTTGTAATAAAGTGCTAAAATAGGGGAAAAATTATATATTATTAATTATATAGTCAAATACTAAAATATAGAAAGGTTAAATCAATAATATATTTATATATGTTCTTAGATATATGAAAGATATGTTAGTTTTAATTATTATAATAATATTAACCAGCTGGTCCGAGCGCCTTCGGCGCTCTTCACAGCTGGACGGGGGCTCCGCCCCCTGTACCCCCGAGTGGTACATCGTATTTGGTTAAAAGTAGTAAAAGGTTTTCATCCATTTTGTTTCAATCAGTATATTACATAAAACATTCATTTCTTTTTGTGTTCTTATTTAAAATATATTTTAATTTAATCAGTAAATTAATTATATATATTATTATTGTAAATGTTATATCTATCTATTTATATAACTCAAAGATACTCGAAAGTTCTTGGCTACATTTCTCCAAATGTCCCTATCCTGAGCCCTTGTCCCATCTCTCTTACGTCCCTTCCTATGCGTCCATGGTCTTTACTGCATGATAACAGGCGTTTCCCGATTGATACCTCCATTTAAATTCTTCTCAAATATTATTATCCTTCGTGATTACATTCAATTTTTCTACATATTCAAATTTTATATTTTCTATATTAATTAATACTGTTCCTCTTTATCACTAAATATTTTTTCTTATCACTATTAATTTCAAACCTCCATTAATTTTTCCTCGCCATTCAAATAATAACATACAAACAGAAAAGTAGGCGTGTTGATATAAAATATATACCTGTGACACCGAACTATCACTCGACCCTTTAACCAATTTATACAATTTATTTTTATATACTTTAAAAATTTTACAATTTTTTAATTATTTATTATAATTGTTAAATGGAATTTCTAAAAATGACCCATTAAAAATTTGTTTCCTAAAATGTTTCAAAATAATTCAAAGAATATTTTGTTTATAAGTTTATATTTTTAATATTTTATTTATAAAACACGAAAACATTTAAAATTATATGAATAATTGATCTCATAATTGGATTTTTCATTTTCAATTGACGATTTGAATTCATAAAATATTAAAAAAAAACTTTTAAAACTTTTTAAATTATATTCAAGTAAGTATATAAGAATATAAGATATATTATGGGTGAATTCAAAATGTATGAAGGGACACATAGATAGATATAACATTTACAATAATAATATATATAATTAATTTACTGATTAAATTAAAATGTATTTTAAATAAGAACACAAAAACAAATAAATGTTTTATCTAATTGAATATTTGATATTGTTTGAATATTTAGTAAATAAAATTTTATAATATTTACCGGAGTATAATAAATTGATAACGTCATTTAATTCTCCTACTATATATCGAATCGAATATAAAGATAAATCTTCTTTTAAACGTTGTGTGAAACAATTTCAAATAATTTAAATGTAAAACTATTAATGAAATTAAAAAATCAAATATATGAATATAATATAAATATTTTTAATTTTATTTTAAGAATAGATATATATATCTCACAGGCGGTGGTTGTGACGTCATCCATATATTATAAATTTAAATTAAGAAGAACTAATAAAGTTTCGTGAGATGTGGTCAATAAAACTCAATTTTTCTTTATAAATACTATCTCGGGTGTGAATTTCAAAAAAATCGTTAGAGCGGTTTTTGAGAACAATGAAACAAACAAACAATTTTTACTCGTATAAGAAGATAAGATAAAAAAAATTGTAAATGGAAGTGCTATTATTTTTCATTTAAATTAAAATTAAAATAAATACTTCATTTTGGAATTGATATGCTATGAGAGGAGGGGGAGGTAGAGCGAAATTTGGGTAGAGTAGAGTAGTCTAGGATTAAAGAGAAAGGAAAGCCCTTGGATAACAAGTATATAAATTATCGGGATAAGAAAAATATATTATAAATATATGGTATATAAAAGATGTAATAACATATAGGATGATTATGATCTAAAATTATTTTTTAATAAATTTAAAAAATAATATCCCGGGTAACGGGTAGATTCTTTTCTATAATCCCAGTAGAAAAGAATTCTATTTCAGGGATTGGCGTCCCTGCCCTCACGTGAGCTCATGATTTCTTCTAAATTCCTCCTCTACCTGGAGGAATCATGTCCTTTACCCGCGTTGACTCCTTTCAATCCAGTCCCTTACTCTTACTCTCCCCCCCCCTACCCCTCCTCTGAACATTCAAAAAATCAAATTTATTTGGATGAAGGAGAATACCTATCATAGATTCATTAAAAAGAAAAAAAATTGAAATCTTGTCTCTTATAGGAGACTCTCTAGAGTCTCCTATATATATTTGAATTAATCCCCCTTCGGGGGATTAATTCAAATATATCCTGATAACGTCAATTCTTCGATTAGCAAAATCCTCTAATTTCACAAGTGAGACATGTCTTATGTGCCTCTGAGAGGACCCACCTCTCCTACGCTTCATATTAGTAAAAATTTGGAACTCATATTTATAGCACGCTTTGGAAAATTAGAAAAACCAATCAAATCAATGTTTTTCATTTTATCAAAATTTTCGACTAAATCATGTAAATGGTGACCAAGACCAATCCATTGACCATAATTTTAGCCAGATTCTAAATAAAATTGATTTTTTGAATCATTAAATGGAAATTTTTAATCAATTTTAATATTGGTTTATTTTTACAGTTCAACAAAAATCTTGCCTCATAACAACAGATAAAACCTATACGAATAGATTCATCATGAAACGTAGATTCATTTTCACTACTATTATATAATTTTACGGTGCTTCGTTGATTAAATATTAATTATTGAATTTTGACAGATTGAAAAGATTTGCCGCCATCTTGGCCCCCTCCGCCACCTCTTCTCACCTCCCTCCCACCCTCCCTCCAGGCCTGCCTGTCGGAGTGTTTCGAGCGATTCAGTTCGCATTCCCTTTCCAGTCGAAGATGTTGACCGGCGTCACCTCCGAAATCATCCCTCTATCAAGAATTAATTGTAAATTTATTGATTCCTATTAATTTAAATGAAGTTTAATAAATTTTAGAAAAGATTCAAATAAAAATTTAATTTTATAAAATATAGTTTTTTAACTTTTTACTGATATATTAATTATATATATTTAATCAATTTCGCCTCCACCTCCAATGCTTTGCTTCTCGGTGACCTTGAAGGGGACAGCATAGCAATGCTGCATTGCTTACCCCCAATGGATGAGATTCAACTGCCTTTGACTTTATTTTCAAAATAAATTCTATTATTTCCCCTTCCCCCCCTTTGAAATTATATACAAATTAATTATACTACGTATTATACGACAAATAAATTAATACGAATTATTTTAATAAATCGATTTAACCAACTTTTCCATCCCAATCATTCCTTCTTTTTTGTATTTTAACATTGAAACATTTTTCCTGCTATTCTATTCTATTTTCAAATTTTATATTCAAAAATAAATAACTTAAAATAACATAAAAATTACTTGAAAAGGAAGGAAATAATTTTATTGTTTTTATATATGAAGCAATAAGAAAAAATTGAATAAGTTTCATGAAATGTAAAATTAATGTTTAATAAATTTAAAAATAATATCCTGGGTAACGGGTAGATTCTTTTCTATAATCCCAGTAGAAAAAAATTCTATTTCAGGGATTGGCGTTCCTGCCCTCACGTGAGCTCATGATTTTTTCTTCCTTCCCTCTCCCATGGAAAAATCATGTCCTTTACCTTTTAACTTTTCCAACTTTGGCTTCGCGGGCTACTTTTAAACCCTTTGCGGTCGACGTGTTGGCCACCCCTGTTATATATTATATTTATAATCATTTGGTTTTTCTAACCTAAAATTTATATTAAATAAATGTATTCAGTTAAATTCATAAAATATTTAAACAGTTGAAATTTATTATCTTGATAATTTATAAACAAAAATTAAACTGTTATTTAAATGCTTTATGAAAGTAAATAAATAAATAATTTGCCACAAATACTGACATCAATCTGAAAATATATATAAATAACTAAATCTAAAATATATATTTACAATTATTATGTCTACCTAGATAATTTGTAAATATTTTATAAATAATTTTCAATTTTAACTAATTTTTAGTATTATTTAGATTTTATTATTATAATTAATTCTAAAAACAGAAGTTGAAATTAAATACAGTTACTATTGCACAGATACGGAATTTGTGGACTTTATGAGGTTCAGCCCTACTTACTTATAATATTATTTATTTCTTTTAAATAGAACCTGAATAATAGTGTTTCGATCACGATTGCTTTGTGAAGTTCTCTTTATCTGAACAATGACCAGTAAAGCGAGACTAACAATGTTCCATAATAGCATTAAATTTGATGCACCTTTGTAAAAGGGGCTTAAGGAATAGGCACATAGGGGGTAGCCATGCACTGCGTGGATTTACTCTTTGAAGCGAGATTAGGATTTATAGATCTAATGTAATCAAAATCAAGATATTAAAGCCGCTTTAAAGGCAATCTATTCATTTTCAAAAAAAATAATGGATTTAAAAAAAATCATGTAAATAAATACCAATGGTTATTTGTTAAATTTAAATTAATATTCATATATTGTATCTTATTTATATAAAGCAAGTGAATAATATCTATAAGTTGAGAATAAGAAATCTTCTTATGATGGTGTAACAACCGAAATGCATGTAAGAAGAAATAAAATTAATTCATTATTCATCATATATTTTAATTATAAATTATTTTTGCTAAATTAAATATTTTTTACGTATAATACGGGGTAATTTATTTCATATATCTGTTTGTTTTATTATATGAATGACTTTCTGTGTTATTGCTATTTAATTTAAAAGGTGAAAAACATAAAATTTCCATCATATGTAATATTCAGTATATCAGGAAATTGTAATAAAAATCAAATGCCCGGCCTTTGCCTCAAAAATTAAGCTAGTTAAAAATGCATTGAGATCGTATATCATAAACCACGGGAGAAGAGTGGAATCAGTAATAAATCATCTATAAATTGCATTTTACCACATTAAAAATATCTGGTTTCATTTACAATCAACTCTTTCAAACTAAAACAAGAACTTTTTAGAGATATATAAAAATTAAAATTTATTAAAATAATGTATTTTCTGGCATTTCGATGAGCCCAGATATTTTCCTCTTTAAAGCTAATGAGAAATAGTACTTTATTTCTGGAAAATAACCCTGCAAATAAAGGAGTAATATTCTTTTACTATGGGGTACTAACTTATTAGTTGTAGGGTGTAACATAGTGGTTCTCAACCTTTTTGGACCAAACACCCACTTGTCCCCCTATACATTTTATAGTGACCGGTCCGCCGACTCGAGTTCGAGGGTTCAAACCTCGCCGAGTGCATCGATATATAAATATAAATATAAATAAAAATAAAAATAATAAACAAATCTGAGAAAGGTGGCTAGATGGAGATATATTCCGAAAAGGCCAAAAAAAGAAAAAAAAATCATCTTACTTTTTCTTTTTTTTTTAGAACCATATTGAAAAAAAAGCGGAAATGTTTAAAAAGCCTGATCGCAAAATCATCTTACCTTTTTTTA
Source organism: Labia minor (assembly GCA_963082975.1). Lineage (NCBI taxonomy): Eukaryota > Metazoa > Arthropoda > Insecta > Dermaptera > Spongiphoridae > Labia > Labia minor. Next base: position 43,595,593 of record OY720350.1, on the reverse strand, counting down.
GAGTTGAAAATGATTTCGCGCTCCAAAAATAACTTATCGCCCCCAAAATCAAATAGTCAAAAAATCGCCTCCTTGAAGATGTCGATCGCCCAGGTTGAGAATCACTAGTGTAACACAACTATTGTGGTCCAACTATATATACCTTGGTTCTACTAGGAGCGATACAATAAATTGTTTCGTCAAATATTATCTTTTTTACCGACCGAAGATAGTAAGGGAGGTATTGTTTTCACACTAAATTTCACATGTGGAGATTTTTACATATCTCCACGAATCATGCATTTTCTTAACAGAAAAAAGTATTTTTAGCATGATGTCTGTCTGTCTGTCCGTCCGTCCGTATAGATGTGTACAGCTTGAGCGGCTCAACGGATTTTGATGAAATTTGGTATATTTACTTAATGCATCAGTGGGATGAATTGATCAACTTTTGGTGCCAATCCGGAAAACGAAAGTGGTAGTATTAGCGATCGACGATAGGAAGAGAACCCTTCACACCAAATTTCACATGAGGAGATTTTTTACAAATCACCACGAATCATGCACTTTGTATTGGTTTTATTCTCGAGAAAAATCATCTTTATTAGTTTTTTCTTGATTTAAAATTATATGACGTCATCCAGCCATTCATGACGTCACAGCCTCGTCTTACATATATATTATAAATAAAATAAAATTAAAAATATTTATGTTCTATGCCTATGTGTTTTTTATTACATTAATAGATATATTAAAATTATTTGAAATTGTTTCTGTAGCAGGAAATTAATTTACTTCAAACCGTCGGTTGGTTCGGATCTGGCCACAGGTCAACTTAGTTTTTAAAATTTTGTATTATTAATGATTTAAGAGTGTCTTCGAACAGCAGATAATTTTTAACTTTTTCCCACTAACTACACTTGATTCAGCATATATATAGTATGCAATTATCATGAAAAACATTTCTCGAGTAAGAAAAGCTTCAATAAATATTAGTAAATGAACTACAACTCTTATTTTAACTTAAACTTTATATATACTAAATATTATAATTCGTAAGTATATATTTCACTAAAGTACAAGGCACTTTAATTACTACTTTAAACTTGTATACAGTTTTTAATTGAAGTCTACTTGAACTGAAGAGGAAAAACTAACCCATAAAATTAAAACGACTACCTCGTTGGGAGAAAATCATATTTAAGAGAATTTCAAGATCTCAATTACTATTTTTTTTTTATTGCAACAAATGGTACTCATTAACGAACTAACTCCGTCTACACTTTTACCTTACTCCATTTTATTATTTTATATACAATTTTTCTTGGTAGAGAAGATGGTAATAAGGGAAAATATTTCAATATGGAAATTATAATAATTTTGTGTGGTCCTACACAAAAAACAACTTCTAATAACCAAGTACAACTGTCCTATCACCGATATTTATTTACTTGTCAAAGTTTTATTTTTTAATGATCTCAAAACTTTTTCATGGTTAGTTTTATTATATTTTTCGCTTATTTAATATTATCATTTGATTATTTTATTATCAAAAATCTGTAGTGTCTCCACTCGAATATCTCGCAATTTGAATTGGATGATTAAATAACATAAAATATTATATTTAAATTAAATTTAATTAATTATAATTATAAATTAAAATTAATAAATAATATTTATTAAACCGCATGTTTGGGTCTTTGTTGATGGCACCACGTCACGTGTTGGCGCGTGAGATTTGCAGTGTTAAAAAATTAATTCTGGTACTTTTAGCAAATAAATCAAGCTGAAATTCTAGATATAGCAGTTTTATACAATTTTTAATCATGTGAAAAATTATCAAACATATATCTTTATTCTTTACGGTCACTTTAGAAGAAAAAAAATCAAAATGTTGTAGGTAATGATCCTCTTCCGGTTGAGTTACATTTCTCAAAAGTTGATAGAAAACTATGAATTTTGAATAATACCCATTTACCAAATTTCATCATTCTAGCTTAAGCCGTTTTTGCGTAATCTTGGTTACATACATACACACACACACACAGAGACATTTTTCTCAACCTTAGTGAAAATGATTCAGGAACCTTCAAAACGTATAAAAACATCAAAATCTCAACATCGAAAATTTTCGTGATCGCAATACGAGATAGTAAAAAGAAATATTTAAATTTTATTGATAAGTGTTCGCAATATTATCTCTGGCGAGATAGTAAAAATGCGAAATATATAATTTCAATCCCTTAATTTTTATATCTAAATTATTAAAATATTAAAATTTTTTACATTTTGTGTAAAATGACGAAATGTTGAAAATTTTATTTAGAACTTTTTTTTTTAGTTTTTTTTTATCATCCTTATTTCAAGAGAATTAGAGTATATTTGAATGACCAAATTTTAAACATGTTATTGTCTTAATATACATATTGTAGGGTTTTCTAGAGATTCCATGAAATATGCTCAGCAAAATATACAAAGAATACAACTCAAAAATAGAAAGCAATGTAATCAAAAATATATTTTTTTCGTTATACTTAATATTATACTAGTAAATACATTTCTTTTATAAAATTATTATTTCCACATTACAACTTCAAAATTCATTATTTTTACATTTTTAATTTTTGTTTATTAAAGAAGAGGGGTATTCCAAAAAATTGTGATTAATTGCATAATTTAAACTATATGGAAGATACATATGTCTTCTCTAAATTAACATTTTCCATATTACCACGTACACCCTATACAAATAATTATATTGATGAAATTTTATTAAAATATAGAAATAGATTATATCAAGTTTTCCCCTATGGTTAGTGTTAGTTTTATATTAAATTAATATTCTAGTGAATTTCTATAATATTTCGTAAATGTAATTTTATGAACGTTTATAAATCATGTGTTTAATATTTGATATCGTTGAAACAATCTCGAGGTTAAACAGAGTTGATTAAAAATGCATACAAAGTAGGCCAAGCTTTTGAAATCAACGTCTCTTGAGAGAGACGGGAAATGAATATAAAGGAAAAGGTTGAATTTAAGTTGACGGGTGAAGGAATGACACAGAATGCAGTAGAATTTAGATTATTTTTTATGAATATAACCCATCAACTAGAGTTAAGGGGGTGCAACAGAGGCTCCACCTTCACAAAAATGATAAAAATAATTAAAATAATAAAATTTAAAAAAATATACTTATATAGGTAGTTAAACAAATGTATAATTAATATATAGTATATATAAATGGATTAAAGTTAATTATTAATATTAATGAAAAAATAATTTGGAATTGTTTTTTTTTTTCTATTAATCTATTAATTAAATTATTGTAATTTATTTTACTTACTTGAGACTCTTACAAAATAATATTCAAACATTCAGATAACTCGTATGTACCTGAAACAAAAACCAAAACAAATTACTCACAAATGTATTTATTAAAGCTTTTGTGGTTATTTTGATAATTATTAAGGGAATTTTTTTATTAAAAGACCACATTGTATGTATAAAATTATTTATTAAATTAAAATAACTCTACAACGTTTCGACTGCTTATTCTGCAGTCATTTTCAAGTACCGTACGCTTGCTCCGAAGCGGACTGACTCATGATGGGACACGTCAGCTCTTATATAGGCAGTGATATTGGCGCCATTTTTTTAAATATCACCATGAAGTCAGCAGCCATTGTCAAAGCAAGCGTTTACAATTAATAAGTATGACATTGCATTATGTATTTACAATAAAGATAGTAAATTATTTCTATAATCAAGATATATACATATATACACACTAGATTAATTATCTTAATATAAAAGCCTTTTGGTATAATATCTTGATTACGATATCTTTTTAAGAAACTCAAAGAACTTAATAATTTTGCCTTTTTGACAATTAATTTATCATAACTCCTTATCTGTTTTTGAATTTTTAGGTTATATTTCTCACAAATGTATTTATTAAAGCTTTTGTGTTTTTTTGATAATTATTAAGGGAATTTTTATTAAAAGACCACACATTGTTTGTATAAAATTATTTATTAAATTAAAATAACTGTACAACGTTTCTGCAGTCGTTTTCAAGTACCGTACGCTTGCTCCGATTCAAGCGGACTGACTCATGATGGGACACGTCAGCTCTTGAAAACGACTGCAGAATAAGCAGTCGAAACGTTGTACAATTATTTTAATTTAATAAATAATTTTATACAAACAATGTGGTCTTTTAATAAAAATTCCCTTAATAATTATCAAAACAAATTAGTTTTAAATATTTAAGGATAATGGTTAAGCTTAAAAAATATCAATTGTTTATTCAATTTTGAGGCTTTGGGAGACTGCAGGGCATTAAAACATCTTTTATACAACTCATTGGAATTATATAGTACAACCTTGATTACTTGATAATTTGATGATCAGGGTTTTGGAAGTGGAATAATTAAAAAAAAATATGATTAATTTTATATTGAATTATTGTAATTATTTACTTAATTATTTACTATAATATTTACTATTTAGCCCTCTTTATCCTTTTTTAAATCTTTCAAACAATTCTCAGATCTTTTTTCTCAAAATCTATTTTATTATTATCATTATGTCCAGGGACGTGCCTGGATATATGGCCGCCCTTTAAGATAACATCAAAGAAAAAATCAAAATTTAACTTTTAATATTTGTTTTATTATTTATTAGTACAGTTCTAAGAATGAGATATTACTATCAAAAATTAACTCTACGCGATTTTTTGGAAGCAAAGTTTTCAATTGCTACTTGAATACTCAAATTATCAGCAATTTCATTTTCAATCGCAATAATTGATAAATTACTGAGTCGTTCTTGAACCATTGAAGTTCTCAAGTAATTTTTAATTATTTTTAATTTTGAAAAACTAATGAAAACCGAAAACTAATGTTACATTGTGCGTGGATACACGAGTATTATGTTTCAATTGGACTGAAAATGTTTTCAAAATTAACGTAGATTTGTTTCAATTTTCAATAAAAGAGAATTTATGTTTTATAACATCATACTTACTTTGCTTTGCTTTTTCCTCTTCGTTTGTTAATTAATAATTAATTGTCAATGATCATTAATCTCCAACGTGTGTCTGGATATTAAACAATTTATTATACTATAATATAAACTATATTGACCTCGACCGATTTACAAAACCGTTTTTTTAGGAGTTGTAGATATTATTCTCATAGTATCGATATACGAGTACGTATAACATTGTAGTCTCATATCATCGAATACATTATCAGCAAATTGGTGATATAAAATAAATAGATAATACAAAAATAAAACCAAAGTGACTGGAATGAAAAAAAAATTGGCGTCTCTAAATATGTGACGTTCGGCCGCCTTTTAATACGGCCGCCTGCGTGCGGTGCACGCAATGAACGCTGGTCAGGCACGGCCCTGATTATGTCTCCATATGCTATTCAATGAAATAGATATCATTATTTAATTTTCATTCTAATCCTTGGGTATAAAAAATAACAACAACAAAAAAAAACAATGATATTGACTAAAAGTACGAGTAAAAGTAATTACTAAACAACTCTAATTGTATTATTTTTTTTAATAGATAAAACAAAAATAATATTTAATAAATTAAACAATAATAATAATAATAATAATAATAATAAAATATAAAAACATTTGATGAAAAAAAAAAATTCAAACAAACAAATACAACAAATAACGACAACAACAACAAAGCTATTTTTTACAGCAGATTAACACAATACATTTCTACTCAGTCACGTCACACAGAGCTCGACTTGAATTCGTTAAAACTGATTTATGTGTTGAGAGAGAGAACAAGAGAGGAAAACACAGTGAAAGACCGAGTTTCCCATGTCACCCACTCTGCAGAGTTAAACAAACCCATCAAATAGAAATTGAAAATTATTCGAGATTAAAAAAAAAAATCTCTAATGAAAAGTTTCTATTGTTTTGCTTCTTGTTTTTAATTTTATTTAAATATAAAAATATTAATTAAATATAAAGTATAATATTTATATATATATATATATATTTTTATTTATTTAATCTAAAAATAAAAGTATAAAATTTAAAAAAAATAAGATTATTCCTTAAAATCACATTATATTATTTAGTTAAGTAAGATAAATAAGAGAGGAATATATTATATGGTATATTATGTTCAATTTAAATATACTATATTTAATTTAATTGTTTTTGTGTTTTCTAATTGTGATTTAAACGCTGGGTATATTATTTTATATAGCTTAATATTTATACATAAATTTACTAAAATGTATTCTTAGGATTAATCATTTCTATCGTTTTTACTGTTGTCGTCAGAGATAGATTTGCGATCACGAAAATTTTCGATGTCGAGATTTTGATGTTTTTATACGTTTCGAAGGTTCCTGAGTCATTTTTACTAAGGTTAAGAAAAATGTCTGTGTGTGTGTGTATGTTGTGTGTGTATGTTGTGTGTGTAGACAAGATTACGCAAAAACGGTTTGAGCTAGAACAGGGATGTCCAACCTTTTAATTTAATGGGCCACATCGCAAACTTAAATATTTAACTGAGCCGCAAAATTACCAGAATATGGTTAAGCCTAGCTAGTGAATGTCTCAAAACTTATGGAGATTTTTGGGGATAGAGGTGGTTTTTTGTTTTTGAATGTTGCACAGCCTTTTTTTATAGCCTCGAAGTTATAGGTCGCTTGCCGGACTGTGAATTCTTTAAAAACGTCGATTTTTGAGTCGATAGTGGGCCGCATCAAAACTTTGAGTGGGCCGCAATTATTCTAAATTTTAAATTCGTAGTTTTCAATCAACTTTTGAGAAATATAGAATTTCAGCTTGAATCGCTGAAAGTACCGGAATTAATTTTTTAAAACTGCAAATCACACGCCAGCACGTGACGTGGTGCCATCATCAAAGAGCCAAAGACTCGCTGGTTTAATAATATTATTTATTAATTTTAATTTATAATTTATAATTAATTAAATATAATTTATAATATAATATATAATTTAAATATAATATATATTATTAAATCCAATTCAAATTTGCGAGATAGTCGAGTGGAGACACTCCAGATTTATTTATTATAAGATAAATTAATTTGGTTTATGGTAAGTCCAATAAAAGACAATATTATATTATTAAATACTATATTAATATTATATAATATACCTTTATTTATAATTTTAAAAAAAAGTGAATGAAAATTGACCAATTTTGATATTAGACATTGGGGATAGAGAATTATTAAATTCACTTTCTATCTAAAAAAAAATATTGTATCATTTCTTTTTCAAATTGCTTATAAATTGATGATTTGGATCATGAATGGGTCGAAATGCATCAGTAAACATACAGAAGAGCTGTGATTGAAAGAGAATACAATACTTCCAATAACAATGAATGTGAAAATAAGCGTTCATCATTTCTATTGAACTATTTCATATCAAATTTATTTATTTTTATTTATGTATGAAACAAAAACCTTAATAGGTCTCTTCATCATTGGATGTATTTCCAGGACAAAAAAAAATATTCTTTTTTTTTGTCTTGGTTGTAACATTTTTCTTTCTCTTACTTGACTTTGTAAAATGACTGTTACAGAATTCAAAAGATGACCTAAATGGTTCTGTTGGCAAAACTATTCAAACTTGGCCCGAAGCACATAGTTCAAAATGTTAATAAAGACACACCGACACATTCAGAAATGGGAATAGAGAAGATAATGCGTGGGTGACTGGCCGTCTGAGAAATAGGATTATTTATTTCCAAAAGCGGTTTACAAAGTTCAGATACAACTAACTTGTCTCATTAAAAGAATCCTTTTACTTTTTGAATTAAGTTATTTATCAAAAAGTGACATCGATTAATATTTTTTATAAATTATAAATATAAAAAAAAATAAATATTCAAAAATATGAATTTTAAATTAATTTAATACTTAAAATAATAATAATAAATGTAATATTAAATGTAATTTTAAATTTAATATTTCTATAATCTTCTGACTGACCACATCATATGAGAAAGAAAACCACCGGCACTGATTAGTATATTTGATATTTAATTAATACTTTAAATAAACTTTTTTTTTAAATATTAAAAAATCTGGAGTGTCTCCACTCTACTATCCCGCAAATTTGAATTGGATTAAATAACCTACATTAATTTAAATTAAATTAAATTAATTAAATTATAAATTAAAATTAATAAATAATATTTAGTAAACCAGCGCATGTTTGGCACTTTGTTGATGGCACCACGTCACGTGTTGGCGCGTGAGATTTGCAGTGATAAAAAATTAATTCTGGTACTTTCAGCAAATAAATCAAGCTGAAATTCTATATATAGCAGTTTTATACAATTATTAATCATGTGAAAAATTATCAAACATATATCTTTATTTTTACGGTCACTTTAGAAGAAAAAAAATCAAAACGTTGTAGGTAATGACCCTCTTCCGGTTGAGCTACATTTCTCAAAAGTTGATAGAAAACTATGAATTTTGAATAATGCCCATGTACCAAATTTCATCATTCTAGCTCAAACCTTTTTTGCGTAATCTTGGTTACATACATACATACTCACACACACACACATTTTTCTCAACCTTAGTGAAAATGATTCAGGAACCTTCAAAACGTATAAAAACATCAAAATCTCAACATAGAAAATTTTCATCATCGCAATACGAGATAGTAAAAAGAAATATTTAAATTTTATTGATATATATACATATATTTTTAAAGAAAATGGGAGAAAACTGGTCTTAAAATTTTGAATGACATTATTTAACATTTGATCAATGTTTCGAAACATTATATGTACTAACATATATATAACGAGTAGGACAGAGGCCCTTATCTAAAAATGGAGTCTGCAGGGTGTAAGGCAAAACTTAGCAGCTAGTAATAAAAATAATAACAAGACTGAAAAGAGAGAGAAAGTGAATTGAAAATAAATCTTACCTTTTCAATATTATTTTATAATTAAAATGTAATTTTGAAAGTTGCATTGGTGTTGGTTGGATTTGGCTTATTTTCTTTGACATTTCGTTATGAATGTCTTAACAAAATTTGCATTTTGAGATGAAATTATTTCTTGCCGCCCGAGGAAATCTCAAGATAATACATTAGTTAACAACTCTTAGGGAAACTTGAATGGGTTAGTCTCTTGATGGGAATATGCACCCGGGGCTCCTCTCAACCGCCCATTGTCCTCAATTCACTCCATTTGATTAATAAACAGTCAATTTAAATTATTAAAAAACATGGGGTAAAATAATTATTTCATTTTCTCAAACAATTGATAAACTTCATGTTTAAGTTTATATTGAAAACTATAACAATTTCTATAGAGTTTCGTTAGTGAAATTCTTTAATTTTTAATAAATATATTAATAAAGTTATTTTATTAAAAAGAAATAAACTAACTTTTGATAATGAAAATTAAAATAAAAACTAAAAACAATAGCGTGGTCATTATTCGTATAACTTTATTATTACGGATCAACGATAGTAAGGGAGGTATTGTTTTCACACCAAATTTCACATGTGGAGATTTTTACATATCTCCACGAATCATGCATTTTCTTAACAGAAAAAAGTATTTTTAGTATGATGTCCGTCCGTCTGTTCGGTCGTCTGTCTATTGCAGTGATTCTCAACCACTGTGCCGCGGCACTTTTGTGTGCCGCGAGATTTTCAAAATGTGCCGCCAACTTTTACAAATCTAAAGTTCAAATTAAGAAAAAGTACTTATTTATTTTATATGTATTTTAAAAAAAAGGTAAAATGTTTTTGCGATCAGGCTCTTAAACATTTTCGACTTTTTTCCAATATGGTAAATAAGTAAATAACTTTTACACTTATCTTTTTCTTTGTGTGCCTCCAAATTTTTAAACCGTTAAAAGTGTGCCGCGGTAAAAAAAAGGTTGAGAATCACTGGTCTATTTTGTCTCCGTATAGACGTGTATAGCTTGAACGGTTCAACGGATTTTTATAAAATTTGATATATTTACTTAATGCATCAGTAGCATGAATGCATCAACTTTTGTGTATATCCGGAAACCGGAAGTGTTAATTTCCAAAGTATTAATTTTATATTCACTGTCGGAAATTTTTCACTTTAAAATATAGTAGTAATTAATAATTGAGTATTTATACTAAAAATAAAAACCAAGAGAATGTAATTTAGTCATTTTAATTCAAGTTTTAAAAATATTTTTTTTGATTCTTTATATATATATATAATGTTGTATTCATTGCAATTCTTCATTATATAATCTCCTCAAATGTATGACATAGAATTTTTTAATGATCATTCATAAACATTATAATATTATCAATTTTCTTTCATTTCCATTCTATAGTAATGAAATTTCCAATCAAGAAAGGGGAGCTGCATTTATATTTAAAATTTCATTCTTCCTTTGATTATACAAAGAAAGAAAAATAATTTTTTTCAGATAAACGTTTAAGTGTCCCCGGGTTGTTGATTTTATTCTTCTTTTTTACCTTGTGAGTGCTCGCTTTTCTTTTAATAACCTTATTCAATATGAGAGGAGAATAATTTGAATGCTCAACTGCGTACTCAACATTGAGTAGAAATTCAAATCAAGAGAATTACAAGACACACACTTGAAAATTAATATGAGAGCGAACTATTTATAACTAATATAATTAAACGGAACATGTATAATTAAATTTAATACATTTCTTAGATTTTGATAATTTTACTTTTATCATTATGATAGAATTAAGAGCAAAAATAGCATTTGGTTAAAAATTTTAATTCAATTTTTTATTCAAAATTCGTTTCACCCCTTACAAAAAAATTATTTCTCCAAATAGTCTGTGTAGGAAGGTGAACAGCAAAAATTAAAAGATTCATTTGAAATTCCGTATTTAAAATATGTAAATTCCTGGAATGTTACAACAATTTTTTATTAAAATCGTACTACTTTACATGTAGTGATTTTAATCTTTTTTTTTTTTTGCAGCTTTTTCAAAAACTAATTTAACAATTTTGATTTTACTTCCTCCATCAATATCAAATAAAGTTATATTTAATATTAGAAAGATTGTATCTATATTGAAATACTTTGACATAACTTAAATGGTGAATTTAGGAAATGGCTTCTTCTAAATTATCTTTAATTTTTTTTAAAATTGGATAACTAAGGTTTTCATATTGTTAATAATAATATAAAATGAATCGATATAATATATGATCTAAATTGATCGTAACTTTAAAATAAAATTGCAAAAAGTGTAAAAATGTAATGTGTCAAGTGAAAGTTGTGTGATGGGTTTGCACCAGCTTTTTTTGTTTTCATTTTTTCAATTAAAGAGGAACCAACCGCAGATTTTTTTCACAACGCTGCCTTCTCTGAGCATCATACTTGAAGATCAGCAACATCCTACGTTGTTTAAAACTCACACAGCATGGCAAGCTGTCATAAAAAGAAAACTACTCTGCGTGAATGAAACTATGGCCTGAGGTGGTTTTTGAAAGATACTTAGAGGGCGTTGTGAGTGAAAAGGAGCCAGTCAAAGAAATTTGGCTAGGAAAAACTTTACACCTTAAAACTAACATCGAAGAACATATCGTGGACTTTATAGCATCGATGAGTTGAAGCATTTTTACATGAGTTAAATGAGGTTCTGTCGAGAGGGGAGAAAGATAAGAGGAAGAATAAGATCCTGAGGACATTAGAAAGCAAAGAACAGATAGATCAATATGAATAAAACAAAAACAATTTGTGAAAGAAAACCATCTTGATGAAGCAGATGCTATGATATTAGAACTATATTATATTATAACTATAATTGATAGAATGTTCCCAAGGGATAACTTTATATATAAAAAACACAAAAAATTCTTATTAGTGATAAAAAAAGAATCATGATCATGACTGTACTTAAAATGAAGAAATAAAGTAAACTAAATACTTAACCACACACACAGTTACTGTCTTAAAAACGGGATAGACATATTTCATCCCCCAAATACGTGAACAACTTAATCCAGATTATCTTTTAAAAAATAAAATGCCTTAGAACTATTTAAAAGGTCGAAAAGTCTCAGGTGTTAAGGAAAAGGCTTTAAAAACATTTGATGTTGTAAAGTCCCGGAGAGGAAATACTTACTTTTACGTCCGGGTAACTTAAGTAGCTGGAAATATATTACTTATCCTAGAGAACATCATGATGTAATGATAAAGGTGATCAAATGAAAATGGATAACAAAATCCAAACTATAATCACGTATGTGAAACTTTTTTCTCTTTCTTTTAATTAATATACCTACATATATTTAAAGGTTAATTCAGGGTTGCTTTTATAATGGTTAGTGAGATTTGAATCCTGACGTTTCTATCCCAATTTTGGCACCATTTTCAAAAGATTCTTAGGATTCCAGGTTTTGGGTTTAATGATTGGGCAATGTTTAACTTACTTGAAGCTCAGTATTATCCCAGGCACTCTCACGCCGACTGCTACATTACTCATTCATTCAAACTAAAATTTCATCTTTGACTATTGATCACAGATCAAGAATTATAAAAATCCTCTCCTAAAATAGTCTTGGAAATGGCGCCAAAGTAGGCACCGAAACAGAAACATTGAGATTCAAATCTCATTAACTAACATGAAAATAATCAGAAATTTTCACTTTCTCTTTATTATCGAAATGTTGTATATCGGGGACGCTGTAAAGAAAAGTTGCTAAAAATAAAAACGTATCAGATAACATCCAAAACAAATTATATATTTATTGGATATATAAAGGTATAATCAAAACATTACTTAAAATTTAAAAATTATTAGAATTATTATATTGAAGTGGAAATTAAACTAAGTTCTGATAAATTTTATTCTGTCCCATTCACTGTTTTGGTAATATTTATATAACATTAGATTATATTACAAAAATTTGAAATTTTTAAAAAAATTGGATCAATTGAAAGATATCTTTTTTGTGTTCGTTATCCATATCAACAATCTATCTTCTCTTTTCAACTTGAATTTTGTTTGTCTTTTATAACTTTCACTTCAAATATGTTCCCAAGGGATAAAGGAACATTTTTTTTTTATTTTTGTTCAAAAGAATACTTACTTAATACTATGATTACTTAATTATATTTTTATAAATAATCTATTCAAAATATAAAAGAAAAGATTAATTATTAAATGATATGAATGTTAAGTATAAAATAAATATATAAAAATGTTTTTGGCTCTATCTTATACCTATAAAGGTATAAAAAAAAATAAAAAATAAAAAAAGATTTATATAAATATAAAATTCTCTCAACTTTTTTTATTTTTATTCGATAGTTTGATTTACAGTATATTTCGATTTATTTTTATTTAAGTAAACCATAAAAATAGAAAAATAATATAAAAGCTGTTTTAAATCTTCCTATAAACATTACTATTAGTATGTAAAGTAAACACCAAAACGATTATTGTTAACTGGCGACTAATTGCATCCCAATTAGGTATTGATCCCTAAGCATGGGAGGTAAATTAGACGACACAGATGCTTGTGAACGTTGAACAGTTGATAATGCTCTTCTCGTATGCGGACAAATTCACCGTTTCAATTCAAAGAGAGACTGGAATGGGGTTTTGGTCGATGGAAAAGAGTGGGTTGGGGGGGGGGGGGGTAAAGGGGACAATTGGAAAGAGCAAATGTTGCTTCTTCTCTTCAAGGTGGATTGTAATGGGGATGGGGATGAAGGGTGGGTTACAAAGTCAATTGGCGTCTAACCTCGAAGAAACGATAACCGTTGAGACAATGGCTCCCAAGGATTCTCGCGAGGCGGTGTTAGGGCCTTTAAATAGGTCCTGATATCAACATTTCAATTTAGAGACCGTGTGGAAACAACATTCATTTGCACTCATAACGGTTATTTGGTGATAGTATTTACAAAAAATAAATAAAAAAAAATGGGTTTTAATAAAATTTTTATATGCTCATATAACATATACTATATGGCATATATCAAAATAAATTTAATAGATAATATCGTTGTTTACCAAGTAAAGGATTCAATCGATATTATCTAGGTTATATTTATTTGACTCTATATTATATTTTAAACATGTGTATTTTATTTATTATATTATATATTTATTATACCAACAAATTCTCCTTATTCAAAAAAAAATATATATATTCTTACTCGTTACTGCTTATAAAATTAAAAACTGCATTAAATTGGCAGAAGGTAAAAGTGGGTACAGTTAGAGGAATATGGCTGGTGCGCAGTGGCGGATTAAGTTGATTGGGGGCCCCGGGCGGTAAAATTGAAATGGGCCCTCTGTTATTTACAATTATAATTGAAAGACAAATTTTGTTTATATTATAATTTAGGCTGTTTTATACTTACATATATAGTACTTATGTAAAAAATACATAATTTTTACTGTGGTCGCCGAGACCCAAAATTGATTATTTTTTCTTAAGTTAGTCGGGGTTCAAACACGACCGAATAAAGATCTGTATCAAGAATAACTTGTTTTATTTAAACTCCGATTATCCATAAACTCAACAGTTTTTTACCGACCGACGATAGTAAGGGAGGTATTGTTTTCACACCAAATTTCACATGTGGAGATTTTTACATATCTCCACGAATCATGCATTTTCTTAACAGAAAAAAGTATTTTTAGCATGATGTCTGTCCGTCTGTCCGTCCGTCCGTCTGTCCGTCCGTCTGTCCGTCCGTATAGATGTGTACAGCCTGAACGGCTCAACCAATTTTGATGAAATTTGGTATATTTACTTAATGCATCAGTGGGATGAATTGATCAACTTTTGGTGCAATTCCGGAAACCGGAAGTGGTAGTATTAGCGATCGACGATAGGAAGGAAAGGGTTATTTTCACACCAAAGGAGATTTTTTTATATATCACCACGAATCATGCATTTTGTATTGGTTTTATCCTCGAAAAAAATCATATTTATTAGTTTTTTCTTGATTAAAAATTATATGACGTCATCCAGCCATGCATGACGTCACAGCCTGGTCTTGCATATATATTATAAATAAAATAAAATTAAAAATGTTTATATTTATTATTTATGTATCCATATCTGTTTTTTATTACATTAATAGATATATGAAAATTATTTGAAATTGTTTCTGTAGCTGGAAATTAATTTATTTCAAACCGTCGGTCGGTTCGGACCTGGCCACAGGTCAACTTATTTAAATTTATTTTAAGGAAATATTTTTATTTAGGTTTCGGTGGGCCCCGGGCCGGTCCGCCCGGCGTTTAATCCGCCTCTGCAGGTGCGAATAAGAATAGCGAGATCTAATAAATATGACTTCTTTAAGAAAGGTTAAAAAATATTGTTTTTTTATAAGTGAGATAATTTAACCTAATTTGATATCAATAAAAAAAATTATATAATAAAATTAAATGGGACTATTTATATGTAAATGAATATTAGAATGAGAAAAAGTGAATCAAAAAAATAAAAAAAAAATTGTTTTGTTGTTGACGTTGTTGATTAATTAATTCAACAATTTTATTATTCATTGCAATTATAACACAAAGTGACAAAATAAAATCATAAGGGTGGAAGAGTAGGTGGAAGAAACTATAGTGTGGGTTAAAAATCTCTAAATTAGAGTTTAAAATCATGAATATCTATATGAAATGAAAAATTATGTGTGTAAAAATTAATACACAAAATACTAAATTTGATGATTTTTTATTTATTTAAATCATGCCAAAACTTTATAGTGTGTTTTAAATAAAAAAAAATATAATTTCAAGATATTAATTACTACTAAAATAAGTATGTTATTTAATGAAAAAATTAAAGAAATTGAAATTATAATAATTTTTGTTATGAAACAATTATAATGTTAAAATGATTAAGAACTTTATTTGTTGTTTGTCAACAACTAGGATGCGCATAACTATACATAACCACTAACGACTGCATAACAGCCTTGACACTGAATGGGAGACCATCATCCTCATCAAAAAATTAGTAATCAAATGTTTCTAGTTTCCGGTCTATAATATATATATATATCAATATTGTATCAACCCACGTATTTTTATCTATATATATAAAGGAGAGTGTTTGTATGTATGTATGTAATTTGTTTCCTTTTTTGCTGTCATAGAAACAAAAAAAAAAGAAATTTCTAACTTAACCGACACTTGGTAATTTAGAATTATAAACAAAAGCAATTGAACATCAAAAAAAAATTTCTCACTTAACCGACACTTATGTATACACGTATTGTATGATGGAATTGAGGCAGGAAATAAGATGGGGATTGAAATTAATAGGGATAAAACAAAATATTTAGTAAGAAAGAAAAACATTATTAACACACAAACTCTTAACATACAAAAAGTAGAATTTGAAAATGTAGAAAAATTTAAATACTTAGATTCTATAATTACAAAGGATAATAATATTGGATAAGAATTTAAATCGAGGTCGCAATCGGGCAACGTCTGTTATCATACAGTAAAGAGGCTTAACTCATCAAAACTTTTATCAAAATGAATGAAAATTGAAATATTTAAAACAATTATTTTGTCTGTTGTATTATATGGGTGGTCGATGTTCTTGGGAGAAAGTAGATTTAGAGAATTTGATATTAGGATTATTTGCAGCATTTAAGGACCAAAGAAAGATGAGATCACCGAGCTATGGCGGAGATGGCATAACGAGGAATTGCATGACCTCTATGCATCTCCAGATATAGTTAAGGTTATTAAGGTTATAAAATAGAGAAGGCTGGGATGGGAAGGGGTTATGGCTAGAATGGTAGATTAAAGATCGGCGAAATATATTTGGAAAAACCGATTGGGAAACGTCCTGTGTGATTGGGAAGACCAAGAACGTGGTGAGTGGGCAATGTAGGAAGGGACGTGGGACAGATGGGACAGGGTAGGAATTAGATGATTATAGCTCAGACTTGGGGCTCTGATCAGCTAGTAATAATATAAATTAATGGTATCATTGTATTTTTGAACATGGAGTCAGTCAGTGAGCATCCAGTAGGAAAACAGAAGGTTTAAAAATTTAATTCTCTAACTCTTTTCAACCAATGTCGTCATTTCGGTCTCCAATCATTGTATGAGAATTTTCTGAATGTTAAAGATACTTAGTTGAATTAATATATATATAAAGTCCTTTAGCGTTTGATAATTTACTCCTAGTCTACTTACCTAGTTCACCAATAAATAGTACATGGGCTGAAAAGTCCCGGGATTTTTCATTAGGTGACGCCACTAGAAAATGAACATGACTCATTTCGAGAGACTCATCTGTCACTAGTTTATGTATGAAGTATCATGACATTTCGTCCATTCGTTTACAAGCTTGAGTGACACTACTTTTGCCTTCATAAAAAAATGGAAAAACAGAAATATCGCATCTTGATTAAACATTGTTTTTTAATGGGAAAAACTTGTGAACAATCGTTACAGAAATGTTATCCCACATCTGCTCCTTCGAGAACAATGTTTAATGTTTTGTGCTGAAAAGCCCATGTAGTATATGTAGTTATATTTATATTTTCATCACAAATATGGCTTAAATGAATCTTGTATGAATCTGCAAAATGTATGATAGAATTTTTGTTTTAGGAATTTCTTCGAAAAGAATACACTTTTATCGGTTATTATATAAAAATTATTTATAAAACAGAAAGTTTTGTATATAATAATAATTAATTTAACGACCTTAACGGCATATATTTTTTTATCTTTATAAAACTCTCCATTTTCATCTTTTAGTTCAATAACTACCATATATTATTTATAATGTAATTTAAATTTTATCTCCAATATGCGCTAAATGTGTTTTTCACTAAAGTAAGGCCTCACTGGATGCCAACGAACCCGTTCTTCATTTGTTAGTGATACTTTCCTAGTTCTCTTCAGGGCGTGAATATATCATCAAGGGTTATTTTAATTCTAACATATGTAAAACCACTGTCATAGTATATATATATATATATATCCTGTTAAAAATTTGTATAGGACCATTTTCGAGAAAGAACAACCAGCCATTCGGAATATATATTGTATATTGTATTGTGCATTTTCATTATTTTGAATTATTATTTTATATTATTATTACTTTCTGCTGTTATTATTTGTGATAAGTAGGAGGAGGTGGAAATAAAACCTCATTGAGGGGCGCCCATCATGTTCCACTAATATAACTTAATTCAAAATATATTAACAACATTTGTTTTATTTATTTAGGTATTTCATTTTATTTCACTTCAAGATCTATTTTATTAAGTTTTTTTTATCATTAATAAAAACGCTGTTAATAGATGTCTTTTTTGTGATCTTGGAAATATTTCATCTCTCTACTCATTTATTCTCTTTTATTCTATTACGATATGCCATATATTAAATAAAAAAAAATATAAAATGAGCTCCCATGGGGTGGTCCGGTCCTCTTTTAAGAATTGATCATCTTGCGAAACAAAGCACGTATTAAAAATTTGACAACGACAATAACAACAGCGAGAACGGCATCCCTGAATCTTAGAATAGCCAGTTTCTTTTTAAAAAATAACTGTAATCGTTTGTCTCGGGACATTTACGAGAAGAAAGCCTTCAAAGGAGGCTGAAACGACATGTTTTATTATTATTATTATTATTATTATATAAATATATAATATTATATATATATATATATATATAGTATATAAAACTGTTATCTGTTCGTGTAGGCTTACTGGTCCACCTGTCAGATACTTAACAAGATTTACTCTTTTCTTTTCCTTTCATTTTTTATTTATTTATTTTTTTGACATTATTTTATCTTCTATATCAAAGTAAAAAATCTGGAGTGTCTCCACTCGACTATCTCGCAATTTGAATTGCTTTAAATAACATAATATATTATATTTAAATTAAATTTAATTAATTATAAATTATAAATTAATAAATAATATTTATTAAACCAGCGCATGTTTGGCTCTTTGTTGATGGCACCACGTCACTTGTTGGTGCGTGATTTGCAGTGTTAAAAAATTAACTCTGATACTTTCAGCGATTCAATCAAGCTGCAATTCTATATATAGCAGTTTTATACAATTTTTAATCATGAGAAAAACTATCAAACATATATCTTTTTTTATACGGTCACTTTAGAGGAAAACAAATCAAAACGTTGTAGGTAATGACCCTCTTTCGGTTGAGCTACATTTCTCAAAAGTTGATAGAAAACTATGAATTTTGAATAATGCCCATGTACCAAATTTCATCATTCTAGCTCAAACCTTTTTGCGTAATCTTGGTTACATACATACATACTCACACACACACAGACATTTTTCTCATCCTTAGTGAAAATGATTCAGGAACCTTCAAAACGTATAAAAACATCAAAATCTCAACATCGAAAATTTTCGTGATCGCAATACTATCTCTCACGAGATAGTAAAAAGAGAGTTTACCAATATTAAAATAATTATTTTTATATTCTTTTTTTAACCAAATATATATATAATATATATTTTATATACATATAACATTACTATCCATATTTAATATTAATTATTCTCTTTATCTTAATTTGCGCACATTTTTTATAAAATTAAGTAATACTTTTTATATTATGTTAATTAATTGTATGATGATTTGAAAATAAATTATACTAGCATAGAGAAATAAATAATACAACATTGTTTTATTGTACCTATAAGATTTTATTATTCAATTCTTTTTTATTTCTTTTCAAATTATATACTTAGATAGCAAAAAAAATTATAATGACCACAATATTTGTAAAGAAATTTACTTTATTCACATCACGAGTATTTTTCCATAAGTAATATTTTAGTGAAAATTTCATTACTATTGAAATGACAAATCTATCAATTTTTATAAACTAAAATTTTAAAAGGTTCGTTTCATTCTGCCAAGCATATTTTATTTCTGTCACAAATGTTAACAAATAAACAAGTTTTTTTTTTGATATGACATATTTATATGAAACAATACAATTGAAAAATTTATATATGAAATATTTATTTTTGTATTATGAATAATATGTAGGTCAATTCATTGAAATTATTCGTTTGAAAGTCTAAAACTAAAATAAATAAAAGATAACTTTAAATAGTTTATTTATGTATTTATTTTGTAAAATAATTTTTAGAAAATTAAAAGATAAGGATGAATGATTCTATTTATGTAATATATTTATATATTAACGATTATTATATAAAAAAATATAATATTTAATTGATATTGATTAAAATATTAATAGAAAAGAACGATAAAAAAAATAATTAAAATAATAATTTCCTTTAAAGTTATTCTTTGAAATTTATTTTCATAACGATAAAGAATCTTAATCTTATTCATAACAATAATATTATTAAAATTGTTCTATTGAAGTTGGTAAAGAAAATCAGCCAATTTATTACCAAGTGTTTGAGTGGGAAGAGTTTGGTGGATTGCGAAAAGGGGTAGGAGAAAGAGAGGGAGAAGTGTAAAATTTTATTCGAAGTGAGCGCGGTGTTTGGAACCCCCACGAGGGAGGCATTGTTCTCGTTTTAATTAAGCCTGCATCTAATCCTGCTCATGATTCACGGCAAACTTGCGGCAACACACACCCACACACATTTATATATATATATATATATATATATCATATGCTTTGGGATGATAACCGCATATCTCCCACCGAATCCAAATTACTAAGATATTTCGATCCTTTTCTTGTTCTAAACAGATTGCTACATCATCTATCTACATCTCTAAAGGAAAGCGACATATTTACTTATCCCCTTTTCTCAAATCAATTGAATTAATTATAGTTGAATTAAAATTTATGAAATTCAATTATATCTACCTTACATATTTATTATTTGCTTTATTATAAAAAATTAACTGTTCTACCGAGAACGCACACACACACACACACACATTTTTTATACATATAAACGTTGTAGATATTAGTCCGTTTAAATGTATAATATTATATTAAATATAAAAGTACCTGGAACACCGAGCTCTCGCTCGACCCTTTAAAAATATTGATATACAATTCTTCAGTTATTTATTATAATTATTAAATGTTCCATCATTGCATCAATCTGATTAAAATTAATGGAACTTGGAGTCCTCAATAATAATAAATAATATTTTAGTGAAAAAAATATTAAAAATCATAAACCTATCTAAAAATTAATTATAATAAGAGAACAATGAATATAAATATAAATTAGTAATTTAATAAAAAATAAACACGAAATAGATAAAAAAAAACAACATAAAATTCAATTATAAAAATTTATAAGAATTACCAAAAAATTAAGTGACAAAAAATTGTTTCTAAAATATCATAAATAAACTTACAATGTTTGCAAGATAAATAAATTTTAATTTTTTTTTTAATTGTGATGTCATATAAATTTAAATTAAGAAAAAACTAATGAAGATGATTTTTCTCGAGACTGAAACCAATACAGATCTATTTATCTTTATAAATATTATCTATGGTGTGAATTTCAAAAAAATCTTTAGAACGGTTCAATATCTCAAAAATATACAAATTTATAATGAATATATATACAAATATAATATATATATATACAATTTTTGCTAGTATAATATGATAATTAAATTAATTTATATTAATTCTTACATAAGAAAATCAATAATTTTATACTTTCAAAAAAAGATTTCGATATAGTAAAAATTCTTCATTCTTTTAATACAAAATAGTGAAAATAAAAGATACCATTCCATGAAAAATCAAACGAATATTAAAATTTAAATCGAAAAAAAAAATTATTAATACCTACCAAAGAATTTGTTATTCAATTTCTTCGACTCTTTATTTTTCAATTTAGTTTGAAATTGGCTCTTTAAGAAAAAAAGACGGCAATTTAGAATTTGAAAATAAATTTTACGAACCATTAAATTCAAGAAAATTTCACCAATTGAACTTCATCCTCTATTAATCAATATTTATTTTTCCCCCACTTCTCATTCATTGGAAACGAGCAAAGTTTATTGGCCATTGCTTTTTTTGTTAAATGCGTCTTTATTTATTTATTTTTTGTCACCCACGCAGTCAATTTCACTTTATAAATTGCAATCTTTTAATATCGACATGTTGGTTTGTGTGTGTGATCCTCCAAGTGTGTGTGTGTGTGTGTGTGAATTGAAAAATTATTGTTTTGGCAAAAAAACAATAAATAAATGGAAGGAAAAGTCAGTCAATTTTCATTTAACTTTTCATTTAAAATAAATAAATTATAAAAAGAAAATGAATAAATTGACTTGATGTTTAATAACAAAAATAATATACTTTTTATATAATTATTATTAAATATATTATTAATATTTTGCATGTTTTAATTTTTTTTTAGATCAGATTATCGTCCTGATTTTATAAGTTTTTTCGTAATTTTTTTTTATAAAATTGACTGTACACATATATTCAACTATGAATATGTATTTTTTTAATATATACACATATTAGGTATTAATAAATTTGATTTATCAAATAGATATAATATAATTGATATTATTTTTTTTATAAATAGATACTTTTTCGTTTTGTTTTCATATCAAATTACAAAATAATTATATATTATATTCTCTATTATTAATGGTAATCTATTTTTGCTTTTCTTTAAAAATTAATCTTTTCATTTATTCAATTTATCGAATTATTGATAAATCATTACAACAAAAGATTAGATTTCCAAAAAATCAATCATTTAAAACTACCTGTTAGGTAAAACTTATTGAATTCTTATCGCTTTGTATAATATTCATTTAATCTATATATGACATATATAATTTAACTATTGTTAATTCTCAATACTTAAATTCTTTCATTGTAAATTCGTATATTTGGACATTTTTATTTATAAAAAAAATCTCGCGAATGTCTCCACTCGACTATCTCGCAATTTGAAATGGATTAATTATATTATATATTATATTTAAATTAAATTTAATTAATTATAAATTATGAATTAAAATTAATAAATAATATTTATTAAACCAGCGCGTGTTTGGATCTTTGTTGATGGCGCCACGTCACGTGCTGGCGCGTGTTGCCAGTCAACGTGTTAAAAAATTGATTCCGGTACTTTCAGCGATTCAATCAAGTGGAAATTTTATATGTAGCAGTTTTATACAATTTTTAATCATGTGAAAAACTATATATCTTTATTTTTACGGTCAGTTTAGAGGAAAAAAATAAAAATGTGGTAGGTAATGACCCTCTTCCGAAAGATCTACATTTCTAAAAATTGATGGAAAACTACGAATTTTAGACAATGTCCGTGTACCAAATTTCATCATTCTAGCTCAAACCGTTTTTGTGTAATCTTGGTTACATACATACATACACACACACACACAGAGACATTTTTCTTAACCTTAGTGAAAATGACTCAGGCACCTTCAAAACGTATAAAAACATCAAAATCTCAACATCGAAAATTTTTGTGATCGCAATACTGTAATAAAAATGAGATGGCTATTAGGATCCTCAAGTTATGCAACCAGACATACTTCTATAATAAATAAATATAAAATAAGACTAATATGAGTTTATAATTTATTAATAAAGATATAACACACACACACACACACACAATATAAAATTAATGTATTTAATATAATAACACACACACACACACACACATACCTTATCATTAATATTGTATATTTTCGTCTACTATAAAAAAATATTGTTATTTTTGATATTCTAATTTTAAAGAAAAATCATGAACTTCCTTGTAATATTTCTTAGACATTCAAAATAAAATACAACCATGCCGTAACTTGATCATCCTTGAACTCCAGAGAAAAGGTGCAATTTTCCTTAAAAGAAAAAAAAAAGAAACAATTTATCAACAAACAAACTCTTTAAAATGGGCTTAAGTTAACCCATTTCCTACTCTTAAAATATCAACTTAAATTTGTTCGTTCCTCTTTTTGTACTCTTTTTTTTTACATTTCCTCTGCCATTTATTCTTTAACGATTAATTTTTGTTCTTGCGCGCTCTACACAATACAAATAAAAATGTACTCATTAATTAAATTTAAAATAGAATAATAATTTATTTTATTTTTGACTTTTGATTTTTCCAATTACATTTTTTTAGATTTATATTATTTATTTATAAATTATATGAACTTGGTGTGGTTCGATCCCTCGACTTTAAGTTTGCCAAAACAGAACTGTAACCACGGGGCTACCCTCCTTTAATTCATTATTCAATTTACAAACTCACAGCATAACAATACAAAACATATGCATAACAATAGAAATAGTATAGTAGCATTAATAAGAAATAAACCTATAAGAGACAAATCTAAAATCCTATCAATAATACAAAGATAATGTGAATTTTGTATTTTAATGATATTAAAAATTAAAATAAAGCAATCGAATCTAGATTCAAGCAGGTTCTTTGTATATTCCTGTGCTTACATCAACTCATCCTTTCATAGTGACATGTTATCTTTTACTTTCTTCAAATCTCCCTTCAACATTCTTCCATTTCATTAATAAAATATCCAGATAAATGGAAAATCTAAATTTTCTTCACATATAATATATAATAATAATAATAATATATATTATTTTACAAACTTCTTTTTAAACAAAAGAATGGAACTTTTTAGATAAGGGGATTGATTTTTTTCTTAACCACTCTTGCTCCTCTGCTTCTACACAAAGATAACAAAAAATAGACCATTCATTTGTTATCACTTGTTTATTGCCTATAGAAAGATTTATAGGCGTTGCTTTTCATGTTTTCAAGTGTGTTGTTGTAGTTTAATCGCGGTTAAGAAGATGTTTTGACAAGACCCTCAAAATCCTCATGGGAGACATTAATCGGCGAGTGTCGTGATTGTTTCCTAACATATTAGCTTATCGGATTATTATTTAATATTATAATAACCCACTGTATTATACAAACATACACTTAAACACACAACTAAATAGAAAATGATATTAATAAAGTTACTAATTAAAGATTCAAATTAAATATATTATTATTATTATTATATTTAAGTTTTTTTTTTATTTATAATGTAATTTTCCCTATTTAAGATTTTAATTAGTTTCTATACTTACATTATTCTCCCTTAAATATTTTTATCTGTCATATTTTCTCCTTTAATATAAACCATACAGACTATAAATATAGGATCATATAGATTAGTCGCTCATTCTAAAATATGCGTGGCTTAAAATTCTGCCAATTAATTCTGACCAATTCAAAATTTTATATTTTTAAATATATTTTAATAACTTCATTTAGTAAAGTTATTAATTTTTTTTTCTATGCTTATTTCTTCTGAAATCATTTACTATATATAATTGATCTATATTGATAAATGATTGTTAGATCATGATTTTATAAATTCAAAAATAATATTTTATATACTATATATAATTGTTGCTTAGAGTGGTTATAGTCCTGACCCAAAGTCGATGAATCGATCTCCGACAGGTTTGCTTAGTTTTCAGGTGAAATAATTAAATTCAAATAAATATAAAAATAAAAGTTGATTAAAATGGACAAAGGTCCCAAAAGTGCATATAATGAAATATATATCAATCCATCTATCTCCGTGGCTCTACGGAACTCGAAAGTTCTTGGCTGCTGCAACCACACATCTCCAAGTATCCCTATCCTGAGCCACAACCCTACAATCCCTACCCTCTCCCACCTCATTCACATCCCTTCCTACATTGTCCATCCACCGTGTCTTTTCCAATCGGACGTTTCCTAATCGGTCTTCCCACCAATATATTTTTCGCCATTCTTTCCTCTCCCATTTTAGCCAAGGACCCTCCACATTGTAGCCTTCTCGATTTTATAATCCTAGCTATGTCTGGAGATTCATAGAGATCATGCAATTAATTCCTCGTTAATAAATGTTGCGAAGAATCCTATTATCAAATACTCTAAATCTACTCTCGTCTCCTAAGCTCATAGATCGTGCAATCATGTGGAGCAAACCTGAACTCATCTGAAAACAAAACTCCTCTTCAAAATCATCTAATGTCTAATTTGCATATCGTTGAGCAATTCCTAGGCTCAAAATTCGATGAGCCCTTAAAAGAGGAACTATTGCTGCTCTTCTTGATTACATACCAGCTTCTTGCAGATATGATATATTCATACTGTGGAACTAGAATTACTGTTCATAGTATTTTCCAATAAACCACTCAAGTGATTGCTTGTGAAAAATTCCTAGAAAGTTGAATAAATCGGTTTCGTACTCCTTGGGCAACATTGTCATCGTCTTCTTGATAATTTTCAGTCTCTAAGGCTTTTGAAGAATCATAGATTGATTAATCTCTTGGCGTCTTGGAATTTTACTTTGGTTCATCCCTTCTCCAGGTAATGTTATGATCCTAACAGAATCATGTTCTGACAAATGGTAACTCCGATTCAGTTTTATTTAATTTTAATTAAGAAATCAATGTGAGACTTTTTTGTAAAAATTAAAGTTATTGATAATGGAAAGAAAAATTTGTACAAGAAAAGAGAGAGAAATGTTTTTAAAATGTTGCTTAAAATAATCTTAAGAAGACAAATTAGTTTAAAGGATTTTTTTTATTTGAATAAAAGAATATTTAATTCAATTTTGTTATTTGAGTATTTTATTAATAATATTTTTATCATTATAATATTTAAATTTTAAAATACAATTTTATTTAATATTTTGATAAAATTAATAGTCATACGAAAAATTTTGCACAGCAGTGTATATTAATTTAAATAAAAATTCAAACAAGTTTGTAACCTGGATAATGTTTTAAAAGCCGGGAGCAGTTTTTATTTTATTTAGAAATTTCCTTTTAAAAAATAATATTATGTTACTAAATCATTTAATTAATCACAATAATACAAAGTAAGATGTATTCTTTCTTTATTCTCTATGCTGAATTAATTTTATAATATTAATAGCACGATCTCCTATGACACACAAACAGAAACATCCATCAGCCGACCAAATACACATCACATAAATAAACATAGGAGATAATTTCAAAGATTCTAATATAGCCGTAATAATGTATATATAATATGATAATAATTATAATAATAATAATATCTAGAATATTCTATGAAATAATGAAATGTATATATATTATACATATATTAATAATATGTTATATAATACATATAATATATGGAATTGGTAAAATTAATTCTAATCATTAGAATCTAATGAGACAATTTAAAAAAAAGGTTTATGTTTTATGTCGAAATATTCTACAGTACATATATCTTATATACAAATTTCCACTCCATACATATATATTATAAATTTACATAACCCCGAAAAGGCAAAAACAAAAAAAGAATTGATCCTCGTCCTTTTTTTTAAAGCAGCAGCACATAGCTACATTTTCTTCCTTTTTCTTCGAATTCTCTCTTTTACGCGTATTTTACTTTTTTTTTTACTTGTCTTCTTTCCATCATCATTTGTTCCCTGAATGAATGAACTCGTTTTTGCAAATGTTTCCCTTCTATTCTCTTTTCCTACAATTGATTTATAAAAGGATTTCTTATTTCTTTACATTTAATATATGCATATATTGAATGAATAATTCTTGTTTATTATTGAAGAGTTATAACTTTTCTAATTTTAATTTTATGCTTTTTTTTGTAAGCAATGAATTATCATTAAAAAATTTCTTCAAAATATTTTTCATAAGATATTTTAAATCAATCTTAATTCAAACAATATACATTTTTATTAACTATGAATTAATATTTCTGTAAAAATTTCTGGGGGTTTGGCAGATAGTTATTCTTGCGAGTAACTGGCAACTAAAAGAGGTTGAACGGGAACTAATAAACTCGTTTCATGAAAGAAAAGCAAGGCAATTCGATACCATGAATCTATATTCCTTTTTACCGACCGACTATCACACCAAATTTCACATGTTCAGATTTTTACATATCTCCACGAATCATTCACTTAGTATTGGGTTTATTCTCGGGAAAAATCATCTTCATTAGTTTTTTTTTAATTTAAAATTATATGACGTCACAGCCAGCGCCTCCTTATATATTATAAATAAAATAAAATTAAAAATATTTATGTTATATCCATATCTCTTTTTTATTGCATTAATAGAAATATTAAAATTATCTGAAATTGTTTTATTAACTTTGTGAAATTAATTTATTTCAAACCGTCGGTCGGTTCTGTGCCTGGCCACAGGTCAACTTATTATATTTTTATATAATTAGTAGTGTTTATGTAAGGCTTGATCCACTTACTTAATGAAAAATAAACTTTTTTCCAAATGTGCCACTCAGAAGCTAAAGCGATTAACTCCACATTTAAAGAAACTGAGAAGAAAAAGTTCTCAGCTTGTAGGAAATTCAGGTTTATTGATTACAGAAAAATGTACTTTGCATTGCAATATTAAGTTCATTATTCACTTTATATGTTGCAGATTACCTTACATTACATTACATGACATTACTAGCAAAATTTTAAAAATTGGAGTAAATAAATATTAAAAATAAAATATAGATTGGATTGTAAAAGATACGAACCAAACGGACAGAATAGCTGACTGTTGTTTCAAATTTTTTTTCTTTTGTTATAGGAATTGTTTCATTTCTCAAATGAATCCACTCGAGATTTTTATCACGAGGTGTAAATGCAACCAACCCTCTAATATAGCAGGTTGGGGAGAAATGATAGTGGAAAATAGGGAAAACTTTATGCCACCCCCAGACTCACTTTAAAGTCTCTATTTTATTATTTTTATGTGCGTTTGGGAAGCTTGGTTACGACCCTCCGGAGTTTTGATGGGGCTACTTTTCCATAGGGTGAGAGAGCGGCAAAGGGGTTAGTAGCCATCCAAGGGGATGGAAAAGGCCAAGCAAACTATGACGTGTCCAAATAAAAATATCATTTTAAGATTTGCCCATCAACGAGAGGCAGACAGCACTCACTCACCTCATCCCCCAGGCCCATCTCCACCACCAACCCCATTCATGAAATATTTATTTTCTCAGAGGATGAATCGAGCGTGAAATTTTAAACTTATTATATATAGATCATACCTTGAGGCGGATCATCATCTATGCAAGACAAGTGAGCGCTTTATAGAGAACTCATTTTGAATACCGAGAGGAGAAAATTTAAATGTCAGAGAGAATGAGATAAAAAAAAAATGAAATTATTTTTATTAAATAATCATTAAATCTGTCTGATGGTCATACTCTCTTTTATTTATTTATTTTTTTTTTTTTTTGTTTTATTTTTTTTATTTATTAAATGTTAGTCATCTACATTACCCACAGGGATCTGTAATGCCTATAAGAGATTTTGGAGAGTGAGTGGTGGAGGAGCTTACGTTTGTAGAATTAAAAGGATCTTACACAGAACTGTCTCAAACATCCTAAACTCTTTTAATCCTTTTAAGAAAAAAAGAAATGTAAATTTGAAATATACAAATTATTTTGAGATTAATCATTTTTAACTTTATTAATATAATAATATTTATAATTTTAGTTGTTATTATTATTATTATTATTATTATTTTGTAACGATTACTTAAAGTGATTAAAATAATTTAATGTAATTAAATTAGATTATATTAAAATATTCAAATCTATTTATATTAAATACCAAATATAATTTAAAATTGGAATGATATCTATTTATATAATTTTATTTTAGATTTAATGATTTAAATGAAAATGACCTAAATAAATTTAATGATTATTTAATATCAAATTGGTTCTAATAACAATACAGATAATTAAAAGCTTACAAATACTTTTGTATATTTAACTAGAAGACCCGGCAAAGCTTCGCTTTTGCATGTGTGTCTGTATACATATATACGTATGTGATAACTGAACACTTAATAATAATAATAATAATAATAATAATGTATTAAATGAATATAATTGAAAATTTAGTTTTAATTGAACTTTTTGTTTTGTTTTTTATTTTTATTGGAATTATTACAAATAATAATATATATATATATATATGTAAAATTGTATTTGGCGTCATCTAATGGAGTTAGTGTATTTAGTGTATTTACTGTTAGTTAATACTTCATATGGGCAGTGACGAGTATTATAAACATAAACAAGATTTATCTCATATTTAGTAAAATTGTGAATATTAAAATAAAACTGATAAAAGAACAGAAATTCAATTCTCTAGGTATGTGAAAGTAAATGTATTTAAATGTATTAAATGTATTTTATAATTTTTATCAATTAATAAAAACTCTAGTTCCAGAGCATTGTTTTCTTCTTTGAAAATCCTTTCTCAGTATTACAAATTGAATTTCTATTCCAAAATAAAATGAGTCCATTAGAAAAATTATACCTTCATATTATAAAGAAAGAAGAGAATGTATTTGAACTGGAAGCGTTATCTTGGGACAAAA
The DNA here is from genome assembly GCA_963082975.1 of Labia minor. Classification (NCBI taxonomy): domain Eukaryota; kingdom Metazoa; phylum Arthropoda; class Insecta; order Dermaptera; family Spongiphoridae; genus Labia; species Labia minor. The sequence continues at coordinate 43,565,167 of OY720350.1, read as the reverse complement.
TAACATGGTATGTATTACCGAATGATATCAAAGGAATCAATAAATATCCTACACTGCTCAAAATAAAAAGTATAACAAACAGCATGACTTCAATTACAAAAATTAATGGATATAGAAAAGTATCAGTGCCATTTAAGCAAGAACTAAAGGAAATTTTTTTGGATGAGGGTGGAAACTTTTGCATTGGAGAGCATATGTTAGAAGAATTGGAAATTAGTGAGAATAAGATAAAAAATGAGGTATCTAAAGAAGAAAGTCTGTCAGAAAGAATTCGAGAATTGGAAAAACAATTATACAAAACCAACAAAGTGGATTTACAGAAAGTAGAAAAAAAATTTTTAATTGATAAATTTAATAGACAGAAATATGATGCCTTACCTTGGATAGAGTCTTTTGAGAAAGAGTGTGATAGACTTAATGTTGAAAATGATAGTGATAAAGTGGAATGCCTTAAGTTATTTATAGAGGGGTGTGCCCTAGGATGGTATACCTCCAATATAAAAAAACTATCTTTGAATGATTGGAAACAATGGAAAGTATCATTTATATTGGTTTTTGAAAATAAAACTTGGACTCCAATTCGACAGGCCTTTAATTATAAATATATGAATGGATCATTGATTGAATTCATTATAAAAAAAGAAAATTTATTATTAGGAATTGATCAAATAATACCAGAAATAATTCGAACTTATCAAATAGTAACCTCTCTTCCTGTGGAAGTACAAAATCAAATTGACAGAGAAAAAGTACATACATTTGATGACTTAATGAAGGAAATAAAAAAAATTGATGAATCCTACAGTATAAGTAAGAACTTTGAGAGAAAAATTTCTCCTGAAACTACCAAGAGAAATACATATTATAATCAAAATAAAATTAAAACATTGGATAAAAAGAACAAACAGCCTTGTGAAATATGTGAATCTTTAGGCTTTTATAGATTTCATCCAGTTCAATTTTGCTGGAATAATAAAAAAAAAACTTTACCAATCAATAGAGTTAACAATTTAGAGATTGAGGAACAAGATTGTAACGAAGAAACTTCATGTGAGTACCAAAAAAACTAAAATGCCCGGAAAAATCCATTCCCAATTCTTTAATAAAAATTCCAATAATAATTGATAAAAACAAGCGGATTACAGCAGTTTATGATAATGGATCTACTAATTCATTAATTAATAATAAAATTGTAAATTTATTAAATTGTAGATTAAACAATAATGAAAGCTTGCTTAAAACTATTACTGGGGTGGATTTTTGTAATAACCGGGCAACTGTACGCTTAAAAATAGGTGAAATAGAAGATGAAGTAGAAGTGCTAGTAATAAAAAATGATAATTTTAAATATGATTTATTACTAGGTCTGGATGTAATAAAGAAATATAGACTCATCCAGGATGAAAATTTGAATATAAAACAAAAACTTGATAATAAAATAATAGACATAAATAGGCTAGAAGAAAAACTGAAAGGAGATAATATAAATTTGAAAAATATTGAAGAAGAAAAGAAAAATATTATTACCCAATTGATAAATAATCACAAATTAAATTTTGCTAAACATAAATTTGATGTAGGACGAATTGGTAATGGAGAAGGTCAAATTAAATTAAAAGAAGAAAAATATGTTGCAAAAAAACCTTATCGGTGTTCATTTCAAGATCAAGAAGAGATAGATAACCAAATAGAACAACTGTTAAAATATGATTTAATAGAAGAATCAAATTCTCCATTCGCTTCGCCAGTAACTTTATGTTTTAAAAAAGAAGATGGTAGAAGAACCCGATTATGTGTAGACTTCAGAGAGTTAAATCAGTTAGTTGTTCCGGAACCACAACCATTTCCTAGAATAGAGGATTTGGTAGTGCACGTAGGTGGTTGTAAATGGTACACAGCATTAGATGTTAACTCAGCTTTTTGGTCCATACCTATCAGGGTGAAAGACAGAAAGAAAACAGCATTTATAACCCAAAAAGGACATTGGCAGTGGAAAGTTCTTCCATTTGGCTTTAAAAATAGTCCTGCGATATTTCAAAGAATGCTTTCTAGTATATTGAGACGTTACAAGTTGGAAAAATTTTGTTTAAATTACATAGATGATGTCCTTATTTTTTCCAAAACATTTAGTGAACATTTAAATCATCTAAAATTAGTTTTTAAAGCCATTAAACTTGAAGGAATTAAATTGAAGTTAGAAAAATGCGTTTTTGCCACAAATTCAATAAAATTTTTAGGGCATGTGATTGAGAATGGTAAAATTAGCCCAATTAATGATAACCTTATTGCAATCAAGGAGTTTAAAAGACCTACAACAAGAAAAATGGTACGTCAACTGTTGGGAAAAATTAATTTTTATCATAAATTTATAGATCATTGTACCCAACGATTATCTCCATTACATAATCTTTTAAAAAAAAATGAAAAATTTATTTGGTCCCAGGAATGTGAAAAGTGTTTTCAAGAAATTAAACAATATTTATCTTCAACTCCAATTTTATCAATTTACGATCATGAAAAAGATATCGTTTTAGAGACAGACGCATCAAGAATGGGCCTTGGCGGGGTCCTAAAACAAAAACAAGAAGATGGGTTACTACATCCTATAGGATATTTTTCAAAAAAACTAACCCCAAGTCAAAAAAAGAAAGAGATAATTTTCTTGGAATGCTTAGCAATTAAAGAAGCAATTGTTTATTGGCAGCATTATTTGATTGGAAAATCATTTATTGTAACTTCTGATCACAAACCATTAATAAATTTAAAATCCAAATCAAGAACGGATGAAGCCTTAGGTGATTTGATTTTATATTTATCACAATATGATTTTAAAATTATATATAAAAAAGGAACAGATAATATAGAGGCGGATTCATTATCTAGGAATCCAGTTTTGGAAGAATTTCAAAATGAAGATGATTGTATTAAAATAAATAACATGATCCAAATAGAAGAAATAATAAAAGATCAAAAGACAATAAAAAAGGAAATTGAAAATTCAAAGAAAATTTTAAAAGAAGGTGAAATAAATTTTAAGATTCTAAATAATAGAAAAAGAATATTTATATCTGAAAAATTTGGATCAAAATTAATAAAAAAAATTCACAACGTGTATGGACATATAGGCATCAAACAAATAGCTGAAAAAATAAGACCACATTACTATTTTTATAATATGGATAGTTTAATAAAAGACATTTGTTGGACTTGTGAGATATGCAATAAAAATAAAACCAGAACAAGAAGGCCAATAGGCTTATTATCTCAATTAGGACCAGCAGAATACCCTTTTCACATAATGTCTATGGATACTATAGGAGGCTTTAGTGGAAATAATTCCGAAAAAAAATATTTACATATATTAGTAGATCACTTCTCTAGATATGTATGGCATTTAACTTCAAAAGGACAAATGACACAAGATTTTATTAAGTTAATTAAAAATATCACAGAAAAAAATAAGATAGAAATATTATTGGTGGACAGGTACAGCGCTCTCAATTCTAATAAATTCAAAGATTTTATAAATAAAGAGAATATTAAACTAATTTATACTTGTGTAGATAGTCCACAATCTAACGGACTAAATGAACGCTTGAATCAAACATTAGTGAACAGAATCCGATGTAGGATGGATTAGATGAGAAAGTCAAAGGCGTGGACAACGATTGCAAATTCCTGTATTGAAGAGTATAACAACACAATTCACTCAAGCACAAGATTCGCGCCTATGTATTTGTTATATGGAAATCAATCTGAAATAGTGCCCAAAGAATTAAAAAGAGATCCAGAATTAAAAATAGACAGACAGAAAGCAATAATGAATGCTATGATAAGTGCTAAAAGAAATAGTAAGAGGATGAACAAAAATAAATATGATTATGAATTTAAAGAAGGAGAATTGGTCTACATATCAAATGGAAACAAGCTAAATAGAAATAAATTGGATAGAGTGAGAGAAGGACCATTTGTAATAAAGAGAAAGATTGCAAGTTCAATATATGAAGTAGAAACGGACAGAAAACGAAGAGAGGTAAATTTGTTCCATAGCAATAAATTAGTTCCTTACTCTTTTTATCAGATTGAAAAAAAGAGTCAATAAGGAGGGTTGATGTAAAATTGTATTTGGCGTCATCTAATGGAGTTAGTGTATTTAGTGTATTTACTGTTAGTTAATACTTCATATGGGCAGTGACGAGTATTATAAACATAAACAAGATTTATCTCATATTTAGTAAAATTGTGAATATTAAAATAAAACTGATAAAAGAACAGAAATTCAATTCTCTAGGTATGTGAAAGTAAATGTATTTAAATGTATTAAATGTATTTTATAATTTTTATCAATTAATAAAAACTCTAGTTCCAGAGCATTGTTTTCTTCTTTGAAAATCCTTTCTCAGTATTACATATATATATATATATATATTTTTATTACAACTGTTATTAAGGGTATGTTATTTTTGACAGTTTAAAAAAAATTTAAAATATTAAGTAATAAAATTTATCAAAATAATAAGTTGAAAAGATTTCCAATTATTTTTATTTATTTATTGTAAATTTTTCAATGTAACCATGGTAACCATGAATAGACTTATACCAAAATATTACTAATTAAATTAATTTTGGATTTAACAACACGAAAACCTTCCTTGGTATGCCCACAACAATCCCTGAAAGTTTCATCGCAAGTGTAGTTTTTGAGTTTAGGCGAGACAGACATACAGACAGACATTCCCTTTTATATATATAGATTAATAATTGAAGATTTTTTTTTAATATACAAAAAAAAAAAATAAAATAAAATAAAAAAAAAAATAAAAAAAAAAAATAAAAAAAATTAGCTGGATTGTCTCCACTCGACTATCTCGCAATTTGAATTGGATTAAATAACATAATATATTATATTTAAATTAAATTTATTTAATTATTATAAATTAATAAATAATATTTATTAAACCAGCGCATGTTTGGCTTTTTATTGATGGTACCATGGCACGTGTTGGCGCGTGAGATTTGCAGTGTTAAAAAATTAATTCTGGTACTTTCAGCAATTCAATCAAGCTGAAATTCTATATATAGCAGTTTTATACAATTATTAATCATGTGAAAAATTATCAAACATATATTTTTATTTTTACGGTTACTTTAGAGGAAAAAAAATCAAAACGTTGTAGGTAATGACCCTCTTCCGGTTGAGCTACATTTCTCAAAAGTTGATAGAAAACTATGAATTTTGAATAATGTCCATGTACCAAATTTCATCATTCTAGCTCAAACCGTTTTTGCGTAATCTTGTCTACATACACACACACATATATACACACACACACACACACAGACATTTTTCTCAACCTTAGTGAAAATGATTCAGGAACCTTCAAAACGTATAAAAACATCAAAATCTCAACATCGAAAATTTTCATGATCGCAATACTATCTCTGGCGAGATAGTAAAAAATAACAATAAAAAATAAAAAAAATTTTCAAAATTTTTCTTTTCATCTATTAGTTACATAAATTTCATATGCCTGAATAAATCCGGATCTTTGGAATAAAATCTGTCTTTAAAAGTTACAATTAAATACTGATTTATTATAGAACAAAGTGGATAAGAATTTATTTAAGTATTTATATTTTTTTTTTTATTTTTTATTTACTTATTGGGGAATATTATAATATAGTAATAAATCTTAACAATGAGCAAAATAACAAAAATTTTTCTTAATTTTTTTTTCTTCTTTTTTTATAACTTTGATTGTGGTTAAGAAAACATTCCCTTGAATAAATTTAAGATTATTTATGAAAACAACCAAGAAGAATGAACGAACGAAGAAGCGATCGAGAGTAGCGTCGGTGGTTGGTTTCCTTTGCGTGGCTATGGTGGTGGTTATTGTTGTTGTTGTTGTTGTTTTGTTGTTATTGTTGTTATAAATTATACTAGATCGTATTCTAATTAATGGCGAAATGCATCTGTGGATTCTTTCTCTCTCTCTCTCTCTCTTTTCGCTTCTCTCTCTTACTTCCCCTCCTTTTATCCATATCTTATTTATTCCACTAAATCTAAAGCAAATAATAAATGTATCTTGTTTATTAATTAAACGCCCTCATAAATCTGTAGAAGATTAAAATCGCTCTTTAGTTCTAATTATTTGCCATTATTACTTAACGTTTACCTATAATTATATTTTCTGTGTGTTTAAATATCACAAAAAATAAAAAATAATAACAATTATCAAGCTTTCAACATTTACTTTATAAAGTTATTTATTATTAATTGCTAAAATGATTATAATAAAAAAAATAAATAAATTTGAAATATTTATACTATTACCATATAATAAATATTTGTAATTCTTTATTGAAGTTCATATTCTACATTTTTTACATTTTATGAAATTGCGAGGTTTTACCACTTGTTCTTATTAACTTTTGTAGATATGTTTTTTACACTGTACTACACTCTTTACATATTAATATTAATTATTTGAGTTTTTATAAATGAAATATTCCCATAAACAATAATGAAAATCTAATGTCCCGATTTTGGACATAGAAACTGGTTTTTTACACACAATTATTTTTTTACTACAGTTGTAAAGTGTATATTGTAGAGTAAATGAGAAAGACAACTATTATTGAATTGAAAACTGTTAATTGAATTTAAAAATTTATCAATCAAAAGTCAGAAAAAGAATAAAACAACAAAATAGAAAGATTTGAATTCATAAGAAAGATTGAATTTAAGGATTAGTTTCAAATCTTGGTTCCTTAAAATAAATTAGATACTAACTAACAGAGCATTATATAATCAGTCTACAACAGGGATGAGCAACTCACGCCCCACCGAACCATCAAACATTAGTACAATATCATTGTATTGATATCCTAAAAACTGGACCTTTTGATTACTGTTAAGTGAAATATAATTGTAATAACATCTACAACAATAAAACGATATTTTGAGGCCTTCAAAGAGACATGTATTATATGTATTATTCATTAAATATTTTAACTTTATCAAATTGTTTTTTTGACTGAAGCTCCGCAAGAAATATGGCCCACCAATAAATCTCGAACTTTCGTTTGGTTATTTGATAAAAAAAGGATTCTGACCCCTGAATTAGAACATGAGTGGTATTAAGAACAAGACGCAAAAATTAGCAAAAATGTGATCCTAACTTTTTTTATACACTTATGGACTAAATTCGAGCGATCTATTTTTTTTAACTTCATTTATTTCATCCAGTCATCAGATTGTAAAGGTGTAATATTTTAGATATTTAATTGCAATTAATAATAAAAATAAATTGTTTTTGTGTATTATATTAAAGCTTTTTGATTTATCGACAATGGACGAACATACGAGCATCAATTACACTTTATTTCAACTTAAAAGGGATACACCAACCAATATAATTATACAAGTTGTTTCGTTAATTCAAACCGGGCCAACATGGAGTTTTTTTTCACAACAATAAATAAGTTGACCTGTGGCCAGGTCCGAACCGACCGACGGTTTGAAGTAAATTAATTTCCAGCTACAGAATCAATTTCAAATAATTTTAATATATCTATTAATGTAATAAAAAACAGATATGGGTATAACATAAATATTTTTAATTTTATTTTATTTAGAATATATATGCAAGACAAGGCTGTGACGTCATGAATGACTGGATGACGTCATATAATTTTAAATTAAGAAAAAACTAATAAAGATGATTTTTCTCGAGGATAAAACCAATACAAAATGAAAATTGGTGTGAAAATAACCCTTCCCTTCCTATCGTTTGATCACTAATACTACCACTTCCGGTTTCCGGATTTGCACCAAAAGTTGATCAATTCATCATACTGATGCATTAAGTAAATATACCAAATTTCATCAAAATCCGTTTAGCCGTTCAAGCTGTACATATCTATACGGACGGACAGACGAACAGGCATGAGGCTAAAAATACTTTTTTCTGTTAAGAAAATGCATGATCCGTGGAGATATTTAAAAATTTCGACATGTGAAATTTGATTTGAAAACAATACCTCCCTTACTATCGTCGGTCGGTAAAAAGGGGACTATCATAACGTATGGTTGCGCAGCAATTAGAAAGGGGACATCATAATCTATTGTTGCACAACAATTAATTTGAACTCGTTCAACGGTTAAAAGAATACCATCGTATGAAACCTATGTTAAAATTCGGATGACCATTTAATAACACAAACTACACTCGGCAAAAACTTTTTATATTCTTAAAGATCTGAAATATAACGCTATTTTTGTTCTTTTTTTTTGATATCTTGAATATGAGATAAGACAAGTTTAAAAAGAAATTCGCGGCTTGATTTTTTTGTATATATATATATATATATATATATAAAAACCAATTTAGTATATATATATATATATATATTTACATCTTTTGGTCCGTGTGTCACGATATTTCTAAGGTACTTGCTCTTTTATTTTTGCTTAATTTAGAATTTTTTAACTTGATGATTATTATACGAATTCATAACTACTCTATTCTGATAAAATGAATTATGTATATTACCCAAATGGAGTTCCAAGAGAGAAAGGGCGTAACCAGACACGCACTCTAGTTATTTACGTAATTTGTTTATAGTTATCTTATTTAAAAAATTAACTTCGTTATTGGATTATTTCTTTAATTCTATTTTCATATTTGTGTAGAACCTATTTATTATAGAATTATCTCTATTGTACATAATAACAATCATAATTTATTAAACATCATTCAAAATAGAAATGATCTCATTCCACTAATCAAAATCAAATTTTCTTCTTTGAGCTTATTTAGTTTTAAATGTCATTTAATTCAAATTTATTTATTTGTAGAAAAAATTATATCATATATATATAAATATATAGATATAGATATTGAACAACAACAGCAAAAAATTATATGGCAACCAAAGCAAAAGCCTTCCAGTTAATGCATTTTAAATTATATTTGTAATGGTGTTTTCTCCCGACTGATAAAAATTCTAAATTGCCCGTTTTGTTATGTTTTTGTTTGGTGGTTTGTATTGGTTTTGTCATTTCCATAGAATAAATCACAATCAACCACATCTGGCCTCTATGCACACAGCACAAGTAACAATAAATGTATCTGAGTGGTCCTTTAGACGCTAGACCCCTCTTCTAAGGTCTTTTCACTCACTTGCTCTTGCACCCTCTTCGATTCACAATACAATTCAATAAAACACAAAATTACTATGAATTATTATTATTATTATTATTATTATTATTATTATTATTATTTATAATAATATAAAGGTTGAATTTATATGACTTATGGCCTGACTTTCTATATAATTGAGAAATCGAAAGTATGAGAGAAGAAAGCCTATAGGAAAAGGGATTTTGCTCAAATATACGACATTTAATAAATCCTTTTGAATAAACAATATAATAAGTTGATTATTAAATAATAATAATTGAATTATGAAATTTATTTAAAATATAAACATTAAAATTATATTAAGGTAGTTTGACTTGAAGTTTATCCAAATTAAATAATGAAAAACTAAAAAAAAATTTCTAGTATATAATTTTTTTAGTTATTATATTAAAAAGTAAGGTGCCTACTCCTGTGACGTAGATTTGCCACAGTGACGTAATGACTGCATTGCAACAAACAATATAATAATTTAACAATTTGTATAACTTGGAACGGTACTGGTATCATTTAGTCCTTCCCTCAACGGATTGGAAAAAAATACCAGTGCCTTATCCTGATTGATTTTTGATATGAAATATTTTCTGGAAATTTCGTGTTTTTGAGAGAAAAATTAATATAATTTGCATATAAATTGGGGTGGGGGCCATGTTTTGACTGTTATAGTATGACTTATGATCACAAGAGGGCGAGACCTTCACCTTGCCCAGTAGATAGCGCAATTATATACAATTTGAATTTAAATATATATTAACACAATTTTTTTTAATTAGTGATAATTGCAAAATTTCCCTAAACATTTAAGTTAAATTCATACTAAAGTCATTCAAAAAATCTCTTGACCTAAAGCCAAGCTTGGTTGAAGGTATCGCCCTCTTGGGGACAATCATTTCTATCTCGGAACCATGGATGTAAATAATTACCCTTGGAACTATACATTAAAATTTTATCAATTTTTATTAATAAAATATATTTAAGTTTATAATAATAATTATCATATCTTCAAATCAGTATCGTAAGAAATTTTAAGATTTGTATTGGCTTAACACACATATCTTGTTTTTTCTGAATACCATCAACATTACTCTGCTCTAGCGAACAGACGTCACACTCTGTTTTTGGTCATAATAATACACACAATTTTTAATTAATGTAGTGCAAATTTTGTAATTACCCTATTATAATTTCAAATGGTTGTTTTATTATAATTAAAAATGTAATCATTATTTTGTAAATAAATTTTATTATTAATTATAAACTTAATTTAATTGAAGTATATTATTAGTTAATAATAAACTTATTATGATGTTTCTTCTCAAGGTTTTGTTAAATTTCGTATATTTGAGTAAAATCCTTTTTCCTCTGTTTTCTTTCTCTCACACACTTTCGGTTTGAAAATTAATGTAATTTTTTGGTATTAAAATTCCTTACCTTGATAAATAACTGAAGAGATACTTCGAATATAAACAATTCTAAGAAAATAATATGACAACGGGATTTGGAAATTTGAATGTAAATAGAAGTATTTATCTTATATATTTATAAAATATACAATTTATATACGAGGGTGGGATGAAAAGTTTCCGATCTGACCAAGAAAAACGATGTTTTTCAATTTTTCTTTTGTTTTATTTTTCAAAATTCAAAATAGCTGAGACCTGTACGATGTCAGCTGAACGTGTGCGAAATATTTTTATCAAAACCATTTGAATATGGAAACCTATGTGCAATGTGGGTGCCGCATTTCCTAACGTTAGACCAAAATTGCTTCGAAAAACCATTTCTAACGACAATTTGGCGCTGTAGGCATAATCCAAACGAATTTTTACGTCGATTCATAACTGTCGATGAGACTTAAATTAAATTAAATCAAATTTAATTAATTAATTTATTAATTTATTAATTAATTAAATTAATTAGAACACCGTTATGAGAAATGTATCAGTGTTGATGGAGATTATGTTGAAAAATATAGCAAAAAAAAAAAAAATTTAAAAACATCGTTTTTCTTGGCCAGGTCGGAAACTTTTCATCCCACCCTCGTAGAATTCACTTTCAATTTAATTTAATTAATTTTTTTTAATAAGAGAAATTTTTTTTTCAGATGCCTGTTCCTCAACCCATTGAAACGATAATTTACAGATTGGAAACGAAAAGGAGTGATAGGTAAAAAAAAACTGTCCATTGGAGGCTCGGAATGGTGACTAGTGACATGAGCTTATATGGGTCACTAACGCTAAAGTAGATCTCGACTTCACAAGAAGAATCTTATCATTACCCGTATGTTTTAAAAGAAATTTTCGCATTAATCATGACTAGTATATTTGTCAAAAAATAAGATTTTTTAAAAATTAATGTCAAAACAGGGTCTATCACGATTCTATAATGTATTTATTACTATTTTTTTAAAAAAAGATGCATTTAAACAGAAATATGCCCATAATTACTAATAAATTAATATTAGTTTAATTTTTATAAAAAAAAATTGATATCCACTGTAAAAACCAAACCATATAAAAATTTTGAATTTTCTCAATCCTTACCTTTTAATGAAACTTTCCTGTATTTATTTGAAATAACAAAATTGCAAAATTAGATAAGTCAATTCTCGTTTCTTAATACGCTTTTAATCATCTGTTATAAGTAAAGTACACTCTCCTTGGTTAATGTTATACTCTTATATTAGTTTGTGTGGGTAGTTGTCGGAGTGGAGTAGAAGAAAGAGGTATTATCCCTTTTGGGCAGACCAAGAGGCTTATATAGTCTAAAAGAAAGAGACCGGGTTAATCTTTCTATCTTACTCAACCCCATCATCTCGGTACTGTCCTCTAATCCCACTATCCTTCTTATTCTTATTCACCTCTCAGATACATTTATTTAATCAGAATAAGAAAGAATATAGAATTCAATTTCCCTCGCATTGAAAACATTAAGTTCAAATTTTCTTTTATTTTCTATATTTTTTCAAATAAAAATTAAAATATCATTTTCATACTCTGAATTTATATATTACTAGCTGCTCAGAGCGCCTTCGGCGCTCTTCACACCTAGACGGGGGCTCCGCCCCCTGTACCCCCGAGTTGTACATAGTATTTTGTGGTTGAAAGTATTAAAAGGTTTTCATCCATTTTGTTTCAATCAGTATATTACATAAAACATTCATTTCTTTTTGTGTTCTTATTTAAAAAATATATTTTAATTTAATCACTATATTAATTATATATATTATTATTGTATATGTTATATCTATCTACCTATGTGGCTCAAAGATACTCTAAAGTTCTTAGCCGCAACAACCACATTTCTCCAAGTGTCCCTATCCTGAGCCCTTATTCCATCTCTCTTACGTCCCTTCCTACGCGTCATTGGTTTTCCAAGCGGACGTTTTCCAATCGGTCTTCCCACCAATATCTTTTTCCTCTCCCATTCTTGCCACGTGCCCTGCCTATCGCAGCTTTTTCCCTTTTATAACCCTAACTATTTCTGAAGATGCAGAGAGGCCATGCAATTTCTTGTTATACAGTCTCCCTCATACCCGGTGACCTCATCTTTCTTTGGCCAATAAATGCAGGGAAGAATCCTATTCTCAAATACTCTGAATCTACTCTCATCTCCAAGGGTCATAGACCATGCCTCCCACCCATATAATGCAACAGGCAAAATAATCTTTTTATATATTCCCTTTGATAATAATTTTGAAGAGATAAGCCTCTTTATTGCAGATAACAGGCGTTTCCCGATTGCAACCCCGATTTAAATTCTTCTCAGGAGAGAGGAAAAAAGGAAGCTTTTGGAACGTTAGGGATAATTTATGCAATAGGAGCAATTGGGTTGTTGGGATTTATTGTGTGAGCTCATCATATGTTTACTGTTGGTATAGATGTAGATACGCGAGCTTATTTTACTTCAGCAACAATGATTATTGCAGTTCCTACTGGTATTAAAATCTTTAGTTGGTTAGCAACTTTGCATGGGGCTCAATTACATTTTTCTTCGCTCAAATATTATTATCCTTCGTGATTACATTCAATTTTTCTACATATTCAAATTCTACATTTTGTATCTTAAGATTTTGTATGTTAATACTCTTCCTCTTTGTTACTAAATATTTTTTCTTATCACTATTAATTTCAAACCTCCATTAAATTTTCCTCGCTATCTGTAATTGCAATTGCCGAATCTCCTATTATATTTAAGTCGTCTGAGTAACCTAATATTTTACAATTGATTTCCGCATCTTATTCTTTCTTTACTACCTTCAAGAGAAATTTGAAGATCGAAAATTTGAAAAAGTTTATCCGGATCTATTGAGTTATGCGTATGTTTTACTAAAGTCTACAAATAATTAGTGAACAGAAATATTGAATTCGCGGTTTTGTTCCTAATATCTGTCATAATAAAAATATCTTAATTAATGTTGGTCGATTTGGCCTGAACCCGCAATGATATCTCCTAATATTTCCTCCGCCTATAGTTTATAAGTATTGTATATGTTATAATAGAGTATAATATTTCTTGATCATTACATTTTGGTATTTTATTTTCATTGCTAGATTATTATTGAATATTTTTAATTATAATGAAACTTGAGAAAATGCAAAAATAGAGACTTGAGACAATTTATAAAAATTAACGGTATAAAACTATAGATAAATGACCAATATATACATTCATTAATAGTATTAATTTAAATTAATTGATTTATTTGTTTTTTTTATTATTAAGTTCATTTATTAATTTTTTTAGATCATAGTTATTTTCCTTAAAAGAAACTTAAATTCTGTGGTGCTAGGGGATTTGAAAATTATTCGTCGCAATATGAAGATTTCGCTTACAGTTTCTGTCATGTCCGACCTCCATCCAACAGTTATTTTCTGTTAAGTTTTTTGCTTCTCTTAATCATGTGATCTATATATTTAATTTTTTTTGATTCATTATAATAAAATTTAAACAAATAAAAATTTTTACTTTGTTAATTTATATAAATTTCAATATAAACTGATTGTGAGTGATACGCTTAGCCAATACTCTGAATATTTTGTGTACAAAAATATTGAATGTTCTTAGCGAGATTTGATATAATGTTGTACGATTTGTCCTAAATCTGAATTAGAAGAAAATTATAAATTGCATTAAAATGAGACCTTTTAGAATAAATTATTTAATTGAAATGATATTTAAATATAAGAATTTAAAAAAATATTATATTCTTTGTTTGGCAATTGTTATTTAATTATGTGCAACATGATTCGACTTGCACAGAGCATCGTTATTTTTTATTAATATCACCTAATAAAAATGAATCTTTTAAACATAATAAATAAAAAAGACATTTTAATAAATTTAAAAAATATACCCAATTTAAAAATGTCAAAAATTTAAAACAACTTTATATCATCATATTTTAATTTTTATATAATATATATATATATTTAGTAATTATTAATAGAGTAATTAAATTAAAATAAAAAACAAAGATAATATAATTCAGTCATTTTAATTCAGGTTAAATAATATTTTTTTATTATTCAATAATAAAATTTATATATTATTATATATATATTATAGAAAAGAAGAAATATTCAATTAAATAAAAAATAATTTAAGATAAAAATATGATCTAATAAATATTTTAATTAAATTGAGAACTTTTAGAATAAATTATTTAATTGAATTGATATTTGTATATTAGAATTTAAAATAAAAAGGGAAATATTATAATAATTCTTCGATTGGGAATCTCTATGATAATTCATTGTTTGAAATGATTCCGCTAGGCCGACAGTGAGCCGCGAGCTGCTCTTGAATGAACAACACGGAGAATTATCTAAACTTTAAAAAATTAATTTCTGCGGTTATTGATAAGATATTAATAAAATTTATAGCCTATGTTACTCTAGAGGTATATAAGAATATTGTGATGTAATTTCAAAGAAATCGGTTCAGCCAATTCTGAGTCTATAAAATAGTAATTTTCCGGACAGACAGACAGACAGACAGACAGACAGACAGACAGACAGACAGACAGACAGACAGACAGACAGACAGACAGACAGACAGACAGACAGACGTGAAAAATTCTAAAGTCACTTTTGGATTCTAGAGGTCATGAAACGCGAAGATATGCAAAAATTTTTAAATTCTGAGCAATGTGCAGACAAAAACCTTTTTTTATATATATAGATATCAAAAACAAACAAAATTTATTTTCTATTATATAAAATGGAAATTACCAGTGATGGTAGAAAATTAGTACATTTAGTTGATATTAAATTATAAAATATTGACATTTTATTTAAAAATAAATAAAATTTAAATAAAATATATAAGTTTAAATCTTAAAAAAAATCATTCGCTTGTCAGATGTTGATGAAAGTGGACGTAGTTAATGTGGTCTCCCAATTTTTTCTTGCAACGACTCGTTTTCTTTGCCCGCGCTTGTGCAAAGTTGTGCTAATTTGATAACTTTGTTAGTTTATTCAAGTGGTAAAGGGGCATCTGGTTTATCGAGTCTGTTTGCCATTTTTGAGGTGATTTTTCTTGTATATATTGTAAATAATTTGCTCACTTTTTTCATTGTTGACCTCATTGAACCCATAATACATATTTAAATCTATAATTAATTTCTAAACTTTTCTTTTTTTTACATTGATCTATCTTATTATAGTTCATTGTTCTTCTAATTCTAAATCTTCTCCTTTGTTCCCCTTCTCCATTCCATCCAGGGCCCTCCCCACCATCAAGTCTCCTCGATAGGCCTCGAAGGAGCAGAAGACATTTAATCTTTAATCTTCCCCTTCTCCTCTCTCCCTTCCCTTCTATCATCAAATTCAATTCTCTCACCTCTATCTGTAAATTATTAATTGTAATTAATATATATAAATTAATTAATGTACATTGATAATAGCAATAAAAGGGGTATAAATGATTAATCAAATTAATTAATTATTTTATAAGAAATTTAAAGGAATAATACTTATCTATCATAAAAAAAAATTAATAATTATTATTAACCCCATTCCTGACAAGTAAATGGAGAAATATAAATAATGCTTGGGAATTCAATTCAAGAGAAATCAGAAGTCAGAACTTCTGACGTAAAAAGACAGAGAAACCCCCCTTTCTGGGTTCTCTGTGGCGGTGATCACCCTGCAAACTACCGGGTTTGCTCCCATTACTTAAAACTCATTAAATCCAAATACCCTCTAAGATCTAAATCAGTGTCCAATCCTAAACAAAATACTTCATCCGAATTACCTATCCCTCCCATAATTTCTCAACAACAACAAGAAAAATCCTTACCTTTATCTTACTCTCAAGTCGTTCAGTCCAAACCACCCACAAAAATATTCCCTCTAGCATCAATTTCAATAATAAAATCAACAGTCAATCTAATAGTGACGAGAATGGTAACAATTCAAGCCAATTGACCAAGCTTGAAAACAGGATGTGCAAATTAATTGGGCGAATGGATACCATGCTTAACCTGCTGACTATTCTCGTTACTAGACTACCCAATGGCTCACACCTTTAATATTGCTCTCTGGAACGCCAATAGGCTCATTAGACATCTGGAGGAAGTAAAGCATTTTCTTTTCTCAAAAGATATTGATGTACTCTTAATTTCTGAAACGCACTTTAATCCAAAGAGCTATATAAAAATTCCTAAATTCTCTTCTTACTTCACAAATCACCCCGACGACACTTCACATGGAGACTCTGCTATAATAATCAAGGAATCAATAAATCACCATGTTAATCCTTCTTTTCAAAAAGACCTTCTCCAAGCCACTTCGGTTATCTTGACTAAACGTACGGGCTGTTTTACCATTTCTGCAGTATATTGTCCTCACAAACACAAAATAGATTCTGGCTCTTTTGAGGAGTTCTTTGGCACTTTGGGCTCTTCTTTCATTGTGGGGGTGATTTTAACGCCAAACACTCTTGTTGGGGCTTTAGGCTTATCAATCCCAGAGGTAAAAGTCTTTGGAACTCATTCTCCAAATTCAACCTAAGACCTATTATGTCAAATTTTTTGTAAATACTATTATATAGAATGGGCAGATGTAAAATTTAATGGGAAAATAAAAAAAAATCTTAAAAAAGATAAAGTACATATATATCCTGAAAAATGTACTAAAATAAAAAGAATAAAAATCATATTGTTACATATACCCAGTATATTTTAATAATAGAATATATTTTAATAATAGAAAAATAGGAAAACTTTTTTATAAATAAAATAACAAGTGAATAGAAATTTATTTATATTTTTTTTTATTTTGATGAGGATAAATAATTTTTTAATGAACTTTTTTATTTTAAAAATAAAATAATTAATAATTTCATAGAAAAAATATACATATATTTAATAATTTTATTAAATTTCATCTTTGAACCTCTATGATCTAATATAAATCTATGCGCCGGTGAGAAAGACAATTAAATTCTTCAATATAATAAACGAGAATTTTAGAGTGTAATTTTAAAATATATTCCTTAACACATTAATTTTTTTTTTAATTTTATCCAACTTATTTTTTCTTTATATTCTTCTTTTAATCAATTTTATTTTTTTGTCTTTATAATTTTAAAAATATTATTCTTATTTTATAAAAAAATATATATATTTAATTTTTGAAAGGAATATAATTGTATAATAATAATAATAATAATAATAATAAATGTTATTATAATATTAATAATAATAGAGTATTTATTGTTTGCTAGAAACTCATCTTTTCACATTCAATTCTAATATTTGTCTTCTTAATTATTAAGTCTAGATTAAGAAATTATTTTGATATGTTTGATCAATTATAAATTGTAATACTTATTTAAATATTTAAATTTAATTATGATTGCAAAATTGGTAAATATCACATCGGATGTATTATAATTTTGAGATAATCAATACACATTGAAATTTAATTTTATAAATGAAATGTAATAAGATTGAATGATCAAACTAAAGTCATTAATTATAAAATACCACAAAACAAAACAAAAAAATCAAGTATAACCTCTCATCCCCTCAAAAAAGTTGAATATTAAATATTTTAAATTGTTTTATTAGAACTTAATTAATGAATCTGTTTTATATCCCTAAAAATATTTTATAAATAAAATATTTTTTTTTATTCATTTGTTTTAAGTTAAATTAATTTTTATAATAATAAAATCATTTTTCATTTCCACCTCCTCCCCTAAAAACCTTTTTTATGTTTGATAAATATATATATAAACATGTAACCCGTTCTGTTTGGGTTTTCTACAATCTGTTTTATGTGATGAGTTGTTTTTTTTTATTATATTTAATAATTAATATTTTTATTATTATATTATTTTTTTATTATTTTGCTTTAATATAATTATGAGTCGTTGTTTGCTGTTCCCATCATGTTTTTTTTTTGTCTTTTTTTTATAAAAAGAGAAAAAAGAGAGATTTGATTATTCATTAATATTAAAATGTGAAAGAGATTTCCTAATGGTTTTTATTTTCACTCTTTTAACATTTCTAATTGGATAGTTAGTTGGTTAAATCAAATTCCAATATAAATTTTATTTTATTTATTACTATCTCGTAAGAGATAGTATTGCGATCACGAAAATTTTCGATGTTGAGATTTTGATGTTTTTATACGTTTTGAAGGTTCCTGAATCATTTTCGCTAAGGTTGAGAAAAATATGTGTGTGTGTGTGTGTATGTATGTAACCAAGATTACGTAAAAACGGTTTGAGCTAGAATGATGAAATTTAGTACATGGGCATTATACAAAATGCAGGTTTCTATCAACTTGTAAGAAAACCGGAAGAGGGTCATTACCTACCACGTTTTGATTTTTTTTCCTCTGTGACCGTAAAAATAAAGATATGTTTGATAATTTTTCACATGATTAATAATTGTATAAAACTGCTATATTTAGAATTTCAGCTTGATTTATTTGCTGAAAGTACCAGTATTAAATTTTTAACACTGCAAATCTCACGCGCCAACACGTGACGTGGTGCCATCAACAAAGAGCCAAACATGTGCTGGTTTAATAAATATTATTTATTAATTTTAATTTATAATTTATTTAATTTAATTTAATTTAAATTAATATATGTTATTTAATCCAATCTAAATTTGCGAGATAGTCGAGTGGAGACACTCCAACTTTTTTTTTTTTTTTTTTTTTTAAATTAAAATATGATTTACGAAAATTTTTTTTATATACCTTGATAAAAAGGATCTATACAAGAGGGTAACGGAATTCCAATTATCTATCATGTATTTAGGAGAAATGGCGATAAATCTATAACGTATGATTCCTTCCTAGATGGAAGAGTCCCATACAGGATATGAAGATGTAAATGAATATTTCAAACTAAGTCAAGTTAGAAAGTGGGTAAAAGAAAATTGTGGATTATATAATCATTATTCTATATACATATCTACAAAATAAATAGGTAAATAAATTTACCCATAAAAACTATAAATATATAAATGCAATTATATTCCCTTTCCTTCCCTTAAAATCCCTAGAAATTTTTAGTCGTTCCTGGTGAGAACAAACTATTGTAAATATGGCCTAATCAGCATACTTTTTAAATTGAAAACTGTGGTTATTTTCCTAATCCGTTCAACTTGAAGTCGAAAGATCAATCGTTGCCAAGTTCACTTATATTTATGTTTATTCAATAATTTCAAAAAATGAGATTAAAAAAAGCCAATTAAATTTTAAAAGAATCAAGAAATGGATATAATTTACTCAAAATAATCATGAAAAATTTATTGAATTAAAAATCAATTATGAATTATTAGATAGAAAATTAGAAATTATTTCTCCTTGTGATAATGTAGATCAGTGAGCCCCCTCGTGGGTACTGCAGCGATTCAGGGGAGGAGGGGGGTGATGGTCACAGGTGCATTTAGGGAAAATTACTTGTATATTACTTTTCTATTCTGAGTTCAATAAATAGATATATAATTTCAAGGTTTCTAATTTACACCTTTATTTATAATATTTTACAAATAGGTTTATCTTTCTGTTTAATTGCTATTAAAATTAAAAAAAGTTAATTTTTAGGGGACGCTGATTAAATTATTTTCTGGAAAGAAGGCGCTTGGCCAAATAAGCTTGGGAACCACTGTTCTAGACTTTAATAGTAATCAATTTTATTTAATAATTTGAATACATTTTTTAGTGAAACTGTACAAGTTCTACGATCTTAAGATACTATACACCAGCGGTCGCCAATCTTTTTGACCTCACGGACCAGTTAAAAAAAAGTTAATTTCCAGGGGGGCGCTGAGTAAATTGTTTTCTGGAAAAAGTTTGGGAACCACTGATTAGATCTTTAATATTTTTTAAAAAATACTTAGATGTTCATAAAATATTTTCTTTTAAATTATTCATTTCACATAGTGAGCCATTTTGCCATTTAAATATGATTTTCAATAATTATGTATTCTGAATTTGTATTTAATTCATTAAATAAAATAAATAAAATACAATGTTTTTATTTGCATTTAATGGAAATTATTTAACTGTTAGATAAAATGGATTGTTAATTTTTCATTATTTGTATAACAGTCGATATTGTTTTTGTTAAGTATTCTAATTATTATCTATTGGCAATAAATGATCCGGTGTTAACCAATCATGTCGGATTATTAAACTTTTGATAAATGTTGATAAAATCATTTTCCTAATCCTGAAATTATAATTAATTGTCTTGATGTTAATGACCTTAATGATGATAAGCTTGATTTGCATTGGATGACAGCACGAAAGGAAAATAATTCCTCCAATGGGACTGGGACTACCACGATGTATAATTAATTATATTAATAGTCTATTCGAATCCAACAGCGGGAGTTGTCCCCCGGGAGATAAGCAAAAATATATTGTCCGTTGAAAAAAACACCACCGGTGGGAGAAGGGCGAGTGGAGGGTGGAATAGCGGGGATGTGGGTGGATTGTGTGGGTGGGAGGGAACGGTTCATTTCGGAGGAAAAGGAAAAAGAGTAAACATGTGCCCCGTACGGGATGGGTGGAATTTTATTTTGCAACGCGTTGACACTTGCACAAGTCATAAATTATATTAGCATAGATCTTCTTCAAGGCACAAGAAGACAAGAAGAAAATAGACATGCATCTTACATTCTCTGTCGCTATTAAAGGACGTTACTCGTTTTTTTTCTGATGAACGAGAAAAACGGAAAACAACTTTTGTTTCGATAATTACTTAAAAGATTGAAAAATAAGAATATTTACTTATTAAACGACTTATAAATTATTAATTTGGTATTTATTGATTAATTAACATTTTAACCCTCGAGGGGGGTGGAATGAATGTTATTTGTTAGTTATATCCTTTAAAACCGCTACTAGTTCTATAAATACCAATTAAGTATAATTCTCATATGATCATGTCATAAATGATTTTCGATCAATCATGTATTTTGGCATAAATATAAAATCAAAGTAGACCAAAGGGTTATTGATAAAACATTGTGTCTATTTTCGTTTATTTCACTGAATTCCTTGAAAATGATCATTTAAAAGAGATGGATATTGAACATATTACTTTTATAGTAATAATAACAAACAATCAATTTTCAACATCATTTTATTTTTTACTTTTGTAAAAAAAAAAATATATTGCAATTTATGGTTCATTGAGCACATGTTAATTCATTTGTACAAGATGTTTCAAAACAAGTTAAAACTGTTTTACAAATTGTAAAGTGAATTGAAACACCCTATATTATGGTGAATTAACAAAAATAAATTTTATTATTTTGTGTTCATCACTATTTTTTAAAAAGAGGATAGATAAATAAAAATAAAAATTCCAAGTTTAAAAGGTATATGATAGGAGTGGCCACACTTGGTTTTATTTTATTTTTATTTTTTTAGAGCGATATTGAAAAATCGAAAATGTTTAAGAGCCAAATCGGAAAAAAAATTACCTTTTTTTTGGGTCATGACTTTAAATTTTTGGTATATATATAGCCGCCCCTTCACCTCGCTGAATTTGATGAAACTTCGCCAGTTGATTTTTTGATTAATAATAAGAAACTTTTTCCTTAGGCAATTCTTGGGTAAACTTCTAGTTTTCGAGATAAAAAGGATTACAGATTGGATATAAATTAGATGGTTATGAATGTCGAAATGTGCAGCCATTAAGTAATTTTTATTGACTAATTCACACTAATTATTCACCTATTCACTAATTTTTGTTTTTTTTTTTCTGTTCGGTTTGGATATAGGGAAATTATTTAATTAATTAATTTTTTAATTTTTCTATATACAATCCGAACTGAAAAAACCGAAAATTAGCCGCACCCTCTGCTGGTCAAACTGACAAGTCACGTTTTGGCGACCGTGGGTATATGATATGTTTATCCATAATATAATCATAATGGGGAATTAAGAAAGAGCAAAAATTTAATGAAATGGTGTAAATTGTTTTAACCAAGGAATTTAATGTTCAGTCGCTTAGAATACAAAATTCAAAAGCTCTCTTTCTATAAATAGATCCAACACCTGCTATATATAATATACAACTGATATCTACGTATTTTTAGTAAAACACTTTAATTAAAATCCCGCCAAAAGAGAAAGTGACTTTCTTATAAGCCGTCTTTCTTGAATTTATTAAATCATAAATAGGAAATGGCAAACTGATTTAATAACACAACACACCCTGATGCCGGTGACTGACATCGAATAGAAGTGGGGGTGGTTGGAAAGTGGTGAGGGTGACTGGCAAACTCCCTCGCTATCAGTTCAAGTCAATCCAACAAGACAAGCGACTTTAATTTGAAAACGTTTTTAATTTGTTTCGGAGCCACTCCATGATGCATGGTAATTCCTCCTTTAAAATATCTTTCTCTCTCTTACACTAAACGTATATATATATATATATGATTGTGTATGTATGTGTGTGTGTGTGTGTCATCCATTCACATACACATACCACGAAACATAAGTTTAATTTTCTTGAAAATCCACCCTCCCAAAAAAAAGGAGGACGACGCCAATGTTGTCGACGAACGAATCCTCCTCGTTCTTTACGTTGGTTGATTTCGTTTTCTTTTCAGTAAGACAAGTTGCACATACAAATGGCGAAAATTCAAATTGTTAAAAAGAAGTTGTTAATCTTTAGTGGAGGAAGAAGAGAAAAAGTTCGAGGACAAGAACAAAATGAAATAAATAAAACAATTGTATTAAATAAATAAATTTCTTAGCTAACGTTAATTCTTATCTAGCTACATACTTAAATTGGACTTTATTGTAATATACTGGGAAGGATATTTAAAATAATCCACCAAGCTAATAATATATTTGAATATATTTACGAAATAAATAAACAGAGTGGAGACAAAATATTTTAATTATTTTATTTATTATTAAGGAAATTTGTGATCTTTTTTTTTCATTCTTCCGGCTTGCCCTCAATTCTTTATAATTAAGGAAAGTAAAATAAAATATTAAGATGTAATTAAATTTTTTGTACTTTATTACTTGATTATCACAATTGACATTACAAAACACCTAAGAATGGTTTAATTAAGAAACTAAACTCACGAGAAACAAGGAAAAAAAACGTGTGTTTTGAGTTTTTAAATGGCAATTATATATTCATTTGAGCAATTTTAGATATTCTCTTTCTGGAAGAGAAATTATTTGTTACTAAAATTATGACAATAATTTAAAGGTTTTAAAATATGCAAATCAATGCAACAGACTTGGCATATTTTTTTCTTGGGTAAAACTCTTTAAAAATCATGTATCTTTTATTGTTATTACTTTAGGAAAACTTCATTTTTAATGAGTTCAAAAATAATATCGTTGGACAACCATGAATGGCCATATTAGGGAACTAGAAAACAATTAATAGGTTTATTATTAGAAGAATCTTCAATTTCATTATAAACGTAAATTGAATGTTAACCAAATATTTGTCTTTGGATATATATGTAGTAAAACCTCTGTTAACCGAGGAAGGCCGTTTTGGATAACACAAAAAATTAGCTGGAGTGTCTCCACTCGACTATCTCGCAATTTTAATTGGATTAAATAACATAATATATTATATTTAAATTAAATTTAATTAATTATAAATTATAAATAATAAATAATAAATATTAAACCAGCGCATGTTTGGCTTTTTGTTGATGGCACCACGTCACGTGTTGGCGCGTGAGATTTGCAGTGTTAAAAAATTAATTCTGGTAATTTCAGCGAATCAATCAAGCTGAAATTCTATATATAGCAGTTTTATACAATTATTAATCATGTGAAAAATTATAAAACATATATCTTTATTTTTACGGTCACAGAGGAAAAAAAATCAAAACGTTGTAGGTAATGACCCTCTTCCGGTTGAGCTACATTTCTCAAAAGTTGATAGAAAACTATGAATTTTGAATAATGTCCATGTACCAAATTTCATCATTCTAGCTCAAACCGTTTTTGCGTAATCTTGCCTACATACATACACACACACATACACACACACACAGACATTTTTCTCAACCTTAGTGAAAATGATTCAGGAACCTTCAAAACGTATAAAAACATCAAAATCTCAACATCGAAAATTTTCGTGATCGCAATACTATCTCTGGCGAGATAGTAAAAAGATTAAGTTATAATATGTTTATATGCTTTTGAATGGTAGCGATCAAAAATAAAATATATATTATCAGTTTAGAATACTAATGGGTTTTAGATCTGTTTTGTTCTGTTTACATATATTTTGAAACATTTAGAGAATCCTGCTCATTCTTTTCAGCTTTTTCGGTTAAACGATATTTCAGTTTCAGATTTTCCTATACATTAACAATAGCACTAAAAAATCTTTAAAAAAATGCATTCGAATATATTTTGATTAAACAATTCATATACAGATCACATATCATTTTTAATTGAAAACTTGATTGAAATTAAAATTTTTAATTTTATATTAATTCAATCAGACAATTTATTTTTAATTAAACAAGATAACATAAACAATTAAACGTAGAGAGAAATTTAAATTTTCCAGGAAAAAAAAAACGTGTAAATTCACATTTAAATTTGATGAAAATAGGTATTTTTAGATGTTAAATTAATTATTTTTTTTTGTTCAACTCACAAAATGAATTGGAAATTATATCAAAATAAATATTATATTTTAATATTCAATGAAGAGATAAAAAAAAAAATCTAAATTCCCCACAAATCAGTTTGCTTCTCGTATCTTTTGTTTCTATATTTTTAAAATTTACAATTATATATCTGACAAGATCTATATTAATATATATACTTGGGATACCGAGCTCCTTAAAAAATATTGATATACAATTCTTTAATTATTTATTACAATTATTAAATGTCCCATCATTGCATCAATCTGATTAAAATGAATGGAACTTGGGGACCTCAATAATACATAAATATGTATTATTATGTTTCTAAGTGCATTAATATTTTTTTTTTATTGAAAGAATGATAAATATATATCGTAATTTATAATTATAAAATATTATTAAAATATATATTTTTAATTTGAGCAGCAGCATGGCTGAGTGGGTAGAGTACGAGATTTCTACACAGGAAGCCTGAGTTCGAATCCCAGCATAGAACTCAAGATTATTTATTTAATAAAAATAAAAATCTAATTCAATTTAACATCGGCTGCTGCGGGTAGCGGGTAGATACCTTCTCACGATCCCGGTGAGAGACAGATCTACCTCAGTGAGTGGCGCCCACTGCCCTACGCGAGCACATGCATTTTCTCTCATTCCTCGACCAAGGGAGTGCATGCCCTACCCAAATCATCCATCCAGACCCAATCCCCTTTATTTCCTCTTCCTTCTTTCCAATCCACGCGTCAGGCTGTAGCGACAGGCCGGCTGGATCATCTTCGTGTCGCATCAACAATTAATGGAGAAATGTTATACGGTAAACGGCTGGGGCGTCCCCTGCAAGAGACGCACATTGTCAGCACCCGGGCGATGTGAGAAATGGGTTAGGGTTACCCACCTATGGACGAGGTGGGCTAAAGAAGATAGTCCAACATCTACATCCTCATCCACATCAATATCAACATCGACATCATCACCGACACGAACATCGTCACATCGGTCAGCATCAGCATCATTGCCATCAACCTCACTCAAATCGTCCACAGTCGTCAACACCATCATCACCGTCATCGAAGGTTGAGTACCAAAGACCGCGTGGGAGGCCTAAAAAACCAGCTGGTCCTGCCGTATAACGGGAGATCTAATGGCATCTGGTCTCTTTACAGACGACGCCAACAACAGATTTAGTTGGCGCCAATTAACGAGAAGAGCCGACCCCACACCCCGTGGGAAATAAGGCTAAGAAGAAGAAGAAGATATTTTTAATTTTATTTCGAAATTAAATAAAAAATTTTAAAATATTTTAAATATAAAAAAAATATTAATACAATATCCTTTAAATAAAGGCGGGAGTCAAATTTCAATATGGATGACATAGTGACGTCACATTTTTACATTTAAATTAAAAAAAAAAAAAAACTAATAAAGATGAATTTTTCCAGAGATATGATCAATAAAACTTAATTTTTCTTTATAAATACTATCTCTGGTGTCAATTTCAAAAAAATCGTTAGAGCGGTTTTTGAGAACCCATGTACATACAAACAATTTTATCTAGCATAAGAAGATATGATACCTTGCACTCATTTTATTCATATTGTATATTTATAGTATATTAATAGTTAGTTATGAATTAATAAATAATTTCTGTTTCATTTTCATATACTTGTATCAATATATATAAAATTTATTATAAAAATTTCAAAATGTATTAATTACGAATTAATTTGGATAAAAATGTATAATGACAAATGATTATTATACAATTATGACATTGCCTAATGAGATCTTTTATTTTAATTCAAATTTCAAACTTTAAATTAGAATTATTTGTCAAATATATGTACATTATACTACTAAAATTTAAAAATATACTTTGTACATAATACAAGTGAAAATAATAATAACTGGCGTGTGTTTTATTATTTTCCCTTGTTATATATATATATATATTTATTCTACTATTTCATTTGCATTATATTATATTAAATGATAATAAATGATTAACTTTATGAAAAAAAACATCAATTTAATAACATACAAATTTTCTCATCCTATATTTATAGATTATAATTTAATGATATTGGAATTTTTTTTCCTTCCATTTGAAAACAAGTTTAATTATAATACAATTATTATATTCCAATAGGATTTCTTTTATAATAAATTCCATTGAAATTAATGCAAATAAATGAAATAAATTAATGATAAATAAATTATGTAAATAGTTAACCAAATTGTTATTTATTAATATTTGTTTTCATTTTATAGGTATTTTAATGTGAATTTGGTTCTTTAATTTTTTTTTAATCTAATTTAAGCCTATATACATAATAATATATATTTGTTTAGTTTGTTTTAAATGAAATAATCTCATTTTACAGTGTAGTATCAAGTTGAAAAAAATATTCATTGTTCCAAGAATGTAATAAATGTAAATTATAATTTGGATTCAAATAATTAATAATTATTTGATAAATATTATATAGCCATTAGTATCAGATTTATCAGGGATATAATCATGTATTTTTGTGAGATTGTTTTCTCGACGTTTCGGCACCCATTTTGGCGCCATTTTCAAGATATTATTTAGGTGGGAGTATTTTTGGGATTCTGGGCCTTAGTCTGTGTGACCAAGGGTTAATATCGGGATTTTGGGTTGATAGGTTGGGTGGTTTTGCACTCACTGCGTTGCTGTAGAGCTCCGAAGAATCCTGGGCAATCCTGAGACCGGCACACGTCCGCACTGGACAACAGCCCGAGGCCAACTCAATATATTATATTATATATATATTATAAAAACAAAATGTGAATATTTGTACATATATAGATCTTGAACTAATACAGTAAAAATAACATTCAATTAAAGAAAAACTAACATTGAGTGACCTTTTCCTTTAATAACAGGTAATTATATATATATATATATATATATATATATATATATATAATAAATCTCAATCAATTCAAAAATCTTTAACAATTCTCGATATATTCTTGATAAATTTTATTTATTATTATTTATTTAGATTTTTGTAAAATTTAATTTGTAATAGATAAACGTTATAAAGAATTTAAAAAAATAATAATAAGGTATATCATATTCATCAATCTTATTTCTCTGCCCAAGTATTTGTTACTGGATCAAAGTTTACTATAATCAATTGTATTCCAAATTCTTTCAAAAATATCCATGAATCTTTTTTTTTAACTATATTATTTTTATTTTTTCCATAATCAACAATAGATAACTACGATATTTAAAAAGATTAGTTTCTTCTGGAAAAGTATATTGGGGGGAGACCGAGTAGGTAACGACCACTTGGAAGACTAAGGACGCGGTGGGTGGGTAATGTAGGAAGGGACGTGAGAGAGATGGGAGAGGATAGGGATTGGGGGGTTGTGGCTCAGAATAGGAATACTTGGAGAAGTGCGGCCAAGAACTTTCGAGTTCCGTAGAGCCACAGAGATAGATAGATATTAGTTTTTTCTGATTCTGAAACATTCAGTTTTGGTGAAACAGTTCTTTAGAAACTCTTTTTCTTCAAGATAACAGTTTTTATCTATTTATTTATTTATTTTTTAGAAAAATCTGTCGAAAACTATAATGAGAGGGTATTTTTAATCTGAAAGACAGAAGGTTTATAAAATTTCTTATTTTTTACTACAAAAATAAAAGTCACCGTCAGACCCGTCGTACTCAAAAGAAGCAAATTACTTAAAAAAAAATGTTATTAATACAAAAATCTTGTAATATACTATATGGAATTATTTATTTTATATAAAAAAATAATTGTTTTTTTTCTTTTCATTCTAGAAATCCATTGATAAGAATTAGTTTGTTGTTTTTCTCATTCTCTTTGGAACATTTCCCATATTCGATGATACTGTTTGTTGTTATGTTCGAAAGACGATGGCTGGTGATTTAGGATAATAACCGAGGGTTGTACACTTTTGTTTTGTATATCCTGGCCAAGCACGAGTAGCATCTCATGAAGAATGTAAGTGGCAAGAGGAAAGGAGAGGTGAGAGGGGAAATGACAGTTCATTGTCTCTCAAGAGGTCTCTGGGGATGCTGACGACAGCCACCCTCATACTTGCAAGCTAGGTTAAAAATCAACCCTTTACCTCTTTTCAACCATGTGAGAAGTTAGGTTTATTAACAGAATTTTTTTATTTATCTAAAAACACCATAAACAAGGATGTATAATGTTTTTAACAATTCCTCCCTTACTATCGTCGGTCGGTAAAAATTAAACAATTTAAAATTAATCCATTAATAGCATTCAATCCTTATTAAAGAGATATTTTATTTTATAATATGTTAAATTAAGTTTTTATAATTTTTTTCTATCCAATTTATATTTGTTTTCTTAATTTGAGATTAACATTTTCATCCATTTACGAGGGTGGCCTGAAAAGTTTCCGACCTGACCAAGAAAATCGATGTTTTTAAATTTTTTTTTTTGTTTTATTTTTCAAAATTCAAGATAGCTGAGACCTGTACGATGTCAGCTGAACGTGTGCGAAATATTTTGCAAAACCATTTGAATATGGAAAGCTGTGTGCAATGTGGGTGCCGCATTTCCTAATGTTAAACCAAATATTGCTTCTAAAAAACATTTCTAACGACAATTTGGCGATGTAGGCGTAATCCAAACGAATTTTTGCGTCGATTCATAGTGAGACTTAAATTAAATTAAATCAAATTTAATTAAATAATTTATTAATTAATTAAATTAATTAAATTAATTAGAACACCGTTATGAGAAATGTATCAGTGTTGATGGAGATTATGTTGAAAAATATAGCAAAAAAAATATTTAAAAACATCGATTTTCTTAGTCAGGTCGCAAACTTTTCATCCCACCCTCGTATGATGTAAGGATTTTATACATTTAATCAGTGGACTCCAAATTGGATGTCACGACTTTTCAACGGAGAGTTGTATAATATATAATAATAAAAAATAAAAGATTCAATATATATCAAACATCAGTAAAATTGAAATACAATTCATGAAAAGAAAACTATAAATAAAATTTTTACTGGACAATTGTTAGTCTTGCATGTTCTTGCCGCTCTTGTAAAACATTTAAAGAACTCATTTGTAATATGATTTAAAAATAAATATAATTTAGAAATTAATTTTATTAAAACATGGATAAGCTATATACAAATTCGAATTCATACAAATTATATATTTATTTCATAAAAAGATTATAATATCTAAAAGTATATGGAAGTTGATATATTGTGCGCGTATTACAGTAATAATGAAAAATTTACTTTTTAATAATAATCGTATATTTCGTAATAGAATCAAAAATCGTCAACTGTTTCCCGAGACACCAAAAAAATTTTATATAAAATAAGGGCAATTATCTGAAAATAGTTATTAAATTTTCCTGATATTTTTGTAATAATACGAGAACAGATCTATAAGTCTGTGACTTTTTGCATGAAATTCACTTTTTACTTTTTCCCATTTTCTTCTCAAATCATGAGTTAGTCTGCTATTAATGGATGCCAAACAAAAACTAAAAGACCCATCTGGTTAAAATTTAGACAGGAGTCAGCTCATAGTTTTCTACTCACAGGAACAGTATTGTCGTTTCATTTAAGAGAAGGAAAAATGTAAAAAGTCACGGACTTATTGACCTACCCTTGTGCTTATTAATATTGTAATAATATTTTTAGTATATATATAAGTTAAATAAAATTATTTAAAATTAATAGATTATATAGGTAGTCTAAAATTGAAGAAAAGAAGAAAAACTAGGTAGATATTTTGTCTTAGAACACTATTCATGTTCTTCTTCAAAACAAAAAAAAAAACAAAACAAAAAACGTTATTAGATATACTTAGATATTTGTGTGTGTGGAATATAATATTTAAACATTATTTTCAATAGCATTTTCAAAAAATAATTCAATATATTTGAATGGATTGATTTTGGTTCATTTTTTTATCATATATTTTGTATATCTTGGTTTTGAATAAGTACATCTTTAGAAACGTCGACAAAAACAAAATAATCTTTTTTATATATTCTTTGTTGAATTCTCCATTTATATATATATATATATATAATCATTTGTGTAAATGAAATCTATTTCGAAATAAATTTCCTTGGTTTTTTTTTTTCAAAGCATATAAGAGAAAAAAAAAATGTCTTTTTCAATTAGTATTTCACATAAAAATAGAAACCCCTCGGTGTGGTGAAATCACTCCTCTTATTGCCTAAAGAACAAC
The DNA here is from genome assembly GCA_963082975.1 of Labia minor. Taxonomy (NCBI): domain Eukaryota; kingdom Metazoa; phylum Arthropoda; class Insecta; order Dermaptera; family Spongiphoridae; genus Labia; species Labia minor. The sequence continues at coordinate 43,533,582 of OY720350.1, read as the reverse complement.
ATATATCAAAAATGCAATTCTTGTGCAAGCAACTGTAAACTTTCGGAAATAAAGTTTTTGTCCATATCTATATATTTTATAGAATATATAGAGGGAATAGATGGTGAAAGTGGCATGAGAAGTGAAGAAGGTGAGTGGGTATTGAGGAATGTTTTATACGAGAAAAATGTTTGGATAGATACTACTTCTCTCTTTAGTTGAGGTAATTGGAAGGTGGTAAGTTGGCAAAAGCGAACGAGCAAAGGGGGAGAATTTTAGTGAAATATGTCTGAAGCGTAGAATAAAAAAAAAAAAATATTTCCAGCCCAATAAGATGGCCAAGCAATATCTTTTGTGAGTAAATGCAATATAAAAACGCCATCTTTTTTTTTTTTTTGTTTTTTTTGAATAAAAAGGTATTCAACAAAAATGCAATTGAGAGATTCAATCGGTTCAAACACATTCTAATATAAATTGTCAAGCTATTGGAAAAGAAAGAGCTTCGGCGTTGGTTCTCATTAACATTCAACTTTTGTTTATATAACAAAAGATATTGAACTGCTGATCACTCTGATGCGAAGGAATTTATAGAAGATATTTATTTATCTGTGTTTATATTAAACTATATCCAACTTCAAAATGAGAAAGAGAATATATTAAAATTTGAAACATAAAAAAATAAGCTGGAGTGTCTCCACTCGACTATCTCACAATTTGAATTGGTTATCTATGTATATAATTAATATATAATTAAAAACTTAGAGGCTATAAAATATCATAATATATAATATATAACAAAAAATTGTTTCTAATCGAATTGTAAAAGAAAATATGTATACATTTATAAATTTTAGATATAAATCTACAGATTATCTTTTTTTAATGAAAAACATTCCTTCAATTATTTTCTTTATCAATTAAATTATTATATATATATATAATATATAAAAAATAAATAATATTCTTAATTTTATAAATGCAGGAGGCAAACGGGCACAGCTATAAGAATTCGATTGTTTATAGGATTGCATGGAAAAGCGATAAGCTACTCGGCCAATTCTTTGAAAAAGAATATTAAAATATTAAAATAAAATAAAAGAATTTTAGTATTCATTGAACAGTGAATAGAAAAAGACGCCAAAATTGCTGAGAGAAAATGCTAACAGGTAATTAGCATCTATTATATTGTATATAGCAACTAATAATCCCATTTTAATTATAAATATATTATTAATTAATCATAGTTATTCGTTTAATAAACTTCCTCTATGAATAGATTTATTAATTATGATTGTAATATTATTTTTCATATTCATAAACTCGTATAATTATATAAATACTTTATATATTTCAATTACTTCTTACAAGGTGAATTACAAATGATTTGTATTTAATATTCTTTGAATAATGAAGGAAAGACTAAAATAAAAAATAATCTGGAATGTCTTCACTCGACTATTACCCAATTTGAATTGGATTAAATAACATATATTATATTTAAATTAAATTTAATTAATTATAAATTATAAATTAAATTAATGAATAATATTTATTAAACCAGCGCATGTTTGGTTCTTTGATGATGGCACCACGTCACGTGTTGGTGCGTTAATTAATTCTGGTACTTTCAGCAATTCAATCAAGCTGAAATTCTATATATAGCAGTTTTATACAATTATTAATCATGTGAAAAATTATCAAACATATATCTTTATTTTTTCGGTCACTTTAGAAGAAAAAAAATCAAAATGTTGTAGGTAATGACCCTCTTCCGGTTGAGCTACATTTCTCAAAAGTTGATAGAAAACTAAGAATTTCGAATAATGCCCATGTACCAAATTTCATCATTCTAGCTCTAATCGTTTTTGCGTAATCTTGGTTACATACATACAGGGATAGTAAAAATGGTTGAAATACAAAATAGGCTTAAATTAATTTTAAATTTTCTATATTTCAAGAAACCCTTTTAACTATTTTATACCAATTTGAATTTGTATATTAATACTTTTTTTTTTTATTCTTACACATACAATTTTTTTAACTTTGCTTAGATGATTGAAAAATATAACACAAAATAATTATATTAATACTTAAATTTAGAATTATTCAAGCATAGCTCAGTTATAAATTATTCAATTAGTGTACTTGATAATGCAGATTTCAAACCTGAGGAAATTCACAAAAATTTAAAGTATAATTAAATAAAAATAAATAAATAAACTGCTTTAAATACCTATAAATAATGACAAATAAAGTGTATTTTATAATAAATAAAATACTTGAAACATTTATTAGACATTAAATAATTTAATTGAATTCATATTGATATTAATATAATTTATAAAAACAAACAAAAAAAATTTATTTTTTCAACGCCTATCCAATATATTGAAATTAATTTCTTTTTAATACATATAAAAAATTTAAATTACTTCTCTCTTCAATTTACAAACTTTATGAATGTTATTAAAATCAGTTTAATTAAATCGCAATAAAAATTTTATTCAAATTGCTTAAAGTATTATCAAATTTGTAAAAAAAAATCACTTAATTTTATCATAAACATATTTTTATCGAAAAATCAAAAAAAGAAAAAAATAATACTCCAATATTCAACAATTTATATATTTATATATAAGTATATGTTTTACAATAGAATAAAAAAAATTACATCATTCCCCGGCATTTTATTGTTATCTAAATACATTAAACTACATAATATTTTAACAAATATTAATTTTTTTATTAATATACCTCGATTTATATATATATATATATATATATATATATTTTATATGATACTAATTGTAAAGTGTTTTGGTATTTTTTAATAAATAAATATATATATATATATATATATATATTCACGCACACAATAAATAAAACGAGTATAAATTATTTTAAGTGAAAAATTCATATTTTTTTTTCTTAAATTTAAATTACGATATTAAACTCACGCAAGACAATAAATTAATTTTTCATTTAAAATTAAACACATTTGAGAAATTATATATATATATATATATATACTTATAAAATACATATATCCATAAGTTACCCTTTGCATGTTTCGTTTATCTGAAAAGATTAAACCTTTTTTATTATAATATATTATAACATATTATATACAACTATCTATTTAATTTTGGATAATTAATTTTATACATTTATTGGACCGTTTTCAATCATTGTTTGTATTATGTTGTCAAGCATAAAGAGTAAAAAAAAAGCCAGATTGAAAAAGACTATCTAAAATTAAAAGACATGTTGGAAAGAGAATATTTATAGGGAATGGAAAAGTGAAAAAGTTTTAGATCGATCTGGATAATAAAACGTACGATGGCAGTAAAACCAGGATACACAAAGAGTTATTGTGCCAGTCTAGTTTTTCAACCTTAATTTAAAGAAGTATTTAGTTTAAAAAAATCCTTTTATATATATATAAACATAAAGTAACCTATTATACATGATTTTTCCAATTTTTTTAATATCTCGCCAGAGATAGTATTGCGATCACGAAAGACATTTTGAAAATTTCATTTTGACCCGCGCTTAAAAGTATTTGCCCACCCCTGTTCTAAAGTGACCGAAAAAATAAAGATATATGTTTGATAATTTTTCACATGATTAATAATTGTATAAAACTGCTATATATAGAATTTCAGCTTAATTAAATTTCTGAAAGTACCGGAATTAATTTTTTAACACTATGACTGGCAATCACGCGCCAACACGTGACGTGGTGCCATCAACAAAGAGCCAAACATGTGCTGGTTTAATAAATATTATTTATTAATTTTAATTTATAATTTAATTAATTTAATTTAATTTTAATTTATAATTTAATTAATTTAATTTAATTTTAATTTATAATTTAATTAATTTAATTTAATTTAAATTAATATATGTTATTTAATCCAATTTAAATTTGCGAGATAGTCGAGTGGAGACACTCCGGATTTTTTTTAAATGTTTGTTTCTAAAGGTATTGACATAGGATAAAAATTTATTATTAAATTTATTATTTGGAACTAAAAAATCATACAATATTTATTAATGCCAATAGTAATTAATTTTATTTTCAAGCAACTCGTTTATTTTTACTTTTTTGCTATGGCAAAACTTGGAAAACAGTAAACAAATGAATAAAGCTTTTGAACCAGGCTCTAAGGTGCACATGTAAATCAAATATCCTATTTCACCTCAAATCGAAAATCAAAAACTACCAACAATAAATAAATAGGTAAAAAAAATAATTTTTTATTTATCACACTTAATCACAGTCCCAATGAATCTGATTAGAATTTAATAAATTAATAATTAATTTATATATAATATAAATATATATATATAACAATTGATATATTATATATACAAAGACTAAAAAAATATTTTAAATTTATCTAAAACTTCAAAATGCGATCTGAATTCTTTCAAAAATTGTAGAGAGGACTATACTAGATATTCTGGCTAAAAATAATTTCTAATAATAAACTCATTATTTCTTTTGTTTTCCTCGGATATAAAATAATTAATTTCAATTAAAAGAATACATTTTTGGGGGGTTATTTAGTCATCTGGTTATAATCTGATTTTGACCATTAGTATATATTTTTAAAATCTTGAAATTATATGAATTCGACGGACCAATACCATACTTTTCTAATGATCTAAAAAAATATAATTCAATTATACGTATAAATATAAATAAAATAAATATAAAAAACGAGTATGATAATTTATTAAAAAAATACTTTTTTTATATCTATATAAAAATTAATTTATTCAATTTAAATATTAAAAATTAAAAATATTTTCTCTTAATGAAAAAGTAAATTATCACGAAAATTATCATGTGGAAAAAAAAATTAAATTAAATTATCATTAAAAAACAAATTTGAATTATACTAATATATAAACAATGATTAAAGAAATAATATAAATATAAATATAAGTTTATATTTATATTTATACCAATGTGTATATATATTTATTTATTTTTTTTTTAAATCTACTCCTTAAAATAAAACTTGTATTAATTCATATAATTTAATAATATTGTGTTAAAAAAAAACTCATAAAATTAAAATTTTATATATATATGTTTACTATTATACATATTATATCATTTTGCATGAGTTAAAATAGAAAAATCCGATAACGTATGCAGTTATTCCCTTGAAAAAGAAAATAAAGCAATGGTAAAAGTGAAAAATTTATTTTAATCCTTCTAAAAATATTCCTAAGAATTTATTATTTATATAAAGATATCGTTTATGAGTCTATTATATGCAGGTAATATTAGTATAATTTTTTATTAGATACTATTCTATAAACAATTCCCTGTACAAGTTTCAATTGAATCATAAAACAAGCCAGATAGCCATCTGATAAATGGATAAAAGTTAAAAAGAGTGAATTGCCAAAGTCGTTCTTGTTTTTCATCCCTAAAACTTAAAATCATATGAGTGGTATGACTTGCAATAATATTAGCGACCTATCATGCAATTCAAATTATTATTCACCATTGGTTTTATTACTTCCCACTTATAAATAAATGTATAACAATTAACATTTATTAATAAATCTTTTAAGAAATAATCAAAATAGAAGTGAAATAATAAAAAAAAAAAAAAAATGCAAAATTTCTAAAAATAAAATATTAAAATTTCAAATTATTTTTAATTATCATAATATTTGATTTATTTTTATATTTATTGATTTTGTTTCTATTTCTTAAAAAAATCCAAATTTCTTAAAAATATTTAAAAAAATATCGGGAGTGTCCTCCCCTAGACTTTCCCGCATATAAATAGGTAATTAGGTTATTATTATTATTACAATGAAAATAAACAAACTAATTGATTTAAATTATAAAGTAAAATGGTTTAACACTATTATATATATTTATAATTTACACCTAATTATTGATGAGATATATTAATTACTTTTTTTTCATTTCTAACGTCTTCATTAAGAAAAAATCGGGAATGTCCTCCCCTAGACTTTCCCGCATATAAATAGTTAATTAGGTTATTTTAACAACAATAAAAATAAACAAACTAATTAATTTAAATTATAAAGTAAAATGGTTTAACACTATTATATATATATTTATAATTTACACCTAACGCTACTTGTATAGGTAAAATGTCACTTCCGGTAGTCAGATCATGATGAAATTTGGTATCTGAATTTTTTTCATATAGGGTGACCCAGCCAGTAGTTGAACCCCTTCCAGTAGTTGAACAAATTACCAAAAATCCGCCAAAATCTCAAGAGGAAACATGCTTGGAACGTGAAATTTTATTTTATTTTTAAGTTGTTATGTTGTCACAACTGAAACACCTATCGTCTGCTGCACGTGACTTAAGTACTCAGAGATATTATTTTTTTCCTCAAATGAAATGCTTGTTTTTGCATTCACGACTAGTCTACTGAAATTACGGTAAGTAAAAGTAATCCACGTGCATCCTAGTCATTTTTAGAGATATTTTTACCGAATTGGTCTTAAATTAAAGCTAAAGGACTACATTTTGAAGCATGATATTAAGGTATAGATATTTTTTATTTTTTAGAGCTCTAAACTGACTGTTCAACTAATGGCACTGTTAAAATGCACAAATTCCAGTAATTGAACAGTGGTGAACGTTGCCCGTCATTGAAGATCACCAGACTGTTAATGTTCAATCCCTCTTATACCTTGAATCCCTCTTCCCCAAGGGTAGGCCTGAAGAATTTAGAAAAGTGCAGGGGAAGAGTGGGAGGGTAATATTGAGGCCCGTGAACTGTTTCAGTTTTGGAAAAGGCTTCGGAGCAAATGTCTTAATGAAACTCAGACAAATGGCCTTTTGTCTGAGTGTATTGAAAAAGAGCCCGAAATTAATCATAATTTTAATGCCTCACCTTCAGCATTGAATGTTAGTGAAATCCAAGCAACACTTTCAAGACAAACGAACTCGCCTAAAGTAAAGTAAAGTAAAACCAGGAATCTGTATGCAGTAACGGGACTCGACTCCCAAAGCAATTTCGTATCAAAAGTTTAAAAAATTTTAAAAATATTTTTAATTTTGTATCTTATGTGTATATTGCCGATTGGTGTTTGTTTGAAATAAATAAATAAATAAATATATGTATTATTGTTATTATTATTATTATAATTTAAACATTGAGCAATGTTTGGAATGTGAATCAGCCTTGTATTGTGTTATGAGTGCTCAAGCTATAGGCCTAGATATAAGTCGTTTTGGATGTGTACCTAAACTTACAATAAAAAAAAACTATGAAATAACGGGTGTTCAATTACTGGAATATCGAGCGTTCAAAAACTGGACATGTCTGTTCAACCACTGGGATAAAATCATAAAAAATGTTGTGAATTTTTTTTTGCTTTTTATTTTTCAGTTAAGCACTGTTTAATATTTTTTTTAATAACTACAATAATAAAGCTTTGTTAAAAATCCATTAGCTTAGTTTTAAGGCTGTTGTAAGTTCTATACTATTAGCCGTAAAACTAAGCTAATGGATTTTTAACAAAGCTTTATTATTGTAGTTATTAAAAAAAATATTAAACAGTGCTTAACTGAAAAATAAAAAGCAAAAAAAAATTCACAACATTTTTTATGATTTTATCCCATCCAGTGGTTGAACAGACATGTCCAGTTTTTGAACGCTCGATATTCCAGTAATTGAACACCCGTTATTTTTCATAATTTTTTTTATTTTAAGTTTAGGTACACATCCAAAACGACTTAACAAATATCTAGGCCTATAGCTTGAGCACTCATAACACAATACAAGGCTGATTCACATTCCAAACATTGCTCAATGTTTAAATTATAATAATAATAATAATAACAATAATATATTTATTTATTTATTTCAAACAAACACCAATCTGCAATATACATATAAGATACAAAATTAAAAATATTTTTAAAATTTTTTAAACTTTTGATAAGAAATTGCTTTGGGAGTCGAGTCCCGTTACTGCATACAGATTCCTGGTTTTACTTTACTTTACTTTAGGCAAGTCCGTTTGTCTTGAAAGTGTTGCTTGGATTGCACTAACATTCAATGGTGAAGGTGAGGCATCAAAATTATGATTAATTTCGGGCTCTTTTTCAATACACTCAGACAAAAGGCCATTTGTCTGAGTTTCATTAAGACATTTGCTCCGAAGCCTTTTCCAAAACTGAAACAGTTCACGGGCTTCAATATTACCCTCCCACTCTTCCCCTGCACTTTTCTAAATTCTCCAGACCTACCCTTGGGGAAGAGGGATTCAAGGTAAAAAGGGATTGAACATTCACAGTCTGGTGATCTTTGATGGCGGGCACCGTTCACCACTGTTCAATTACTGGAATTTGTGCATTTTAACAGTGCCATTAGTTGAACAGTCAGTTTAGAGCTCTAAAAAATAAAAAATATCTATACCTTAATATCATACTTCAAAATCTAGTTCTTTAGCTTTAATTTAAGACCAATTCGGTAAAAATATCTCTAAAAATGACTAGGATGCACGTGGATTACTTTTACTTACCGTATTTTCAGTAGACTAGTCGTGAATGCAAAAACAAGCATTTCATTTGAGAAATAAAATAATATCTCTAAGTACTTAAGTCACGTGCAGCAGACGATAGGTGTTTCAGTTGTGACAACATACTAACTTAAAAATAAAATAAAATTTCACGTTCCAAGCATGTTTCCTCTTGAGATTTTGGCGGATTTTTGGTAATTTGTTCAACTACTGGAAGGGGTTCAACTACTGGCTGGGTCACCCTATATACAAAATAGGAAGCAAATATCTCGAAGCTAACTGGTACTTTACTTGAAAGGTAAACGCAACCAGTGTAGGTAAAGTACCACTTCTGGTTAACCGATTTTGACGAAATTTTGATAGAAATCTACAAACTGTGAATAATATCGGTGTACCAAATTTCGAAGTCCTAGCTTGATTAGTTTCTGAGTAAATTTGCTCACAGACAAACATTACATACATCCATACATACACACACACAGACATAATTCGAAAAATGGTATTTTCCGACTCAGGGAGGTCTAAAACGTCAAGATCTATCGAAATCTCGAAGTCGAAATTTTTGACGATTCCAATACTTCCCTTATACGAAGTATGCGGGAAAGTAAAAAATTCAAGAGATTTTCATTTTGTATGGGAGAAGAGTAACTAAATACCTCATTCCCACTCGCATAATTTTGTAATTTAGATTTAAGAAAAAAAAATTAATTATAAAATTAATCTAAATAAATATATAATCGTTTACTTGAAAGATTTATTTAATAGAGATTTTAAATAAGTTTGGATGAGTGCACGGTACAAGCTCGAAAGTAACCCCACCCCTTTGCTTCCTGATTGTATACATATACCTACATTTAAAAATAATAAATATTTAAATACTTTCATTCACTCTCTTTCGTGTATAAATAACTTTTTCTTTTCTAAAAAGCTTTTTAAATAAAATATATTTTCTCTCTTTATAAATATTTCATATAGTTTTTTAGTCAATAACAAAGTTTTACATTTGAATTTCTATTTAATTTTAATTTTTAATTTTATTTATTTATTTATTTTTTTTTTTATAAAAATTAGAAAATTTGATGTTCTTATTTCTATCATAAGGAAAGTAAACTTGAATGAATGTGATTGTTGTGGTCAAGAACTTTTGAGTTTACTAAATTTACAGAGTTTTTAGAATTTTAGATTATTTGATATTTTAATATATAACTATTTAATACAATTATAAAATAAAAGAATAAAAAATTTAATGAATTATTCTAATCAAGGTGAAAGTGATCATTTGAAGCGAGTGCATAGAATGTCCTCTGAATCCGCATTAAAAGGGGGAATCATACACAAATGAATGAGATTTTTGGCTTTCAATATTTATTAATTAACACATATATTATATTTAAATTAAATTTAATTAATTATAAATTATAAATTAAAATTAATAAATAATTTAGCTCTTTGTTGATGGCACCACCTCACATGCTAACGCGTGATTTGCAGTCGTGTTAAAAAATTAATTCCGGTACATTCAGCAATTCTATCAAGCTGAAATTCTATATATAGCAGCTTTATACAATTTTTAATCATATGAAAACTATCAAACATATATCTTTATTTTTACGGTCAGTTTAGAGGAAAAAATGAAAACGTGGTAGGTAATGACTCTCTTCCGGATGAGCTACATTTCTCAAAAGTTGAGAGAAAACTACGAATTTTGAATAATTGCCGTAAACCGAATTTTATTATTCTAGCTCAAACCGTTTTTGCGTAATCTTGTCTACATACACACATACACCCATCCACAAACACACATACATTTTTCTCAACCTTAGTGAAAATGACTCAGGCACCTTCAAAACGTAAAAAAACATCAAAATCTTAACATCGAAAATTTTTGTGATCGCAATACTGTATAAAAATGAGATGGCTATTAGGATCCTCAAGTTATGCAACCAAACATACTTCTATAATAAATAAATATAAAATAAGACTAATATGAGTTTATAATTTATTAATAAAGATATAACAATATAAAATTAATGTATTGAAAATAATATTAATAAGTAATTATTCAAAAATATCAAAAGATTATTATCTAATCCTTGAATTGAAATTGAAATTAACATGAAGCCTTCAATTTATTTGATATTAATAAATAAAGAAAATTTCAAAAATCTATCAGCATATTCAAGTGGGCAAATTATTTTAATTAATTTTTTCCAATTGGAAAAAAAAAATCACTTGAGGTGTTAAATTAATTCTATAAATTCTTATTATTGATATTAATCTAAATAATACGAGTATTAGTAGTAGTTTATATTTCATTATATTATATATATTATTATATTTCAATAATTATTAATCTAATATTATTCAAGTGTTGTTTGCTTGATCAAATATCTCTAAGGGATTCATGTGAATCATCCTATCCTGTTATTGTATAGATATTATTTTTCATATAAAATATAATACACCCGATTAATTATTTAAATCAAATTTTTAAAAATTAACCTTTAATTTATTTATTATTTTTTTATATATTATTATCTTATCTTATTATGCTAGCTAAAATTGTATATATGTATTTATCTATATATATTGGTTCTCAAAAACCGCTCTAACGATTTTTTTCAAATTCACACTAGATATAGTATTTATAAAGAAAAATTAAGTTTTATTGATGATATCTCTTGAAACATACAGCTTCATTATTAATTTCTTAATTGAAAATTATATATGGAAAACGTCAAAATTTTTAATACTGCCTGCTAAGACAGTAAAAAAATGACAATTTTTTATCTAAATACATATAGTCCAGCGGTTGGACTGATGTTTTAACGAGTGGATTTCGTCGGTTCGAAACTCGCCGGGTGAATCGTTATTTAAAAATGAAAATAATGATTTTGTTATTTTTTTTTCTTTTTATCTATTGTTTACTTTTTAATAAATTACTATTCTATATTTATTTATTCATTGTTCTTTTATTAATAAAGTTTTAGATAGTTTTATAAGTTTTAATATTTTTTCAATAAAATATTATTCAATATATTTATTAATATTATTTTATTTATTATTATTGAGTACCCGAAGTTCCATTCATTTTAATCAGATTGATGCAATGATGCAACAGTTAATAATTGTAATATTGTAATAAATTTCTATCTTGAAAATTGTTACATATTATTCAGGATATTTTAAAAACTATTTCTTTCTTTAATTAATATTCATTTTTTCTATAAGTCAGATATATTTCCAAATATTAAATAATTTTTGAAGTGAAAACTTCTTTAGCGGCGTTGAGCACTTTTGCGGGATGGGGAAAAAGTATAGAACTCGCGTGATCGTGACCAACACCATGAAACCATCTGCTTTCAAATTTCTTATAACAGAGCGCGAAATTTGAATTGTCATTAGAACTGTTTTATAAATTATCTCTAACATATAAATATATATTTATTATGTAAAGTTCATTTCATATATACATATATAATCAAAATTATACGAAATGAACTTCACATAATAAATATATATTTTATGTTAGAGATAAGAATTATAAAACAGTTCGTATTGCAATATTTTAAACAAAGTTGTGTATTTATATATATATAAATATAAGTTACAAATTTGTTTAAAATATATGTTTAAAATAATATATAAGTTATATATATATACATGCATATGAAATTCATCTTTCTCGTGAAATAGCGCGAATTTCGTCTGTTTTAAAATTTCTTACGCAGAAGTTTTCACTTCTGTCGGCCAGTCCCACGACTGCCAATTTTGCTTTTTTAATTCCGAAAAGCTGCAAAGCACGTTTTTTTGTCTTTAGTTTGTTTTATAACCACTTGGGGCGCTAAACAGTTTTTCAAAAAAACACTATAGAAAAAAAATATATGTACCTATATATTATATATTTATGTATTATTGAGGAGCACAAGTTCATTAATTTTAATCAGATTGATGCAAATGTGTAACATTTAATAATTGTAATAAATAATTAAAGAATTGTGTATCAATATTTTTTAAAGGGTAGAGCGAGAGCTCGGTGTCCCAGGTATTAATATTACCAGCCAAATCCAATAATAATGAATCATTTTTTTTAACTTAAGTACCGAGCCGAGGCTCGGGGTCCCGGTACTTATTATTATTTACTTTATCCAGAGTAGAATTAAATCAACACTGGACACATAATCAGGGAAATGGAGGAGATATTGTTTTGATGAAGTGAAGAGCACAAAGTCTAATGTTGGAAACCCTTTTTAGGTTCCAAGAAGTGCCATTAAGAGCGAAGGGATAGATATTCTCATCAAATGTATTCTCAGCCCTGGCTAATTTGCACTTTATATAATGTGAGAAGTTAAGTCGGTATAAAAAATTGTTATACTACCTTAAGTTTAATACACATGTAGTCATTTCAGAGAAACAATGAGCCCCTGCAATTTTAGCACCTTCTTCGTTTGATGAGTCTCACTTGGTTTCACACCCAGTCTAATTATGGTTATTTTTATATTACATGTTAATATTGGATAGCAAATATTAACTTTTGTTAAGCATATGTTTTTTAAATATTTATATATATATTAATATTTATTAGTGAAATATCGTGGATTTAGTTTTTAACAAGAATTAATAAAATTGAATAATGAAAATAGTTAAAAATTCTTAGTTTCTATGAAATAATCATGCTTTGATGGACGTTTTGAACGGGAGTTTTACTAACCACTAATATTATAATCATAATTACTTACTCGCCAGTGTGTGTGTGTGTGTGTGTGTGTGTGTGTGTGTGTGTGTGTGTGTGTGTGTGCATGTGTGTATGTAGACAAAATTACGCAAAAATAGTTTGAGCTAGAATAATGAAATTTAGTTCACGAGTATTATTTTACATTTGTAGTTTTTTTTTCAACTTTTGAGAAATGTACCTCATCTGGAAGTGGGTCATTACCAACCACGTTTTCATTTTTTACCGACCGACGATAGTAAGGGAGGATTTTTACATATCTCCACGAATCAGGCATTTTCTTAACAGAAAAAAGTATTTCTAGCATGATGTATGTCCGTCCGTCCGTCCGTATAGATGGTACAGCTTGAACGGCTCAACGGATTTTGATGAAATTTAGTATATTTACTTAATGTATCAGCGAGATGAATTGATCAACTTTTGGTGCAAATCCGGAAACCGGAAGTGGTAGTATTAGCAATCGACGATAGGAAGGGAAGGGTTATTTTCACACCAAATTTCACATGAGGAGATTTTTTACATATCACCACGAACCATGCACTTTGTATTGGTTTTATCCTCGAGAAAAATCATCTTTATTCGTTTTTTCTTAATTTAAAATTATATGACGTCATCCAGCCATTCATGACGTCACAGCCTGGTCTTACATATATATATATATATATTATAAATAAAATAAAATTAAAAATATTTATGTTATATGCCTATCTGTTTTTTATTACATTAATAGATTTATTAAAATTATTTGAAATTGTTTCTGTAGCTGGAAATTAATTTACTTCAAACCGTCGGTCGGTTCGGACCTGGCCACATGTCAACTTATTATCTTTGATAATAATAAAATGATTATATGTTCTACTTTCTTTTATTCTTTTTATAGAAGAATAATCTCCCAAATTCTATTATTCTTTTATCTTATTCACCTTAAATAAAACTATTGTGTATTTCTAAATTTTAAAATAATTATCCCTTCATTATTTCACTTCTTTTGATTTTTTTTTCTTTTACTAATTACTGATTTAACTAAAGTAGAGTCTATAAAACAATGAATTAAAAATTATTAAAAATTAAAATGATTCTGTAACATTAAATCGAATTTTATTTGTTATAGAGTAGTATTTTTTATATAAAATAATAATCCTTTAGAATAATTTTAAATATATATATAATTCTAGAGAATGAAAATATTATTTATATAATAAAATAAAATAACATTAAAATAATTAAATGAGTTTAATTAATTTAAGTATTATTAATAATTAAAAGTAAAAAATTAATATAGGTGAAAGAGTAAGCAAGTGATGCCGGTTGCCTGCATGCCAGGGGCTCCTACTCGAGCGTTGAGTGAGCGAACGAGCCAGTCAGGCCCAGTCAGCCGATGAGTGCGCACGCATACAAACAAGTATTGCGGCCGGTAGACCGGCCCATTGACTATTCACCCCCATCCCTGGTGAGTAATTTTTTGTTACCATTTACTAATAATATTATTTAATCAATTATTAATAATTATTATAAAATATTTATAAAAATTTTAAAATATATTTCAATAATATATACTAAGGAATAATATAATGAATTATACTTATTAATATATAATATACATAACTTTATTTACTTGATTAAAATTCAAATTAACATTTAATTCTGTAAATTATAAAATTTATTTTTATTATATTTTTTAATAACACATGTAAATTATTTTTTATTATTTTTATTTGTGAGTTTTTTATACAATAAATAAATAAAATTAAATTAAAATATACTTCTTTCGAATTGTAGAATAAATAATAAATAATTAATATTATTGTTCTTACAAATCTCCAATTAGTTACAATTTAAAAGGATTAGCGTTAATAATTTATTTTCGATTTTTACCGACCGACGATAATAAGGGAGGTATTGTTTTCACACCAAATTTCACATGTGGATATTTTTTACATATCTCCACGAATCATGCATTTTCTTAACAGAAAAAAGTAATACTTACAAGTTATTATACTCAATTAATATAGTCATTAAAAAATTTCCTACAAAACACCACAAAACTAAAAATCTCTTCTTTCTTAAATATTAAAAAGATTATGGGATGCCACAGTAGGAATAAATTACATTTATCTTATTAATTTCATGAAGATATTCTTCTGTTTAATTGAAATATAATAGAAATACCCTTAACTTACTTTCCAAAAGTGTTATATTATAATAATAATAAATTGACAAAATAATATTTATTTTTCATTTGGATATTTCTATTCTAATTTATTAATCTTTTATTTATTTATTTTAAGAAATTTTATGAGAATTGTTTTTTTTAATGATGTTATTAAGTATGAATAGGTATATAAATGCCCTTTAAAGTAGTATTGTATATTTTTTTTTGATAATGTTATTCTAATCACTTGTGTCAATCAATGATAAAGGCTTATTTATACTATTTCACTTTATTTTTATATGATATTAATTTTATTATTATATTGATTACAAATTGAATATCATTTTATATTGAAACATTGAAAGCAATGTTGTTCTTTAAGATATTCATAAAATTTAAATTTTGAAAATTGCAATGATATTTCAAATATTAAAATAAATAAATCGATTTAAATATCTATAATAGATTTAAAAATTTTTATTTTCAAATTAAAAAAAAAATATTTTAATTATTCGAAGCATTTTCATCGAACAAAGTCTG
Organism: Labia minor; assembly: GCA_963082975.1. Classification (NCBI taxonomy): domain Eukaryota; kingdom Metazoa; phylum Arthropoda; class Insecta; order Dermaptera; family Spongiphoridae; genus Labia; species Labia minor. The sequence continues at coordinate 43,517,640 of OY720350.1, read as the reverse complement.
TGATAAAGCCACGGGAATAAATTGAGATTAAATAAAACTGATTTGAGAAATTTTTCATTCAATTTATCCAAAATTTGTTTTGTTTTTTTTTAATATTTTAGCATGATGTCTGTCCGTTTCTGTAGCTGGATATTAATTTACTTCCAACCGTCGGTCGGTTCGGACCTGGCCACAGGTCAACTTATTTTCTTGTAAATTGACCGTATATTAAAGATATATTTTTGATAGTTTTTAACGTAATTAAAAATTGTATAAACTGCTATATTTAGAATTCCAGCTTGATTGAATCGCTGAAAGTACAGGAATAAATTTTTTAACAAGAGCCAAACACGCGCTGGTTTAATATATATTTATTAATTAATTAAATTTAATTTAAATATAAAATATGTTAATTAATCTAATTCAAATTTGCAAGATAGTCGAGTGGATACACTCTAGATTTTTTTTTTTTTTTTTTTTGAAAATTCAATTGAAATTTACAACGAATTGAATTTTAAATTCATACTGGTAACAAATAAAAAATGTAATATTTTAATTTAAATATTTCAACATTTATAAAGACAGATATTGTCACATGAAGACAGACATAAACCGTCACCAATTAGTATTATATATTATTTCAAAGGTAAAATAAATATATTCGTTTTTGTTTTGTTATTTTATTTTATATTATATAATAAACTAAAAAATATGTATTACATATACATAGACATTGGTCATTCATTTATTGTTTTAATATTATATATACCGGTTACAGGTATCATAGCAATCCTTCACTATAAATATTATTAACATGCAACATCGAAATTGCAGTAACAGCTAAATTTAAACAGCGAGTGCGTGATGAAGAATCATTTTCATTAATAATCGTTAAAAAGAGAATAAACATTAAAAAAAATGCTTTGATAATTTAAATAGAAGAAATATATGTATAAAAATTAATAAAAAAAGTTTTATATATACACGAACATAAATATACATATATATATATATTCAGAGGAAGAAGGAAAGTCAGAGAGAGAGTGATTGTGCTTAAGATGATATTTTCATTTTACAGTTTCTCCTAATATATATTTTAAATTATTTTATAAATGTATAATTTTTTTTTTAAGATTCGATAAAGAAATTTATTATTATATGAGTTTATTTAGCAAAATATATTTTTAAAAAATATATATTAAAACAAAAAAAAAAATTATTGATCATGATTATTATCAATCAACAGAAAAAGAAATTATGTACTAAATTTAGTGCTCTTATGGGAAATGAAAATAAAATATCCAATTAAATCATATATATTTATATATGTATATAAATATAGACCACACATGTATATAAAAAAATACTTTTAACTTTGGCCTTTAGAAATACATTTCTTAAAATCGTCATTAATGCTCCATCGTAGTGATATTTTTCTATTTAATAATAAAAGATATAGAATAAAAATAAATAATTTCTTATTGAAATTTATTTTTTCATATATGTACAATATACTATTCATTAAATAAATTAATTTCACAAAGTTAATAAAACAATTTCAAATAATTTTAATATTTCTATTAATGCAATAAAAAAGAGATATGGATATAACATAAATATTTTTAATTCTATTTTATTTATAATATATAAGGAGGTGCTGGCTGTGAGGTCATATAATTTTAAATTAAGAAAAAACTAATAAAGATGATTTTTCCCGAGGATAAAACCAATACAAAGTGCATGATTCGTGGAGATATGTAAAAAAATCTCCCCATGTGAAATTTGGTGTGAAAATAACCCTTCCCTTCCTATCGTCGATCGGTAATACTACCACTTCCGATTTCCGGATTTGCACCAAAATTTGATCAATTCATCATACTGATGCATTAAGATTATATACCAAATTTCATTAAAATCAATTGAGCCCTTCAAGCTGTACACATCTATACGGACGGACGGACAGACATCATGCTAAAAATACTTTTTTTTCACACCAAATTTCACATGTGGAGATTTTTACATATCTCCATGAATCATGCATTTTCTAAACAGAAAAAAGTATTTTTAGCATGATGTCTGTCCGTCCGTCTGTCCGTCTGTCTGTCCGTATAGATGTGTACAGCCTGAACGGCTCAACCGATTTTGATGAAATTTGGTATATAATCTTAATGCATCAGTATGATTTGCACCAAAAGTTGATCAATTCATCCCAGTGATGCATTGATCAACTTTTGGTGCAAATCCGGAAACCGGAAGTGGTAGTATTAGCGATCGACGATAGGAAGAATGGGTTATTTTCACACCAAATTTCACATGAGGAGATTTTTTTATATATCACCACGAATCATACACTTTGTATTGGTTTTATCCTCGGGAAAATCATATTTATTAGTTTTTTCTTGATTTAAAATTATATGACGTCATCCAGCCATTCATGACGTCACAGTCTGATCTTACATATATATTATAAATAAAATAAAATTAAAAATATTTATGTTATATATGCCTATTTCTTTTTTATTACATTAATAGATATATTAAAATTATTTGAAATTGTTTCTGTAGCTGGAAATGAATTTACTTCAAACCGTCGGTCGGTTCGGACCTGGCCACAGGTCAACTTATTCTGATAAGAAAATACATGATTCGTGGAGATATGTAAAAATCTCCACATGTGAAATTTGGTGTAAAAACAATACTTCCCTTACTATCGTCGGTCGGTTAATATTATTAGTTTATGCATTTCAGTTTTACATATAAATATATAAGTAATTTAATTATATATAATTTCCATGAACAAAAATAAATAATTAAATAAAATAAAAATAGAATATTAAAAATAAATAACATCAAATCTACTAAATCAATAAATCAAATTAACAAATATTTTGCAAATATATTTAATTAATTAAATAAAGTGATATTGTAATTATTTTTTTTTTTGATGATTATTCTTTGAATTGTTAATTAAATTGGGTATTAATTAAAATTAAAAAAAGCCTCTCTAAGCTATTTTATATTCAAACACATATATATATATATATATATATATATATATTGTATATATAGCTAATTGTTCTTGTGTGTTTTAATTGCTATTCTTCACTGTTGGTTTCGTAGCCATTGATTAAATCATTAAATGGTTAAACGCGGAACCGCCAAGTGTTTCCCTCCCCAGGGGCATTTCATCATTCAATGATTAATACTCAACCGGAGTGGGGGTAGCTTGGCTTTTCTACTGGCACTTTCACTTGGCGCAAAAAGGCATTATTTTCGTGATAGATCGAAGCGAGCCAACCCCCACGAGAGATCCCTTGGCGGATCCAATAGGGACTAAAGCATTGACAGTTATTCCAACGATGTAATCAACTCATCAATCAAAATTAAATTCAATTTAGATACCGGCCTATTATATAATAGCGAGGACAGAGTGCGTGTGAGGGGCACTGAGTATTTTTTTTTCTCTCCCTCTCTCTTTCTCTTTCTCTCTCATATCCACTCCAAATTCCAATCTTCATCTTTTACCCATTCACACCAAAATATATAAATATAATAACGGAATATATATATATAATAAAAATAAATAAAAATACCATTAAAGTAATATTGATCTAGCAAAGTTTATTTGATATTTCTTAAATGAAGGATGAGCAGCTTGGGTTCGGTTTCATCTGGGCCAATGGAAGGGATGTGAAACCGCCCATCCTCCATACCTTCCTCGTTCTAAACTTAACTTTCATTCATTTTCAACTATTAAGTTCATCAGTCATTCTTGACAATTGAGATTTACCAAAGCGACTTTAGAAAATTAGAGGGAACTGTTTTACTCGATTTTAGAGATTTAACCATCAAAAGTCACTCACAGCCAAAACTATTTTGTAATTATAAAAGAAAATATTAAATTTAATAATTAGATTGTAATTAAGAAATTATTTATATTCCTCTTAGTAAATTTATTATTTAAAAAAAAAAAATAAGTTGACATGTGGCCAGGTCCGAACCGACCGACGGTTTGAAGTAAATTAATTTCCAGCTACAGAAACAAGTTCAAATAATTTTAATATATCTATTAGTGTAATTTAATAAAAAAACAGATATGGATAGAACATAAATATTTTTAAGTTTATTTTATTTATAATATATATGTAAGACCAGGCTGGACGTCATGAATGGCTGGATGACATCATATAATTTTAAATTAAGAAAAAACGAATAAAGATTTTTCTCGAGGATAAAACAAAGTAATACAAAGTGCATGATTCGTGGTAATATGTAAAAAATCCCCTGATGTGAAATTTGGTGTGAAAATAACCCTTCCCTTCCTATCGTCGATCGCTAATACTACCGCTTCCGGTTTCCGGATTTGCACCAAAAGTTGATCAATTCATCCCACTGATGCATTAAGTAAATATACCAAATTTCATCGAAATCCTTTGAGCCGATCAAGCTGTACACTTCTATACGGAGGGACGGACGGACAGACATCATGCTAAAAATACTTTTTTCTGTTAAGAAAATGCATGATTCGTGGAGATATGTAACAATCTTCACATGTGAAATTTGGTGTGAATACCTCCCTTACTATCGTCGGTCGGTAATGAAAAAAATATTTTCAGTTGCGTAGCAAGTGTATTTTACCTGGGGGAGGCATTAATAATAATATATATATATATAATTTTTGTAAATATACAATATTGTTTACTAGTTGGATATTCATATATACACTAATTATAATAAATATTTATATATATAATTATAAATATATATATATATATAACAAAATTATAAATGCATTACAAATTATACTACAAATTTAAGTGGCGTACTTAAAGTTTTGTAAAATGGTCTGTAGGTTTTTGTGGACCTGCGAATATCTTTATTATTCGTAATATTTTATCGATTTTGGTTAAAGGTTCAAAGACAAATTCAAAATTACTTCCTCTAAAGAGTATTTACTTTTTTGATATTCAAATAACTAACCTTCACACATTGTTAAAAGTATTTGCTAATTTTGTTAGATATGATATATGAATGACTTTAAATAAAAAATTGCAATGTATTGAACGAAACAATTTTTTTAATTCATATTTACATAATTTTCATAACTTATATGAATTAAAATAATTAATTTTATTTATTAATGAAATTGAAATTCGAATTAAAATATTCACATAAAACAATATTTTTAATTGTTTAAGGTTTGACTGGGTTTTGATGAAATTAAATGCCAATCTTTTCTCCCAATATGAGGATTATTAAGAATTTCCTTGTATGTATATTTATAAATAATTTCGAATTTCTATATTTTTGATTAGATTAAAAAGAGTTTTACAATAATATTAATGGAAATAATGTTTTGACAATAAATAATATAAAAAAATTCATTTTTAAATAATCTTACGATTTTTATATTTTAAAAAAATTGTATAATCTTGATTTCTGAAAACTGAATTATTGATTCCCAAACCAATATCGGAACTTCTTCATCCAGGATATCTCGAAAGAGAATTTGTTTCATTCTGAAAGGTAAAATGTCTAATTTATCTATTAAGTCTGTTTTACATCATTGTTTTTATACTAATTTATATTAATTTATTTAATTTATTTCATTTGAACGACCAATATAAAATAATTATAAAAATTTACAAATTTATTTCGAACTCTTTTTATTTTGGTTTACATTTTTTGCGTATCAAGTAAATTTATTTTAAAAAAAGCTTTTGTTCTTTATTGGGGACATTTTACTTTACTCGATTGGCAATTGAATAATCTAATTATGAAGTGAAAATGTATTAAATCAAGCCAACATTCAATATTCTCTTGTGTTTTCTATTGAGGTTGAAGTTTCCAATATTTTATTTATAATACAATTATTTTCTTTTTATATATCAACATTTTTACCCACGATTGAGTTTCAATATAAAATTACTAAATCTTTTTTTACCTACATTGTTTGTGCCTATCCACTTCTATACAAAATATAGAAGAATTTGTTTTAAATTTTTCAAGCGTTAGTAATGATAAGCAAGCAATTGGTAAATGGCAAACAAGAGAAAGATTTGCTTTAAAAAATACAATATATATATATAAAATATGGTTCGATTAATATCAACGCCAAAATGAGGCAAAGATCTGATGAAAAGAGAACAAAACATAGATACTTCCCTCTCTTCATTCAGAGAGATTTTAGGGGGAATTTTTTTTTTTTTTTTTTAGGAAATTTGTCTTTTTTTAAACACTTAACTGATGAATAATTGGATCTCTGGATAAAAAAAAATAAACAGAAAATAAAATTTTATCGGTTCGATGAAAATGTAAATAATACAATATTTGTTTAAAATAAATGCAAAAATAACAAAGATTTGTTGTTTTGCTGATCTTTAGAAATGGTGATACAATACACAAAGCAATAATACTAAATGACAATAAAACAAAAAATAAATATAGACAAATATAAAAATAAAAGAATTTTCAATGCTAAATATTAATTTCAAAATAATTATTAAAAGTTGAAAATATATCTGATTAGCACAAATCAAAATTGGGATCTAATAAAAATTTTTTAACAAATTTGTACATAAATTTTAATTAAAAGTTATTCTTTATTGGTCTTTTAGATTCTTGTAATCAGACTCGTAGATTTTGACTTTTGAGAGTATAAAAAAAACGTGGAGAATAATTATATTTAGACATATATAAATATTGATTTATAATATTATTATATCAATATTACTAATTCATGATGGTAACTATCCTCATGTGAAGTCATCGAACTAAAATGTTATTTGGGTATGAAGGTTTATATTTTTGAAGAAATTAGTAACATTCCTTTTTATAATTATAACTTAAAAATGGGCATTTATCTATATATCTATATGTATAAAAAAAGGTTTTTGTCTGCACATTGCTCAGAATTTAAAAATTTGTGTATATCTTCGCGTTTCATGATCTCTAGAATCCAAAAGTGACTCTGGTGTGAGGGATGGTCTATGACTCTGGAAGATATATATATATATATGAGAGTAGATTCAGAGTATTTGAATAGGATTCTTTCCAGCATTTATTGGCCAAAGAAAGATGAGGTTACCGGGGAATGGCGGAGACTGCATAACGATTTGCATGACCTCTATGCATCTCTAGAAATCGTTAGGGTTATAAAATCGAGAAGGCTGCGCAGGGCACGTGGCTAGAATGGGAGAGGAAAAAGGTATTGGTGGGGAAAAATCGATTGGTAAACGTTCGTTAGGAAGACCAAGGATGCTGTGGATGGACAATGTAGGAAGGGGCGTGAGAGAGATGGGAAGAAAGGTTAGGAGTTAGATGGTCATAGCTCAGGATGGGATGTGGTTGTTGATGCCAAGAACTTTCGAGTAACGTAGAGCCAGAGCCCAGAGGTAGATAGATAGATAGATAGAACATATATAAGAACACAAAAAAAAATGATTGTTTTATGTAATATACTGATTGAAACAAAATGGATGAAAACCTTTTACATACAGACTTTCAACCAAATACTATGTATCACTCGGGGGTACAGGGGGTGGAGTCCCCGTCTAGATGTGAAGAGCTTCGAAGGCGCTCTGAGCTAGCTAGTTCTTATTATTATTTATTCATTCGACGATTCAATTTATTTACTTATTTTTATTTAAATGTATTTTTTTTTTAGATTTTCCATTAAAAAATTTTTAAAAAATACAGTTCAATTTCTTTTAAATATAAATATTTATAATAAAATATAAATAAGTTTTAGTATATGCAATATTTTTTTATTTATTTTTCCTTAAATAAGCTCGGATCTGATAATACTACCTATCATTTTTTTTTCGAAAAAGTATTTATCGCGTAAAAGTTAAAATTATTATTATTTTTGTTAGAGTCATTTTCAATTGGACACACAAATGATTTATAAAACCTTTATATAACACGTTTTATACCTAAATATATATTATGTTACATAATCCATGAATAATAATTTTAATTAAAACTAGAATAAGTTATCCTTTCCTTTTTCAATTGCTTGAATGGATAATTAATATTTGAGAAAGAGAAAGAGAGAGAATAATAAATTTAATTATATAATATAATATGTATGTTAATATTCATAAACATAACTACTTTTATAGATTAATTGTATTTATACATGTAGTTATAGGTGTATATAGAGGTATTAGATAAAATATTTTACATACAAATATTAATTTATTTATATAAGAGTGAAATGGAAAGAAAATTAAATTATGTAAATAGGAAATGGGAGGAATTTAATAAAAACGTTTCTTATGTAAAAAAAACGAGGGATGATATTTCTTTCTAAATATAAAAGTAATAATAAATGAAAATCTTTTTTTTTTTAATATGATTTAATCAAATTTATAATAATCTTTCGGGTGATTAAATTTTTATTTTTTTTTTTTTCAAATAGATTTTTTTTATACGTACGATATTCGAATTTTTGATTTAACCTTTTATAAAATCCTTTTAATTATAATGTCCATCCTTTACCTGAGGAGAAAAATTTATCGTTTCTACTAAATGAATAGCCATTTAAAGGGTAAAAGGACACGAGCGGAATAAAGCCAAAAGAATTTTGTGTCATAAAAGGGTCACCCTCTCATAGGCAATTAGCTAAATTTAAAATGTTATGACTTTTTATATTATTGTTTTATAAAAATACATATATATTATTATTATTATTATTATTTGTTCATATTCTTTGAATAACGATTACTTGAAATTAATATTACTTAATACAAATATTGATATAAATATTAAATAAGCTGGAGTGTCTCCACTCGACTATGTCGCAAATTTGAATTGGATTAATTAACATATATTATATTTAATTTAAATTAAATTAATTAAATTGTAAATTAAAATTAATAAATAATATTAATTAAACCAGCGCGTGTTTGGCTCTTTGTAGATAGCACCGTGTTTAAAAATTAATTCCGGTACTTTCAGCGATTCAATCAAGCTGAAATTCTATATATAGCAGTTTTATACAATTTTTAATAATGTGAAAAACTATCAAACATATATCTTTATTATTACGGTCAATTTAGAGGAAAAATAATCAAAATGTTGTAGGTAATGGTCCTCTTCCGAATGAGCTATATTTCTCAAAAGTTGATAGACAACTACGAATTTTGAATAATGCCTGTAAACAGTATCCCCTCTAATTTTTCGTGACACTTGTTTATATGTGTGCAGTGTTTTCCAAAATAAAAAATTTTGTGCGGCAATTTCAAAATGCGTATATAAAAATAGACAGTACTAGAATATAGTAGTAAATTTTTTGTGCGCGCGAATAATTTTCATGCGCACACGCGCACAGCTTAGAGGGAACATAACATAACATAATATTAAAAATTAATTTCTTTCATTTTGATTCAAACATTAATGCTGTTGAGGAAGGAGCTGTGCTAGCTATCGAACTGGCGTTTTGTTTTTTCCGTCAATGTATATTTACTTTAAAAAATGTACTGAATAAAAACGTTGCTTTTTGTAAATCCTCTATTTTTTAAATTATTTTCTCCGTTCATATGTAAAATACATGAGTCCAAATTAATATGTACCAATTTAATATCATATTGGTGAATTTTGAAAAATGTTTAATAATTCAAAAAAAAAAAATTCAAATCTTTGAAGTTTTGTATAATTTTAAAACAAAAGGGAACACATTTTTTTACCGACCGACGATAGTAAGGGAGGTATTGTTTTCACACCAAATTTCACATGTGGAGATTTTTACATATCTCCACGAATCATGCATTTTCTAAACAGAAAAAAGTATTTTTAGCATGATGTCTGTCCGTCCGTCCGTCCGTCCGTCCGTATAGATGTGTACAGCCTGAACGGCTCAACCGATTTTGATGAAATTTGGTATATTTACTTAATGCATCAGTGGGATGAATTGATCAACTTTTGGTGCAATTCCGGAAACCGGAAGTGGTAGTATTAGCGATCGACGATAGGAAGGAAAGGGTTATTTTCACACCAAAGGAGATTTTTTTATATATCACCACGAATTGATTGGTTTTATCCTCGAGAAAAATCATATTTATTAGTTTTTTCTTGATTTAAAATTATATGACGTCATCCAGCCATTCATGACGTCACAGTCTGGTCTTGCATATATATTATAAATAAAATAAAATTAAAAATGTTTATATTTATTATTTATGTATCCATATCTGTTTTTTATTACATTAATAGATATATTAAAATTATTTGAAATTGTTTCTGTAGCTGGAAATTAATTTATTTCAAACCGTCGGTCGGTTCGGACCTGGCCACAGGTCAACTTATTCTTAAAGTAAATTCGTTAATTTTTTTTTTCTTTGCATTTTTGTCAAATGAAAATATTTTTAATCTATTAACATTTTAATTTACGATGGTTAAAAATTATTTTTCAATTTTTAACCAATTCCATTTAAACAAATAAATTAACATTTTTATTTTTGACATGTTCCAAGATCTCTAATCTAAATATTCTATTATTTTAATTTTGGAATTATACCAAAATATTAATAATTTTATCAAAACAAACGAATTCTTTGAAGGAGTGTTAACCACCTTTCAGTATGTGTGGAGGAGTTTTGATACATTATTTGGTTGATATACTAGAATAATGTATATTGTGTAATTTTTGGATTCTGTAATAATAATTTTTATCTAAATGCCAAAACAAAAATATTTTTATGCGTACGATTTTAATATTATTTTTTTATTTATGGAAAATATCTATTATTATAATATATATAATTAATAAAATATCAAAAATAAATTGTTTTTATTTTACATTCTAATAATAATAATAATAATATGTAAGGATATTAAACTTGTTTCTATTTTAAAAATTTTTAGCTTAAATATATTAGTGTAAATAAAAACGAAATGAAATGTGTGTCAAGATTCAACGTTTCAATTCATTCTTGTTCAAAGCGAAAGTGAACCAACTTTATCATTATATTATATATAATTAGAAATTAAATTTTAAAAAATATAGTTTATAATATAATCAAACTTTTTAGATTATAAATAGTTATAAGCATAAATTCATAAATATCAAAACTATTAGATTTTTTAAAATAAAATATTTCTAAATTTAAACATAAAAAAACAATTTCGTATTGTATCAAAGTTTTATTCACATAAATAATCTTTATCTATATCTCAATTGGTTGTAGTGGTCCTTTATAGTGGTCCTTGTGTTTGATAAGATTTTTTGAGGAGGAGGTGATCTAATGTAAAGCGTTGATGATCGGTTGATCGTCGTGTAATATGTGTTCATCATGATATAGGTACTTGGGAAATGCCAGCATTGTCATATTTCTTAAAGGCTCCATTGAATTCATTATGGAAGTTTGCGGTGTACTGCACAGTTCGGATAGTAACAACATCTTTATTGAGAGAGTACTCTACTCTCTTTTGAGTATATCTCTTATCCGAGACTCCCTTTGGTTCTTGTGCTCTCCGGTGTAACCGTCAACCACTCCATATAAAATTGAATAATGTGCAGTATCCTAAAATATTAATAAATATAAGAATTATAATAATACAAAAATCTCATAGTGTTAAGTTACATAATAGTCCTTGATCATCTTGATATGATGCTGATCCGATCCTATAATCCAGCTAGAGCTAAGGCGACGACGCTTAAAGGTACGGCAACAATTATCATCTATTTACTATTAAACAAAGACGTATTCTGTAAAAAAAATTAATATTTATTATAAGAAAAAAATAAATTTATTATTATTTGATATACTTTTGATAATATGAGTACATATTCAATTCACAAATGAAAGAAAAAAAATGCTTCTTTAAAAAATTCTTCTTTGAATACATTTACTTCCCATTGATCTTTTTTTTTAGTTTAAAAAAGTATGTTTATTAGCCAAATATACAAATATATGTTGTTTTTCCCATAACATATAAAAGGGATTACATGACTTTTTCTTACAGCTAGGGTCGTAATTATTTATACAATGTTTCTTTTTTATTATTACGCTATTAACTATTTTTAATATTAGAATTTCAAAGTGTAAATTAATTATTTTTTTTTGTCTAGGAAAAGGCTATATAAAAATAAAAACCTAGACTATATCCTATTGATTTTTCTGGCTATCGATATGTCCATAACTCACTCCACAATAAACAATTTTAAATTAATTATAAGATGTAAATATTAATCAAAATAATACCAAAAATTAAATTATAAATAGAAAAAAATATTAAATAAGATAAATTCATGAACAGACTAGCTAAAATGGGAGGGCCAATAATTAACAAAAAAATAAAAATATTGTCAGGTTATTTTTATTATTCTCCAACTAGCTAAATCAAAAAAAAATATAGTCAGGTTTTTCTAAATTATATATATATTTTTCTACATTAAAAAATATAAATATTTTAGATAAATATAACCACATTAGAAGATAGATTCTAAAATCGATAATTAATAAAAATTAAAGGTTTAACTTCCGCCGCTGTTGATATAATATAAAGAATATAAGACAAATAAGGAAAATAGGTATACATTTGCATAAAATAACAAGATATGAACAACAAGTGAAGGTAATGATTTGAATTGAAAATAAATATTTAAAATTTGGAGTAAATTATTACTTGTTAGATGTTTCTGGTTGCCATTATTTGAAAATAATACGTTTTTGTTTGATAGATGATGACGATGGTTGCCGTTCTTTTAGGCGTCGTTGCCTTCACTCATGCTGGATTATGGGACCAGCATCACGATGATCAGGACTCCTATACATTATTCAATTAAATAGAGAGTGGTTTATGGTCACTCGGGAGGCCACAAGAGCCAATGGGAGACTCCGATAGGATAGGATATTGTCAAAGGAAGGTAGAAAGGTACTCTCTCAAGGCAGATGATCTTACTATCCGATGATATCTGCAGCAGACCGCTAACTCCCATAATTCAATGGATTCCATTAAGTCGTTTTGAAATCTGCCAATGCTGGCCTCTCTCAAGTACTTATATCGTGATAAACCCATCGTCACCACCATCATCCGATCATTCATCGTCATCAACGCTTCACCTTCGATCACCATCTCACATTTCAGAAATGCCTCCTCTTCTCAAAGTTTTATCCAACTCTAAGACGACTATCTTAACTTCAAACTTTGAAACAATTTTTAATTTTTTTTTTTATTTACCATATTTCATATATTAGTTTATTTAAGAATATCATATCTTTCCCAAATAAATCTAAATTTCATATGTCGACTATTCGTTTCCATAGATTTTATTTTTTCATTGTATTGTTTTTTGAATAAAATGTTTTTAATGGTATCCAAGTTCAATTAATAATAATAGATGGTAAATTGTCGACGAGATTTCTGGACTTTAGAATTTTTAAGGTTTTTTTTAGGAAAAATTCCATTTTTTTGGAATTAGATACTGGATCCCTGAATTCTATTATTATGAAAAGCATACGGAATGATTTCGCGTGTCCTCATCATTTTGCGATGGAATTATGTATTTCAAGTTTCACATGACCTAAAGTTCACTTTTTATTAAAGTTGAGCCCATTTTTTCTAAATCTCATTTATTTTCTTTTGCATATAAAGAATTAGTGCAGAATTTCACAATCCATTGATATATTTGAATAGGCTTCTCCTATAGGAATTGTTCCTAAATCGGATGGTAAAATTAGTATATCTGCTGATTTAAGTGATGTAAATAAATTAATTTTTATCAATCAATTTTCTTTAACAACCCCTCGTTAACATAAATTTTATTAAGAATAAATTAATTAAAATTGAGAATTTATTCATTTAAATAATAAAAAAAATTATGTTCGTTTAGGTTATTATTTCAATTCGTTTTGATTACTTCTAAAACGTATTTATAAATAAAAATAAAATATATTTTTCACTTTCTCGTTTAATATATAATTTTCCTAGTTTGACTAAAATTTTCAAGCATTATCCAAAAATCCGTCATTTCTTGTTTAATTTCCATGAAACCCAAAATGTTGCCTGCCCATAGAAGATGGATCATTTAAGTTAGATGCCTGGAAGGAATAGCCCGAATAATCCTCACTTATGTGAACTTTATATTCATTTAACAGCTAAGTGGTCGACTCTTAATAAATTGTAATTGATTATTAAGCGTGGACACTCAAATGCAAGTCTTGAAACCGAGTTTTCTTCTTAACTAACATGTAATTCAAGATACCCACTAGATCGCACTGCAAGCGCCCGCCAGATCGTAGGCCAATTTTAACTTTAAAAATTGTTTGGCAAAATGGATTGGAAAACCCCATCGTCTGTGGGCAAAACCCAGAAAACAGACCACAGACCTCTGCACTAACCATCTGTATCTCCTTTAGTTATTTTAATATCAAACCTCAGCAAACATGGTTTATCGTGTGAGTTAATTTTTATTTTATTTTATATAAAATTTTTTTTATATAAATATATAAAAGAATTTTTTATAAATTAAACTTTTTAAAAATTATTTGCTATTTTTTCTCAGATTGGTTGATGATGCAATTATAATTATATTATTTTATATACAATTATTTAGTAAATGTACATGTATTTAAATTAATTTTCTATAAAAAGTTTAAAAAAATTTTTTATCATCCCCAATTTTGTAAAAAAGATTTTGTAATTTTAATTAATTTTTAAATATATAAATATTATATAGGTATTACCTAGAACATTATTCGTTTCTTTTAGATATGTAAATTACATAAAAGATTGTAGAATTTTCAGTAAAATGAAAAATTATTTATTTGGATATAAAACCAACATTACTGAATTACTTGAATTAGTTTTAAATTAGTTGCCTATCACCTGTAGATAGCACAAAACGTGGTTTCAAAAATTAACATTGAGTATCCAAGTCTGATAAGGAAGGTCTGTGTTTTACCTTCTGGAGATAGAGGGCAAGTTTCCAATTGGGGCTCCCGCTCACAGACCATCCGTATCAGACTAGGACACTCAATGTTAATTTTTGAAACAAAGTTTTTAGCACATAGTGACATCAGGGAAATAACTATTTTTAAAAAAAAAGCGGGCTCTTTTGTGTGCATGTGTGTGTGTGACGTTTTTTTTAATTTAGTAGGAATATTGGGAATTAAATAATTATAGAATTTTCATTTAAATGAAAAATGATCTATTTGGAGATAAAACTAACATTTAAGCAAAAAATTATGTTTTTTTTTCAGAAATGTTGGTTTTATATCCAAATAAATAATTTTTACCGACCGACGATAGTAAGGGAGGTATTGTTTTCACACCAAATTTCACATGTGGAGATTTTTACATATCTCCACGAATCATGCATTTTCTAAACAGAAAAAAGTATTTTTAGCATGATGTCTGTCCGTCCGTCTGTCCGTCTGTCCGTATAGATGTGTACAGCCTGAACGGCTCAACCGATTTTGATGAAATTTGGTATATTTACTTAATGCATCAGTGGGATGAATTGATCAACTTTTGGTGCAATTCCGGAAACCGGAAGTGGTAGTATTAGCGATCGACGATAGAAAGGAAAGGGTTATTTTCACACCAAAGGAGATTTTTTTATATATCACCACCAATCATGCACTTTGTATTGGTTTTATCCTCGAGAAAAATCATATTTATTAGTTTTTTCTTTATTTAAAATTATATGACGTCATCCAGCCATTCATGACGTCACAGCCTGGTCTTGCATATATATTATAAATAAAATAAAATTAAAAATGTTTATATTTATTATTTATGTATCCATATCTGTTTTTTATTACATTAATAGATATATGAAAATTATTTGAAATTGTTTCTGTAGCTGGAAATTAATTTATTTCAAACCGTCGGTCGGTTCGGACCTGGCCACAGGTCAACTTATTTTTGATATATATCTTCTTGTATAGAACAAAATATTTGTGCGCTAGTGAATTCGAAAATTGTTATTCTTAGCAACCACACATTCTTCTAACTGTCCATATCTTGTGTTTCATCTTTCCAATATCTATTTTCTCATATTTCCCTTCTCCACCAATTCATTATACTATATATAACCCGAATTTTCATAAATTGTTGGTTCGTCGGCTTCAAATATTAAATTGTTTTAGTATAATATGTCTGAAGAAAATAATACTTATATTATAATGTTACAAACATACTGACAGAGATTGTCGCCGAATAGTAAATTTGATGTTATAAAATGATGCTTAAAAAGATTAAAATTCGGGCAATTGTAAAAAAAAACCCGAAAATAAAACAAAATACAATTTTGGTTTAAATTTATAAAAAAAAACATTAAAAATATATGTATCTTGAAAATAAGATTATTTCGATTTTTCCACAATTTAATGCCTGTTTCAAAGTGTTTTATTGTTATTTATTGATTATATACTATTAATTTTAAAATTGATAAGTATTGTTTGAAATTATCCTGAGGGAGTATAATATGCTAGGAACGTATTCTATTGGTATATCTTCGGAATAATCAAATCATCTTATTGTTTGATGCATGTCCTTTGCATATACAAATGAAATACAAAGGAGTCAATAGTGGATAACATGTTGAATAGCCAGCCAATGGAAGTAGGAAACAATAATAGAATATTCACCTGTGTGTTGGTCCACTTATAATTTAATCAAGTAAATATAATGATTTAGATGTATATTTAATTATTAAATTAAATTAAAGAAGTAAAAAAAATAAAAATAAAAGAGACAAACAATTATGAGGAATAAAATGTAGAATTTTTCCAGAAATAGTGTTGAAGATCTTCAAGTGGGGGGGGGGTAAGGGGTTGTTGAAAATGAACAGAAGCAATAAAGAGCTCTTAAATAGAACGGAATCGATAAATTATTTACCACCATGTCCTTTTATGGATCTCGTGCACTTAAGGCCATTTAGCCAGAAAACCATTCCACCACCCCACAACTCACCAGCGCCTCCTTTGTTTAAATCGATGGTGCCAAGCATAAATTGCAAGCTCACCTAAACATATATATATATATATTTTGATTTACGAGTATAGATTCTAAATATTAGAAAATCTGATTACAACCAAAAAAATGAAGAAATGATAAAGTGGCTCGTGTTTATTACTTTACAATAATAATAATAATAATAATATAGTTTTGATCCATTAAAAGTAAATTGATAAAACTTAGGTTTCTATTTTATTTAATTATAACGTTTTTTTTTTTTTTAATTATAATTAATTTAAATTTATAATAAACTTAATTTGTGCTATAAATTAGAAAAATTAAAATTAAAATTAAGGTTCTAAATATAAATACGATAAATATTAAATATGTACATATATATGTATATATAAAATATTATATTAATATTTAAAATTAATATTTATTATTATTATTATTATATGGAATGTAATTAATTCATAATTCATTTTATTGAATGTTATTTATGGAAAAATGTTAATTTTTTAGCGTTTTTTGTTACAAAGATCGTTTATGGCTAAATAGTTTTTATAAAAGCGAATTAATTATTAAAAATATAAATTCTATAATCTTGATAATTAATGATAAAAAAGTAATATTCATATTTATTTATAAAATAAATTTATATAATATATATAAATAAAAACGATAAAAAATATTATTTATTTTTATATATGAATGTCGTATTTTTAAATATAATTTTCTAATATTATATTTATATAAATTTTTAATATTAGTATAAAAGTATTATCAAAAAAATAAACATTAATAAATATTAAAATAAATAGTTTATGACTTTATCATTTGTATAATCGGGATAAAAATAAAAGGTCATCGAGATAGTTTGAAAAATCAAATAAAAATAAAATAATAGTTTTAATATTAAATATTAAAGGTATTATTTTAATAATAAACCATAATAATGTTATTTTAAGAAAAATACTTTAAAATATATTTTAGAAAATTAAACAATACTAGCTCCGCCCCCTGTGGTACATTTTTTTGAAATTCACACCAGAGATTATTGATCACATCTCTGGGAAAAATCATCTTCATTAGTTTTTTCTTAATTTAAATGTATCTATTAATGCAATAAAAACAGATTTGGATATAACATAAATATTTTTAATTTTATTTTATTTATAATATATAAGATATAAGAAGCAGCGGCTATGACGTCACATATAAAAATAATAAAAAGTAAGAAAAAAAATATTTTTTCACTTTTCTCAAAAAGTATTTAGTTTTCCAATGAATTACACGCTATTAATAGATTAGCCCGAGGGCTATAAAATGGCATTGGAATGGCCGAAATCGCATAAGTCGTTTAGGAGGAGTATGTGATAGAACTGTCTTTTAATATATATAATTGTATATATATATATATATATATATATATATATATATATATATATAAATGAATTATAATATAAAATATATTTTTATTATAAATATTAATAATACCAACATTAGTATTTCTAGTATACAATAAAGATAATCTTTGTATAAATGAAAGAATAAAATAATATAAAAAATCCTAAACCGATTTGTAAAATTCTTTCACTTTCAAATAGACCTAATTCTTTCTGGAAAACAGGTGGGGGTTTATATATTCAACTTCATTTTGCTTCAATGAAAAAGAGGGTGGAAATGTTTCAAATGAAGGGATTCATGAAAGGAAATATCAAAGGCAGATAAAAAGGCTTTTGTTATGAAACATGCGTATATTTCTGAAGCTTAAGTAGACATTGTTGTTTAAGATAATTTTTTACCACTGATTGGATTTTTTTTAATATGCTCTTGCTCATAAATATAGTGCAGATTATATATTTAAAAATTGTAAAAATTATTAAAATGTAATAATATATATATATATACATATATAAGTACATATATATATAATGAGAAGTTGTTTCCGGGTTATTTTCACGTTTAATTAAGAGATTTGACCCATTTTGGCTCCAATTTAAAGAGAGTATTTAGAAGGGAATTTATGGGATTTTGGGTCTTTGTCTTTGGATCTTTGTCTGAGTTATATAGGGATTTTAGGTTGATTGTTCGGGTGACTTTTACTGACGTGAGGCTTCGAAATTTCCTGGAAATATTTCCTCATAATAATAAAACTTTTACGGAAACCCAAACGAACATATATATATATATTGTCATATATTGGATGCTTAGATGGGTTGGATTATTAAAAAAATTGGGTTTAAAATTAATAAAATTGATCATGTTCCGGTGATATATAAAATTGAATTTTGCTGTTGGTAATTGGTCTGATATTTTTATAGAGTGATGTCAATACAAAATATTCGAATTTTCTTGGTCTACCCCGATATAGTAATAAATTCAGGACTTTAAAATTTGCATTCTCATTCATTGATGTTTTATAGAAAATTTTATACGGTCCATTTTTCACAAAACGCATCTAACATATTTTTAACCAGTTTACTGATTCTCCATCAGAATTCTTTTATCGTTTAAAAATTGCGTCTTCTAATAATTTTGCCGATACAAAATCTTGTCTCATTTCATTTACAATAAAATTATTACCTTTCCGACAATTTTTAATAATCTCGTAATAATTTTGGGGAACGAACAGTATATTTTTTTTTAATGACATATCCACCACGCCAAAATCTTGATGTAAGTATATAATGGAGTTAGGCCACTTTCAAACTTCAGGGTTTAGTTATTGAACTAATTCTTAAAACTTATGTGTCAAAAATTTATCGTATTTGCTTGGAATAAACAACCTGAAATACTTCACTGATAAATAACATGAAGTTGTACATGTACTCATTGTAACCGGCATAAAAATGAAAAACAGAGTTAGGCCACTTTCAAAATAACAGGCTCATATATTAGATTTTATATTATTTAGCAATTGCAAATTTTTAAGGGTCATCCCGAAGAATTATCTTACACACTTCCTTAAAATAACACACTTCCTTAACTTAAAATAAGTTTCCTAATTTTATTATACAGGGTTATCATAAAAGAATGGTGCGATTTGAGTAATTCGTAGAAAGATTGAAATTTCTAAATGTTATATTGGTATCTCTGAAAGCCTACAACCCAAAAGTTTGTTTATAAGCTGTTCTAACTGTTGTTGCGGTGAGTTTAGTGAGTTTCGCTGTTAAAATGTTGGACAGAATAAGTGAAAACGAATCATTTTTTGATGATATAATTTTTACAGACGAAGCTACTTTCCATGTGAGTGGATGTGTTAACAGACACAATTGACGAATATGGGGCTCTGAAAACCCACACACAATTGTTGAGAAACAACGTGATTCGCCTAAAGTTAATGTTTGGTGTAGTGTGATGAAAATTCGCGTAATAGGGCCTTTCTTCTTTGCTGAAAAAACAATTAATGGAGTTGTGTATCTCGACATGTTAATCAATTATTGCTTTCCTTAGCTAGATGAACTCAAAAACATTCATCAACTTCATTTCCAACTAGCTGGTGCTCCCCCACACTTCAGTGCATTGGTCACGGACGCTTTGAACGAAAAATTTGGAGATCGATGGAAAGGCCGGCAAGGACCTATGCTGTGGCCTCTAAGGAGTCCAGACCTGACACCTTGTGATTTTTTCTTGTGGGGTTACATCAAAAATTATTCTGTATTTTGTTTTTTTTAATTTTATTTCCTTATAAATAAATGTATATTATATATACTTTGCATAGAATATCATAGTTGTATGAAATGATCAACTATTGCAATTTAAATTTAAAATTTAATTTTTGTTGATATGAAAACTGAATTCGGTTGAATTTTCTTCAATAGTCCCCATCTCTTTTCTTTTTAATGTGAAGACTAGAAGTACAATGAGTACAATGATTTTTTTTTAACTCAGTGTAAACAGTGGCGGATAAAGTTGATTGGGGGCCCCGGGCGGTAAAATTGAAATGGGCCCTCTTTTATTTACAATTATAATTGAAAGACAAATTTTGTTTATATTATAATTTAGGCTGTTTTATACTTACATATATAGTACTTATGTAAAAAAAATACATAATTGTTACTGTGGTCGCCGAGACCCAAAATTGATTATTTTTTCTTAAGTTAGTCGGGGTTAAAACACGACAGAATAAAGATTTGTAGCAAGAATAACTTGTTTTATTTAAAGTCCGATTATCCATAAACTCAACAGTTTTTTTAATTTTTTTTTAAATAAATATTTTTATTTAGGTTTCGGTGGGCCCCTCGGGCTGGTGGGCCCCGGGCGGCCGCCCGGTCCGCCCGGTGTTTAATCCGCCTCTGAGTGTAAATCATAGAAAATTACAATTAAATTAACTAAGAAATATATAAAAATTAACTAATTCATTTTAATTAATAAAAAGTAAAAAATAAAAGAATAAAGAAGGAATTAAAATAAAAGAAAATAAAAAGAAAATTATTTTATTTCAATGGAGTAAAAAAGAAGTAGAAAAAGAGAAAAGTAATGAAAAAAGAAGACAGTTTTTGGAGGAAAAAGAATACCGAGTGAAATAAAAGTTATCAATATATTATTTTATTTTATTTTTTCGCTCCTAGTAAATTGCAATAAATGTCTGTGAGAAAGTTTTTTTTTTTTTTTGTCATTATTATTTTATTTTTCTTAAAAAGGTTTCGAAAAGATTGAAAAGTTTTTTTTAAAAAAAAACTACATCTTTTTTGTTGTTGATAATCTATGTGTGTTCTTTTTGAAAAATTTTGTGTCTGATTTATTTTATAAAAATGGGTTTTAATTTATGTTCTAGACGGTATTTTTTGTACTGTTGCATTTACCACTATTAACTAAATATCTTGTTCAATGATTCTTTTAATATAAATTAAAAAAAATTATTAATAATATTAAATATATAATAAATGAAAACAATTTGAGAGACTGAATTAATGAATGAAATAACCGATTTAATTAGCCTTTCTAATTCAATTCCATTCGCTCCTTGATTTACAATCTTTTAGATATTAAATAGCAAGGTAAATGGGTCTATCTATTATTAATAACCATAATATTAATTAACTATTGATATGATTTCAATTAAGTATAAATTTCATATATATATACTATCAATCCTCTTTTCAATTTAAATATAGTATATCTATCTAGGTAGATATCCTATCAACTATATTTAATTGGTTGAATCATATGTCACATTTCAACTTCAGTTTGAAATTCTTTATTTACTAAAATAGACCATAAGGATCACATGATTAAATATATATATATATATAAATAGATGTATATTCATTTAAATCTCCATATTCTAATTAATATCCATTTCGAATAGGAATTTAAATTAAATTTCCATTCTCTGGTTTTATTAATTACTATTTATATTATATCATTGTAATTTATATTTTTAAACATTTAAATATATATGTTAATAAATCAAGAGAGAAAGCAGTCCTTTTCAATTAACAATATGGATTTTAATATTATTTTGTCCTATGTAAAAAAAAATAAGCGGGAGTGTCCTCCCTAGACTTTCCCGCATATAAATAGGTATAAAGAGTTGTGAATGAATATTTAGAATGTGTAAACTTGGTATTGATAAAGAGCCAGTTCGTATTAGTTTATTGGTGTCAAATTTGATATTTGGTAACATTTATATATATATATATATATATATATAGAATAAAGTGCTACTTCCGGTTAACTGATATTTTAAATGTAAAAAAAACAGATATGGATATAATATAAATATTTTTAATTTTATTTTATTTATAATATATAAGGGCTGGCTGTGACGTCATGAAGTGTTGGGTGACGTCATATAATTTTAAATTAAGAAAAAACTAATGAAGATGATTTTTCTCGAGAATAAAACTAATACAAAGTGCATGATTCGTGGTGAAATGTAAAAAATCTCCTTATGTGAAATTTGATATGAAAATAACCCTTCGCTTCCTCTCTTCGATCGGCAATACTAGCACTTCCGGTTTCAGGATTTGCACCAAAAGTTGATCAATTCATCCTACTGATGTATTAAGAAAATATACCAATTTCATCAAAATCCGTTGAGCCGTTCAGGCTGTACACATCTATACGGACGGACGGACAGACATCATGCTAAAAATACTTTTTTCTGTTAAGAAAATGCATGATTCGTGGAGATATGTACCTAAAAATATCCATAGGTGAAATTTGGTGTGAAAACAATACCTCCCTTACTATCGTCGGTCGGTAAAAAAGAAACGCTACTTGTATAGGTAAAATGTCACTTCCGGTAGTCAGATCATGATGAAATTTGGTATCTGAATTTTTTTCATATTTTTAAATCTATATACAAAATATGAAGCAAATATCTCGAAGCAAACTGGTACTTTACTTGAAAGGTAAACGCAACCAGTGTAGGTAAAGTACCACTTCCGGTTAACCGATTTTGACGAAATTTTGATAGAAATCTACAAACTGTGAATAATATCGGTGTACCAAATTTCGAAGTCCTAGCTTGATTAGTTTTTGAGTAAATTTGCTTACAGACATTACATACATACATACATACATACATACATACATACACACACACAGACATAATTCGAAAAATGGTATTTTCCGACTCAGGGAGGTCTAAAACGTCAAGATCTATCGAAATCTCGAAGTCGAAATTTTTGACGATTCCAATACTTCCCTTATACGAAGTATGCGGGAAAGTAAAAAACTAAGAAAATCATTTTATTTTATAAAATTTATATATTTTATCATAGGCACTATTTTGCAACATTTTGATATGTTAAGTTAATTAATATTAAACTTTAAAAAATGTTTAAATTAATAAAAATAATTTCATTAACCACTCTATATCACTTTATTGATATATTTGTTTATGCGCATTTCGACTGTCATGTGATTAGTTTGTGCAACTGTCATCGGTAACTTCTTCTCAATTGGATCTCTATGGAAAGCTGAACAAATCAATAGATATCATTGATTCATATTGGATTTTATAGCTATCAATAAATGTCATTTAAGAAGAAACCTTTTGATGATGACGTAACAACCCAAATGCGCATGAAATACGAGGGTGGTCTGAAAAGCTTCCGTCCTGACCAAGAAAAACGACAATTTTTTTTTTGTTTTATTTTTCAAAATTCAAGATAGCTGAGACCTGTACGATGTTAGCTGAACGTGTGCAAAATATTTTGCAAAACCATTTGAATTTGGAAAGCTGTGTGCAATGTGTGGGTGCCGCATTTCCTAACGTTAGACCAAAAATTGCTTCGAAAAACCATTTCTAACGACAATTTGGCGCTGTAGGCGTAATCCAAACGAATTTTTGCGTCGATTCATAACTCTTGATGAGACTTAAATTAAATTAAATCAAATTTAATTAATTAATTAAATTAATTAGAACATAGTTATGAGAAATGTATCAGTGTTGATGGAGATTATGTTAAAAAATATAGCAAAAAAAATATTTAAAAACATCGATTTTCTTGGCCAGGTCGGAAACTTTTCATCTCACCCTCTTATATCAATAAACTTAATTTTCTTAGATGGATAATAATAAGAATTAAGGAAGAAATAAAAACATCATTATCTCTCTCTCTCTCTTTATATATCAATTAATTAATGAATTAATAAATGATAAATATTATATTGGATACTAAATAAAAAGAACTTAAATATATAGCAAAATAAATATCAAGTTTAATTGACATTCAACCGCTCTACTCCCCATTCTCCTGGTCATAGCGTTGGCAATGGAAATCCTGTCCATTGTGAACATATTCATTTCTACCCTTTTTTTCTCCCCGATAGATCCACCACACGCTATTTGCTATAACAAAAATCCCTTCTTTTATTCTGTTCCAATCCCTTTCACCATGACATTTTTTCAATCGTAATTGATTTAATATACAATGTATATTTTATGACATTAGAAATCGCCCGAGATGAATAAACAATTTATATAATAAATAAATAAATAAATAATGATAATAAATCAAAAATTACATCCAATTATATCTAAATTTAATAATTTTTTATATAAAAAGGGTAATAATATTGCTTTTTAATTGGAATAGAATATAATGGGGGCTACATTTGTTTGTTTTTGTTTTTTATTAATAAAACCTTTTTTTTATATAATACAATAAAATTATATCATAAAAATTGTTATAATGGCGTAATAATGAGTAAATACAATTAAAAACACATATAGGATAAACAATGTAATATTGTTAAGTCTTAGGTCTTATGGGACTGTATTTATTGTTGTAATATAAATATTCGTTATAATTCAATGAAGAATATTAATTCATTTAGAAAACGGAAGGAATATCAATATAATATCAAAATTAAATTAAATTTTATGTATACACTAGCTACTCCGGCCCCTGTGCCCCCGAGTGGTTGAAAGTAGTAAAAGGTGAGAACTTTTAGAATAAATTATTTAATTGAATTGATATTTGAATATTAGAATTTAAAATAAAAAGTTAAATATTATAATAATTCTTTGATTGGGAATCGCTATGATAATTAATTTATATTCATTGTGTAAAATGAATCCGGTTAGTCAGTGGGCCACGCAAGGCTCTTGAATGAACAAAACAGAGAATTATATAAACTTTAAAAAATTAATTTCTGCGGTTATTGATTAGATATTAATAAAATTTATAGCATATGTGGAGGTATATAAGAATATTGTGATGTAATTTCATAGAAATCGGTTCAGTCAATTTTGAGTCTATAACATCCTTATTTTCCGGACAGACTGACAGACAGACAGACATGAAAAATTCTAAAGTCACTTTTGGATTCTAGAGGTCATGAAATGTGAAGATATGCAAAAAATTTTAAATTCTGAGCAATGTGTAGATAAAAACCTTTATATATATATATAGATATCTGTCAAAAAACAGTTTAATAGTTTTAACATTCCAAAGTCAAGGGAATATGATATCATTATTGCAATGATATCATTATTAAAAATATTTAATTTTGATATTATAATATTTAATTAACAAAAATTGTTTATTTATGAATAACAACTTTAGGAAAGATTAAATAATATTTTTTAATATATATAATAAAATTGCAACATTATATATATATATATATATATATATATATAATGTATTATATATATATTATTTACACAATAATAAATAAAATTTTACTAACTACATGGGTGCTTAATGTAAAATGAAAATCTATCGCACTTTAATCCTCTAGAATTTTTTTTAAGTTTTTTTTTAATTTATTTTTATTTTTTTAATATGTATATGGATAACTCGAACCAAAATTCCAACATGCCTCACTCACTGAAACAGAGTAAAGAAGATTGATGGCCCGGAACGGGACTATATATATATATATATATCAAAATTATTAACATGGTTGTGATATTTTAATACACAAACAAAAAAAAAAGAAATAAAACTTTTTCCAATATTTATATTTTTGTTATTTATAGTGTAAATATGAAAGGAAAAATATTTATATTTATATAGATATACCGAGGGAGAGAACGATATATAAACCTGAATTTCCGTTTAAAATATATCAAAACAATTTTTATTTAATTTCTACTAAATTACATATCGTTATTTTTTTAACAAATTCTTTTTTTTATTTTGATTTGTTAAATACAAACTTAAAAAATATTTTGTATTACTTTCAATTTTTTTTATTTTTTTTTAATTTTTCTTTTAATGCAAATTTAATTTCATAATTATGGTAAATATAAAATTTTATTCAACATAATAATTTCTATCATTTCCTTTTTCAATATTTTTTTCTGCTTCATTATTATTTTGATTATAATTTAACGAATTTTATTATAATGTGTGTGTGTATAAGGGGGGGGGGGGGCAGCATGGCTGAGTGGGTAGAGTACTAGATTTCTACACAGGGGAAGCCTGAGTTCGAATCCCAGCATAGAACTCAAGATTATATATTTATTTAATTAATAAATAAATATAAAAATTTAATTTAATTTAACATCGGCTGCCCCACCGAAGAAGGCAAGGGGAAACCACTTCGGTCAAATTTTCCCATGAACACCCTATGACTCCTGTGGAGTTATTAGGGCCACGACACTTCCGCTAGGAAGTTATCGACAACGAAGAAAGTGTATAATTTAATTATAATTTAATATATATATAAGCAGAAAAATGTCTGTTAATAGAAGAATGTCATTAAGACACCATAAATAAATATTTAAGACACGTACTTCCATTTATCTAAGAAGAGGACAGTGTAATTGAAATCCGTTTGATTAGTGGGATAGATTGTCATGAATTCGACCTTTACAAGCCTCATAAATTAATTGAGTTATTGGAAGAGTAGCCAAGGGCTTCTTGGAAGGCGTAAGAGTTATTCTGCTGGATGGAAAGAAGAATATAAGATCATTCTTGTGGATGGAGAGGACAGAGATACATCATCTCTAAGTGATACGACAGTGCCAGGATCGTAAAAGTTGCTGCCCAGAGCAGATGTATCATTGAATGACTGGACGTAATCCCAGAGAACGCCACCCTGAATTCTAAACTAGTAACATTAACAGCTAAGCGGTCGACTATTTATAAATTGCTAAGTAAATATAAAATTTGAACATTACAATTTATGAACTTTATTTTATTATTAATTTATAAGTTATAATTTCTCATGATAATTATTACTTATTATAATTATATTAATTTCTTTCATCATTAATTTCATTAAATATCACTTTAAATAAATATTAATGTACTTTAACATTTCAATAAATGTTAATTTTATTATAATTTAATAGTTTATTTTAATCTGAATGAATTCAAATTTACCTCATCCCTAATTAACTTTCGCTGGATTCGCCCTACTATTTTCTATTAACAATAAACAGAGCGTTATCAATTAAATTTTATTAATTCTAAACCCATTTTTTTAATAATCCAACCCAAAGACTTATTTTATAATATAAGAAAAAATAGGAATATTCTTTTAAAACATATTTTTATTTCATAAATTTTATTAATATTCCTCATAAAGGATTCAAAAGTAAAGTAAGAAAATATTTTTTCATAATTGTTTTATTTTATTTATAAAGTGAATTTTAGAGGATATATTATCTACAATTGTGCCATTCAGAAGCCAAAGCCATTAACTCCACAGATATATATATATATATATATATGTTAAACAAACTGAGAAAATGAAGCCCAAAGTTCACAGTTTATTATTGGTTACAGAAAAAAATGTATAATTGCAATATTAAGATTATCAAGTTAAATATTCACTTCATATGTTGCAGATTACATTACATTACATTACTAGCAAAATTTTAAAAATTGGAGTTAATCAGTTTGGCTTCTGAGTTTAGAATGGAAGATAATATTTTTATAATAATTAAAATTGCTCTATGGTAAAAGAATAATCTTATATCTATATTTAAAATTTGAAGAATAAATTCAAATAATTTGTAAAAATTTTTTTTATCATTCATTAGCTAATATTGAGAATTTATATTAATCATAATTTCAATCATCATAAAGAATCAGAATTATTTTTATTTATACAATGTAACATTGTTTATACACCTGTGTAATATAATTACAAAGCAACAAAATTAAAGTTTCATATTACAAATACATGCAAGTTTAAAAAAATAATTAACATTCAGTCATATTATATACATTATATATTTATTATACTTCAATTTAATATTTACAACCCAATTAAATATCATTAAATTTGTATAAAAATATTTTAATAATAAGCAAATGAATAATGATGATTAAAACAAAGAACATATAAAACAAATTACAACATATATACTTTGATTGATTAGATATCTACAATTCAAAATATGATTTTATCCCTATAAAAGAAATTAGATTTTGGTATAACAACAATTAAGACTTGATTGGTTTATCTATTTATCTATCTATCTATCTATCTATCTATCTATCTATATATATATATATATATATATATATATATATATATATATATTTAAGGATTAAATATTATTTATTTAATAGAACTGTTAATTATATATATTTACAAAAAAATAAATATTTCCCTCTCCCCTTTTTGTTTCTGTACAAATTAAACTCGAAATAAAATTAAATTATTACCTAAAATCCTTTTCTGGGTAATTAAATTAGAGCTGAATTAAATTTCTAATTATATGAATATAATCTAATTAATTTTATTAAAAATTGTATAAATTGAATTATATTTATTTTGTTGTATTTATGAAAAAGTCTAGATATGTTTATATTAATAAATATGTAATTCAGAAAGACAAATTGAATATCACGTCAGATAATTGTTTTTATTTTAAATAATTAATGAAAATGTTCAAAATTCAAAACTTTAATGAATGTCAGATTATGTAAGTATTTTTGTAAAAAATATTCTGATGGTGATGAAACCACGCAAGAATTAACAAATAAAATAACTAAAAATTAATAATACAGGCTATAAAAGAATGGTCAAGTCTCTTTTTCATCGAAATGCTATATGAGCTGGGTTCTTTGTTAAAAAAAAATCATAGAACTATAATAGTAATATTTATTAAATAGATATTTTTTTTAGAATTGAAAAAAATTATTATAAAAATCCCTAAATAAAAATATTCTATTCTATAATGCTAATTCATACCGGCCTCTCTGTTCTATGGTGTTAGTCGGGGTTCAAACACGACCGAATAAAGATCTGTATCAAGAATAACTTGTTTTATTTAAACTCCGATTATCCATAAACTCAACAGTTTTTTTAAATTTTTTTTAAGGAAATATTTTTTTATTTAAGTTTCGGTGTGCCCCTCGGGCTGGTGGACCCCGGGCGGCCGCCCGGTTCGCCCGGTGTTTAATCCGCCTCTAACTCTGAAATATTTTTTTATTTATTATTATATTTATTAAAGTACTAAATTGAAATTTAATTTAATTTTAAATTCAATTTTGTTTTCAAAAAAGTGATAAATATATATTTGAGTGTGAAAGTTTAATTTTTTTTATATAGTACGTAAAATTCCCTTCCATTAATATAACCTAAAGACACTCGTTAATATTAAAATATTAAAATTTTAAATTTAATTTAATTATAAATTAGTATAGTAATAATAATAATAAATAAAATATAATATTTTATACTTAAAAAATTTTACATTGATATTAAAAAAAAATATTAAAAATTAGTATTTTAGTTTGTTTTAATGAAAAAATGTTTTTTTTTATTTATTTTCAATCGTTTTATATAATCATCATAATTTTGACATTTATATTTGTTAAGTTTAATTGAAAAAAAATATAGTTCTGTTCATTAAATTGGAGAATATATCATAAGTGGGTGCCATCTTCACCGAAACCCACATGCAACCAATTTTGAACCTTGAAGGGTTGAAATATCAAATTTGTCCTCAAATCATTCTGATATGTTTTGTTTAAAATCATTACATTTCGATAAAAATAAATACTATCGTATATTATGTAAGCGTAATTTTACTTATTTACAGTAAAAATATATTTTTGGATTCTCTTACTTATTAACATTCGTTACTGTGATTTAAATTAATTTGCCAAGTGATATAAATTAATTTAATTTTTACAAGTCTCCACTCCTTCCATTTTTCTCACTTTTTACTATCTCGCCAGAGATAGTATTGCGATCATGAAAATTTTCGATGTTGAGATTTTGATGTTTTTATACGTTTTGAAGGTTCCTGAATCATTTTCACTAAGGTTGAGAAAAATGTCTGTGTGTGTGTGTGTGTATGTGTGTATGTGTGTATGTGTGTATGTATGTAGGCAAGATTACGCAAAAACGGTTTGAGCTAGAATGATGAAATTTGGTACATGGACATTATTCAAAATTCATAGTTTTCTATCAACTTTTGAGAAATGTAGGTCAACCGGAAGAGGGTCATTACCTACAACGTTTTGATTTTTTTTCCTCTAAAGTGGCCGTAAAAATAAAAATATATGTTTGATAATTTTTCACATGATTAATAATTGTATAAAACTGCTATATATAGAATTTCAGCTTGATTGAATTGCTGAAAGTACCAGAATTAATTTTTTAACACTGCAAATCTCACGCGCCAACACGTGCCATTGTGCCATGGTTTAATATTTATTATTTATAATTTATAATTAATTAAATTTAATTTAAATATAATATATTATGTTATTTAATCCAATTCAAATTGCGAGATAGTCGAGTGGAGACACTCCAGCTAATTCTTCTTCCCTTTCTCAAAATACTTTTAAAAACCTTTTTTTCCTCATTCAATAATAAAAATTATTTAATCCTTTTTTCTTCCAAATTAAATATGCAAAAAAAATAATTCATTCATACCTATGGATAGAGAGATTTAAATTATTTCTAATTAAAAACAAATATTATTTGAACAGATTTAAAATATTAGTCTTAACTTATTAATTTATAGATAAATAACCATCCAAAGCAAAATTTAACATATATTATAATATATTTTTAAATTAAAAACAAAATTAATAACCATTTGAATGCATGATACAATTTCTTCATTTTAGGTATTGTATTTTGATTCTTCTTCACACGAATAAACACAAAGAATACAATTCAATGCACGAACCAATGCACCACCAATGCAGAATGTAATCAAAAGTAAATCAATTCGTTTAATGTATTTTCAATTGGATAAATTCCTTTTAAAGGATTTTATTAAAAAAACTAATATTAAAAATAAGTTAATTTTTTTATACTTCTCCTTTTACTTTATCCAATTTAAATAAAATTATTTGTCTATTGGTTTTTATGGTAGAAATATTATTGGAATTGTAGTAGTAAAAAAATACTATTGAATTTGTTTCTAATGGTTATGTAATTCAGATTCTAGAATAAATAGTGAATCGATTGCATTTGTGATCCCGGATTAATTTCAATTTTTTTTTATATTGAATGTTTTTAAACCAACCATGTATGAAATTAAATATCATTCAATATTTATATTTTTATAAATAGTGAAAAGGCTTCTCTCGAGTCTTATTGGAAAAAACAATTTTTTTTTCAAAATCAAAATTTATATAATATTAATTATTATTAAATTAATCACATTTGTATATATCAATATACAATATATAAAATAAGGGTTATTATTAAAATGACATTTATAATATAAAATAGTTAACACAATAAATAATTTTGAAATTTCTTTTTATATTTAACCAATTTTAATAATACCTAAATATTTTTTATAGATATTTATATAAATTTTAATTGGTGTTTTTATTGGTTATAAATATGAAAGGAAATTTTACTTATTGTAAATAATTAAAATAAATATTCAAATATATAGTATATAATTACTTATCATTTTTTGAAAAAAAAAAATTGATACTTAAAATTACTTAAATTAAATTTCAAATTAATATAATAAGTAATATTATTAAATATAAAAGATAATATTTTATTGTCAATATTTCTGTCTTAATGATCTTCAGACTGATCAAATGATAAAGACAGATATCGACACCGATTAGTTTATTAAATTATTTGTTATCTATAATTAATTTATTTAAATTACATTTTAATTGATTTTAATAATATTTTTCCTGCGTATATTAATTTCTTTTAACTTTGGTGATTTCTGATAGAGGTTCTGGTATATCTGTTTCATGATTTTTTTAAACTTTTCATTCTGTTTACTTTTTACTTTCTCTCCAGAGATAGTATTGCAATCACGATAATTTTCGATGTTGAGATTTTGATGTTTTTATACGTTTTGAAGGTTCCTAAATCATTTTCACTAAGGTTGAGAAAAATGTCTGTGTGTGTGTATGTAACCAAGATTACGCAAAAACGGTTTGAGCTAGAATGATGAAATTTGGTACATGGGCATTATTCAAAATTCATAGTTTTCTATCAACTTTTGAGAAATGTAGCTCAACCGGAAGAGGGTCATTACCTACAACGTTTTGATTTTTTTTCCTCTAAAGTGACCGTAAAAATAAAGATATATGTTTGATAATTTTTCACATGATTAATAATTGTATAAAACTGCTATATATAGAATTTCAGCTTGATAGAATCGCTGAAAGTACCAGAATTAATTTTTTAACACTGCAAATCTCACGCGCCAACACGTGACGTGGTGCCATCAACAAAGAACCAAACATGCGCTGGTTTAATAAATATTATATTTATTAATTTTAATTTATAATTTATAATTAATTAAATTTAATTTAAATATAATATATTATGTTATTATTTAATCCAATTCAAATTGCGAGATAGTCGAGTGGAGACACTCCAGATTTTTTCATAGACAAATTATATGTTTGACTATACTTTCCTCTTATGTTAAAGAAATCCTTAGATAAATAAAATAATAAGTCTTAATAATTTTCTATAAAATTGTGAAGGTTGCTTAAAATAAATTTGATATGAATTTGATTACTCTCGGATATCCAAGTTAAAAATAGTGTGTGTGATAGGCTCTCATCAATTTATTTCTTATTATTTTCCGATGGTCGAAAATGATAATTATATGATACACTTTCACGCCAACTTTTATTTATTTATTTATCTCTTATCTTTTTAGTCATTTAATATCTCTTCAGGTTATTAATAAATATTGTATTAGAGTGAAATGGTTTCGGAGGTTCTACCATTCTGTTTGCGACACGCAACAGTCGAATTATTTTAATCAATTATCTAAGAGAAGGAAGAGTAACACACCAGCTTTACTCTCTCAAAGAAGAGTGCAGAGAATTTAATTACCGCCTAGAGATAGATGAATTCCTCGGTGTGTGGGTGGATGAGTGTAAAGGGTGAGGAAGGGTGGTTGTTCTCTTCTCTCCATTAAGCTTCTGTTTCTTCTTCTGTTGTCGGTGGTTAAAAACTATTGGACTCATCTATCAGCATCAGGCGGGTTTCGAGTCGGCGGATTTATGACCGAGCAAACCAACTCAAATTCGTCTTCATGCAATCAACCGAAACAATTCATCATCATATAGTATATTTATATACCCTCTTTATACTCTTCTTTTTCCATCTGACTTAATATATATAAGTAATAATATATATATAAGTTTGTCTTTTATATGATTCTAATACAATATTGACTGAATGGTCCCTGATATAGAATGATTTTTAAAAAAAATTTGGTATCACATAAATAGTATCATTAAAGATTTGAATTTAGATTATCTAATTATTAATTATTAACTAATTTACGATATTTGTACTGGTTAAAAGCCAAACTGATAAAAAAATACAAATGTAAGAGTTTGGCGAGAAATTTGTTTGTAGTGGCTAGAACAAGTTAAAAAAATCTGGAGTGTCTCCACTCGACTAATCCGCAAATTTGAATTGGATTAAATAACATATATTAATTTAAATTAAATTAAATTAATTAAATTATATATTAAAATTAATAAATAATATATATTAAACCAGCGCGTGTTTGGCTCTTTGTTGATGGCACCATGTCACGTGCTGACGCGTGATTTGCAGTGTTAAAAAATTAATTCTGGTACTTTCAGCGATTCTATCAAGCTGAAATTCTATATAAAGCAGTTTTATACAATTATTAATAATGTGAAAAATTATCAAACATATATCTTTCTTTTTACGGTCACTTTAGAAGAAAAAAAAAATCAAAACGTTGTAGGTTCCGGTTGAGCTACATTTCTGAAAAGTTGAAAGAAAACTATGAATTTTTAATAATGCCCATGTACCAAATTTCATCATTCTAGCTCAAACCGTTTTTGCGTAATCTTGGTTACATACATACACACACACACACATACAGAAATTTTTCTCAACCTTAGTGAAAATGATTCAGGAACCTTCAAAACGTATAAAAACATCAAAATCTCAACATCGAAAATTTTCGTGATCGCAATACTATCTCTTACGAGATAGTAATAATATCGGGAAGATTACTATGTTCGGGGTTTGTGGCTCAAATGGGTAAAGAAAATCTAATAAGAAGTTTGTTAGAAGAAAAACCGATTGAGGTATTTCTAAAAAATTGGGAGAATATAAGTTTTTAATGAAGATAAAGGTCAATGTAAGGTTTGTTAGGGTATTGTGATTGCTGTGGAATTCGTACAGAAGTTGCAGTAGTTAGATTTCCTAAAATTAGTTTACTGGTCAGAATAAAATCTGCTAACTCAATTACTTGGGAAGAAAACTTTTTATAATATTTATTTATATTATATTTTATTCCTTCTTTTAACTTTTGTTATGTTCTTCTCCCTTCACATGAATTGGTAACGTATATATTTATATATATATATATTATAATTTATATTTTTATAAAAATATTAAATTATTTGAATAAAATTATTAATGATTACAGTGTTTCGTGTGAGATGAAAGTTTTAAAGAGGTCAAGAAGTTCATCCTCTATTAGAACGCAATCGAAAACATATCTATTTCTAATTCTTAGCGAGAATTTAATTAAAAGTTTTGTTTTAATTAACAAAAGTTTCACTAACAGTGGCGGTTGTTTTTTTTTTGTTTTTTTTTTTTTTTGTAACTTTTTTCCTTTTACAACTATTAAAAGTGCATTTCTAACTATTACAATTTGTAATTATTTTGAAAATTGCTATAAAATGGAATTTAAAAAAAAGCAAACAATTTTAAGAAAATCTTCACTAAAAAATTGATTAACTGTTATATTTGAAACTAATTTATATTATTATATTTATATATCTTTGATAACAAATGTTTTTCTTATTAAAAATATTATAACTTTGTTTTTATTGTATAGTATTTATTTTATTTGTTTATTTATCTCTCCCAAGATAGTATTGCGATCACGAAAATTTTTGATGTCAAGATTTTGATGTTTTAGTACGTTTTGAAGGTCCCTCAGTCATTTTCACTAAGGTTGAGAAAAATGTCTATGTGTATGTGTGTATGTGTGTATGTGTAGACAAGATTATGCAATAACAGTTTGAACTAGAATAATGAAATTTGGTATAAGGGCATTATTCAAAATTCGTTGTTTTCTATCAACTTTTAAGAAATGTAGCTCATTCGGAAGAGGACCATTACCTACCACGTTTTCATTTTTTTCATTCTAAACCAGTGATTCCCCAAATGGTCTATAACGACCTCCAGGGGTCTATTACAACCTGCAATGGGGTCTACGTCAGTGAAAAATAAGTTGGCCTGTGGCCAGGCACAAAACCGACCGAGGGTTTGAAATATATTAATTTCCAGCTTCAGAAACAATTTCAAATAATTATAATAATTAATTAATGCCATAAAGAACAGATATATATATAACATAAATATTTTTAGTTTTATTTATAATATATAAGAAGGCCATGGCCGTGACGTCATGAAGGACTGGGTGACTTCATATAATTTTAAGAAAAAACTAATGAATTTTCCCGAGGATAAAACCAATACAAAGTTCGATTCGTGGAGATATGTAAAAAATCTCCTCATATGAAACTTGGTGTGAAAATAGCCCTTCCCTTCCTATCGTTGATCGATAATACTACCACTTCCGGTTTCCGGATATACACTAAAAGTTGATCAATTCATTATACTGATGCATTAAGTAAATATACCAAATTTTATCAAAATTTAACTGAATTTTTGTTCAAAAATCACGTTATTCCTTTGCATCATTCGCCCTATTCACCAGATCTGGCTCCGTGCGACTTCTATCTGTTCGTTAAACCGCACTTGGCGATGAAAGGAAAGTGACACGCATCGATTGAAGCCATTGAGAAGGCGACGACCGACGTCCTAAAGACCATTCTAATAAAGGACATGGAGAAGTCGTTTGACAACTTGTTGGAGCGTGCATATTTGTGTATCGATGCAGAAGGGGAATACCTTGATTAATAAAAATGATTTGTTCCAAAATGTACATTGGTTTTTTGTTTTTATAAAAAGTTCTGTTTCTTTTGGAATGGAGGGTGTATATGTACATATTCCGTCTACGGTAATCTTCTCGATATTATTATTTTAATATTTTTTAATCGTCTTTGAGGATTCAGAGACTATATAATCTCATTTTTAACTTTAACTTCTCTTTAATCGGATATCAGCAACACTTTTGTATTAGTTATATAACTCTCATCTGAACATAATACATAAAATATATAATAGGACTATGTACTGAAATGGAGTTTATAGAGTAAATTAATCTCTAAATTTTGACTATAGTTTAATCATTTATAATATATAGAACTAGATTTAGAACCATATTAATAGATAAGGTATTTATTATTAAGTCCGAGAGAGAATAGCGGATGATCCCTCTTCTATATTCCTTCATATTGCATAAAGCCTAGTACAATATTAGTTGTGTTGTTGTATGGATCAATTAACCATCGTCTTAAATGAAGTTCTAAGAGACATTAACTCTCTGGAATGGGTTTAAATCAATGTTCCCTTCTATGTTTAATCACCTCCCAAATCAATTTACTGCAGAGATAGAGATGAAAATATTTATTTAAATAGCTTTGAAGAAACATTTCATTTCAAGATCTAAGAAATTATTTATATATAAACATTTAATTAGAGTTTAATATCAATTACGTTTATCATGTTTTATTTCTTTCAATGTATTTTGAATAAATATTTGAAATGGTTCTTCTGATGATTGTAGGAAAACTTTATGGAATATGTATATTTTCTTTTAATTTCGATTAAAGTTTATATATATATGTACTCTTCATCCATCCACAGTAGAAATTATTTAAACAAAATTTTATTTTTCTTTAGGACAGAAGATTCAAGATGGATTACAGTTTTTGAACCCCCCCCCCCCTCCCCATAATGTAGAGAGTAGTATTTCTCTTTAACTTTCTATTACTATTAAAATGTGTTTTGTATATTATATACTCGTATGCTCAATATCAATTAAATGATTTCGTTTGCACATGGTTAAAGAAAAAATTATAAATTATTTAATCTAAGATATATATATATATATATATACTAGCTGTTCAGAGCGCCTCCGCCCCCTGTACCCACGAGTGGTACATAGTATTTGGTTGAAAGTAGTAAAAGGTTTTCATCCATTTTCTTTCAATCAGTATATTACATAAAACATTCATTTCTTTTTGTGTTCTTATTTAAAATATATTTTAATTTAATCAGTAAATTAATTATATATATTATTAGTGTATATGTTATATCTATCTATCAATGTGGTTCAAATGTGCTCGAAAGTTCTTGGCCGCAACAAGCTTTAATAACCCTAACTATTTCTGGAGATGCATAGAGGTCATGAAATTCCTCGTTATGCAGTCTCCGCCATTCCCTGGTGACCTTATCTTTCTTTGGCCCATAAATGCTGGGAAGAATCCTATTTTCAAATACTCTGAATCTACTCTCATCTTCTAAGATCATAGACCATACCTCATACCCATATAATACAACAGACAAAATAATTGTTTTATTTATTTTAATTTTGATTCCTTTTGATAATAATTTTGATGAGATTAGCCGCTTTACTGCATGATAACAGACGTTTCCCGATTGCAACCTTGATGATTTTCGGTCAGGACGCCTAGGACGCTCGCAGTGATGATAATGTAAGAAAAGTTGAAAATCGACGTCCTGGACTGGTTGCTGAAACTAATAACGCGAGAGAGACCCGAGTACCGGCAGAAAGGCACGTGCCGAATTGTGAAGAAACTTCTTACAAAAAGGGGCGTTGTTTTGTTGGAACCCCCCTAATACAAGCCAGATTTGGTATCAGCTGATTTTTACCTGTTCCCAAAAATTGTAACCGTGGAAGAGATCCAAAAACACGGTGACCGAGGTCCTAGACAGCATCCCAAAAAATGAGTTCCATATTTGCTTTAAATTGTTTTACAGACGGTTTCAGCGCTGTATTGATAAAGAAGGAGTTTTTTTTTAATAGAAACAAAAAAAAAAATTGTTTTGGTACTCTTACTCGCTTATCTTAAGTAAGTCCCCTTACTTTTGTGACAGACTGTGTATTATGTACTACTTTGGAAAATATCAATTTTTTTATTTTTATAATTTTAGTTTACATACAGTACATCATTGATAATCAATATTAAGCAAATGAAATTTACCTGAGATTATTCAATTTTTGTTTTATTTTGAAAATGTTTCTTAGTTTAAAGTTTATGTAAGATAATTTGAAAAAGTGTAATGAAAAAATAATATATAGGTATATACATATATTTATAGTTATTTCTTTTTATATAAAGTTATATTTAACAATATTTTCTTTTGATTCATCTTTTTATTAATTTATTGCTTATAAATTATACAAAGAAAAAACTATCATTTTTTTTATCTAACTACATTTAAAAAAAAAGTATTTGAATTTTCATGTTCAATTTGAATTTCAATATCAACCTCGCCTGGTTCAACCACTTGAACACGAATTCATCGAATACACCCTCTAATCCATCTATCCCTATTCCGGTCCTTGTCGCTTCACTGAGAGATCAAGTGTTATACGCTAACGAAAGCATATACGTAGAGAGACTAGATATTCATCGATTTCATGTAGGAAGTATATCTATATGCATGTGTGAGTGTTTCTATGCTTACATCGTCATCTAACAAGCATGTCAATTCAAGCCGAAAAGTTTGATTAGACAACCTCAACGCTATTTAATTAATCTTCTAAGATGTAATCAAAAACGCAGATTGAATGATGAACACATAGAGACAAACATAAAGAAAACAAAGCGTTCTGATAACTTTTATACGTTTAGTAAGTCGAAAAATTTCGAACCAAGCAAATATTGAAGTTTATTCAAACTTCATCTGTGAAGTCAAGGATTACTTGTAGGGTGACGGAAAAATATTATCGCCATGAGGGCGCTATGTTTGGAAAATCAACTGGTTAAGAAAGTCCATTGCCATTGCCTGCAAAAGTGCCCCCATGTTTACATTTTCTGTCACTATAAATATTTTCTAGGTAAACTCTGTTCAAAAAGGTTATTTAATACCTTAAAATAATTAATTATATCTGGATTTTTATATGATTTTGTAAATTAAATAATATTTTTTATTGTTTATTGCTAAGTATTTCTTCTTAGTTAAAATATATCAAATTGTGCTCCACTGTTGGAAGATTTATGAAACATTAATAATTTATTTAATATACTTAAGTATATATATTAAAAATTTAATAAAGATAATTTTTATTAATTTTCTATAATTTTAATATATATATATATGTCATGATACTTCATAAATAAACTAGTGACAGATGAGCCATGTTCATTTTCTAGTGGCGCCACCTATTGAAAAATCCCGGGACTTTTCAGCCCGTGTAGTATATATATATATATTATTTTGAAACAGAATTAAATTTTCTTTAAAGTTTGAGGTGCCAATAGTTGGTGACATTATTAGAAGTTTCTTGGATGCTAATCGACGGTATGCAGAGGAGATTAACTTGGTGGGTCGTTGTCATTGGCTTCCGTGCTTTTCCTCATCAATCCTCGGTGACAAGGTGCAGTTAGGAATTATCTCTCGAGATTTCCGGAATCGATTCATCCTCCACTTCTCATTCGGTTTCTCTATCCCGAAGGTCAACAACAGGTCTAGAGATGGAAATTACCAGATTGAACATGGATATCTCGAATGCCCAAACAAATAGATATTAATTGTAAAACAATAATTTCCCTGCAAATGTATACCTACTCTCATATTTCAATCTTAGCTCTATCAGTATAAAATAAAAATTGTTTATGATGAATTCCATTTATGATCATAAACAGGTTGACTTTATAATAGATATAATAATATTATTTAAAATAAAAGAATTTAAGAAATGTATAAAATATTAAATTGTGAAATACTGACAGATCTTTATAAATAATAATTTAGGTCTGATTTGAATCACTAATTTAATATGAAAATAGAAAATATAAACTAATGCATTTTAAATCTTTAAATAAATTCAAATTCTCTCTGTTAGTGTCTTGACTCATAGAATAGACTGAGAGTGTGATCTGCTTGAATTGAAAGATGACTAACAACTTATTATTTTGATAAATTTTATTAATATTTTTAATTTTTTTTAAACTGTCAAAAATAACATAACCATAATAACAGTTGTAATAAAAATAAAAATATAAATCACAATGTAAGTAAAATATTGAATCGTTTTATTTATATTGTTTCAATTATTGTTTGAATATTTATTAAATTTATATATAGATTTATTTACATATTTAAATGTATATTTAATAAATTTATTTATTGATTCTTAATAATAATAATTCCAATTACTTTCTTCAAATTTTTTTTTTATTTAAAAGCATATTCAGCATTGAAATTTCCATTAAATATGCAGGTAATTGGAACGGATGGGTTTGATGTAAGTACCATCGTGCACTTAAAAAACTACCATCAGCAACAATGTTCAAATACTCAGGTACCCATAAATCAAAATTCATTATCACATTCATTGTACCTAAATTAAATATATTGTGGTATTTATTTAATTGAGTTAAATATAATTTCCATATCCATTCATTCATAATTCGTTTCTTTCCGGGTGTCTCTCCACTTATTTAAAATATTATCCACTATCCTTCTACTACTACTACTCCTACTACTAAATCTTGGCATATTCGAATCTAGTTTTTACACTAGTCAACTAAATGATAATCACCCCAATCTCTAAAATATTTACATATATCTACATCACAACCGCAACATATTACAATAATTAAATTTAGATGATATAAAGAGAAGTTATTTCCCTTAAAATGGTTGAATTATAACAAAAAGTTAAAAAGAAAAACCGCTTTAGGAATATTTTCTTTTGTCGTTGAAGAAAAGAGCTGAGACGGAAAAACATTAAAGAGAGAATGAACGAGATAAATGAAAGATAAACAAACATCGATTAAAGAGAGAGAAAGAGGAAGTGGGGAGAAAGCGAGGGTGGGGATGGGGAAATGAAATGGTAGATGTTTGAGCGTTGAAACACACGGGAAACATCCGCGCTGGTGGTCCGTTTGCCGTCGTTATCATCTATTTTTATTTGTTTGACTTGAATAATTTCAAATATTTCAATTTTCAAATGTTTATTCAATTAGTTACTTCGGGAAGAATAATTGATATTTATTTTATCATTGTGGACATTCCAACTATTCCGTTTATCTTTTTTTTTTTTAATATATTTTTTTATTGTTTTGTTT
The DNA here is from genome assembly GCA_963082975.1 of Labia minor. Classification (NCBI taxonomy): domain Eukaryota; kingdom Metazoa; phylum Arthropoda; class Insecta; order Dermaptera; family Spongiphoridae; genus Labia; species Labia minor. The sequence goes on along the minus strand of OY720350.1, from coordinate 43,475,635 downwards.
TGAAATTCATTCCTTACATTCCTTGATGTCCAAATTAATCGAAAGGTGAACGATTGTGGTTTACTTGGAAGTATCAGGAATTACCAATCATTTCACTCCAAAAAAATATCAAATTAAAACAAATCCTATAGACTTTCATCAAATAAAAAAAGTAAAAAAAAGTAAAAAAAAGTAATTAAAAACTTATTCTCAAACATTCAAATTTAAAATTAAAGAGAAAAATTTAGAGATAATGATAAAAATAATATAAAGAGATAATATAAGAATTATAGTATTAATATTATAATATTAAGAATTATAGAATATAGTTGAGTATTCTCGGCTCGGTAATTAAGTTAAAAAAAAATAATTCATTATTATTGGGTTTGGTTGGTAATACCTGGGACACCGAGCTCTCACTCGACCCTTTAAAAAATATTGATATACAATTCTTTAATTATTTATTACAATTATTAAATGTTGCATCATTGCATCAATCTGATTAAAATGAATGGGACTTGGGGTCCTCAATAATACATAAATATGTATTATTATGTTTCTAAGTGCATGAATATTTTATTTTTGTTGGAAGAATGATAAATATATATCGTAATTTATAATTATAAAATATTATTAAAATATTTATTTTTAATTTTATTTCGAAATTAAATAATAAATTTTAAAATATTTTAAATATAAAAAAATATTAATACAATATCCTTTAAAAAAAGGCGGGAGTCAAATTTCAATATGGACGACATTTAAATTAAAAAAAAAAAAACTAATGAAGATGTATTTTTCCAGAGATGTGATCAATAAAACTTAATTTTTCTTTATAAATACTATCTCTGGTGTGAATTTCAAAAAAATCGTTAGAGCGGTTTTTGAGAACCCATGTACAAACAAACAATTTTAGCTAACATAAGAAGATAAGATAAGATAAGATAAGATATTTGAATTTTTATAAGAAAAAATTTTGATAAATTAATAATTCTAAAAGAGTTCCTTTATTTAATAAATAAATAAAGTAGATATGGTACTATAGTGGTTATAGTCCTGATAAGCTGATCTTAGAGGGATCGAACTTCGCCAAGTTCATTTAGAGATTTATGATTAAATAATTAATTTAATAAAAATGCAAAGGAGGGCTAACATAACTTGGGGTCTACCCAAAACCAATTAAACCAAATTAAAAAAAAAAAACATACCTATTCTACTCAATCAATTTTATATGACAAGAATTGATCGGTCTTATTCTAAAGATATTAGGTCGTAAAAGTAAATAATATAATATAATAATACAATTAAATTACCAAAAATGTTATTAGTAACAGGTGAGTGAATGACTGCAGTCAGTTGCCAATATTACCTGAAACAAAATAAATAAAATTTAGCTTATTCTAATTATTTGATTATAGTTGTATTTTAGAAGTTAGTAATAATTTACACATGATGTCCATGATTTGACATCGAGCTGATTAGAATAAATACTACCGCCTCTAATATTAAAAATTTCAATTCCCCCCTCCCCCCCCCCTGATAATGTAATAATGATGTGATATATTTGTAAGTGTAGAAATGTGAAATTCAAATGAATCGAGGTAATTAATCTATCTCATTGACGTCATATGTAAATTATTAATTTCATTAAACCAATTTCCATTAAACAAAATTATTCATAATAAATAAATTTTAACAAGTTTTGTTGTATAGTAATATTTTTTTTTTTGTCTTAAATTATTTAAAATTATATATTCATTACAATTAAAATTATCAGATTTGTGAAATAATTAAATAGAATCTACTGTAAATTAAAATCAATTTTTAAATTTTAAACAAATTTATAAAGTTTATATTAATTTTGCAATTCATTTATTATATTTTTAATAACAAGTAAATATTTAATTAAAATAAAAGTTGTTGCGTTTAATATCCTTAATATTTTATATTTATATACCAGGCTATTTTTTTTAGTATATTTATTTATAAACTATGTTGGTAAATTGTTATTCTACTTAAAAGTTTTGAAATATGTATCAAAATTGCTAATTATAATTTATTAAATATATAATTCAAATTTAATAATAAAATAGATTTTTTTTTAAAATTTTATTCTCATTAATTTTGGAATAATTTAATTTAATATTATCGACAATAATTCTATTTTTTAATATTGAAATAATAATTCAACAAGTATAGAGAATATAAACAAAATTGAGAGGGTAAATAATAGAAATTGTGCAAAGTTTATATAAACTGTATGTATAGTTTTTATGTATGTTTATATATTTATTTATTTATTTTTCTCTAATATTTATACAATTTTTTTTTGTTGTTGTTGTTATTTGTTTAAGATAGAATTTTCAGTTATCATTCGATTGTGGATGTTCCATATTATTCCCAAATTGTTCCCAGGGGGTGAATTGGTCCATTTTTAATGTTGTAATCGGACGACGATTGAACGAAAGAGAGAGAGAATCCTGTATGATGATAAATAAAGTATTATCATTCAAGGATGAGTGAATAATATTGTTATATATATATGTAACAAAATTACAAATGTTTGGATAGAAAAACCAGAAATTTCTCTCAGATTAGTTGTTAAATGATCAATAGGAATTCAATCTATTCAAAAATTCTTGATATAATAGTATTTATAACAATTTAATTAAAAAAAATTATAAAAATATTAATTTATTATAAAGAGACGTGAACATTATTATTTAGTATGTATTAATAAGTTTTATTTTTCAGTATGTGATATTTTATCGAAGTGGGCGTTAAACGTCTTGAGTCTTGTATTACTAAAACGTTATTTACCGGAAATAAGAAAAGATCTGCTCAAACTGAGCTTATGATGATTATGCTCTTTTGAAATTTCTACCAGTGACTACTTGTTTAAACACTAAAAAAAGATGATTTTTTCACCACTCATCATGAACATCAGGGCTAGTCGAAAAAGTTTGAAAATGAGAAAAAGTAAGAACTTTACTCAATATCAACTCAAGATAGCTTGCTCCTGATTAAATGTTGTTCAATCATTTCTTTAAGGTTAATGACAATCTTTCTAATTAAATTAATACTTTTACACTTTAAAAAATTATCTCTAATATATGTAAAGTTCTACAAGGGAAAAAATATAATACATATGTACATAAAAATAATCATAGATCTCATCTCATTTTTTATTTTAATTTTACTCTAATTTTAAATAATTCAACAATAGAAATTGTCAGTATTATTCATTTTTCCTACTTGTTGATGGTCTCTTTTTTTTAGAAATTCAGACGAGAGAATTTCTTTTTAAATATTTAACGATTTATTGATATTGATTTTTTTTTTCTTAGTATAAAAGAAGTTTTTGAAAATCATCCGGTAGAAAATTCAACGAGTTCTCCTTATTTATGAAAATGATTCAATATTTATTCGTATCATTATATATAAATGTGTATATAGAAATATTATTCGTGAAAACCCCCTACTTTAAGCCAAGTGAAGTTGAACTTCCCCCATCCACCCACGCCGATTACCACTGGGCACTCCATACGCCATTGATACCCTTCCTATTTACGAAATCATAACGATCGCGAATTTTTCTCTCTATCCTACTGACCCTGTTCATCCCCACCCTTGCCCTCTTAAACCAAACTTTCGACTACCACTCCCTTCAATTCGACCTCTCTCACTCTCAGCCTCCCCTAGTCATCAACTTTTATATACACAATACCACATAGAATTTGATATTCAGAACATGTTGCTTTTTTAAAGGTGCGCCCGGGCGTTTTAAGGGTTTCTCATTGAATGGACGATAGGCCCTTTTTAAGGCACTCATCCATCACGGGGGAGGAAGAGAAAAAAAAACAACTTAATTTTCTATTCAAAATCACTTTAAATGGAATAGTCACTGAATTCTCTTTTTCCATCATTTTTATAACCTCCTTTATTATTAAAATTTATTAATATAATACGAGTATATAATTGAGATATAAATAATTAACAGTTTATTGGACCTAATAGAAAATAAATATTTAATTAATTTATCAACCTGATTACAATAAAAACAAATAAAAAATATGAGCTGTGGCCAGGCATAGAACCGAGCGACGATTTGAAATAAATTAACTTCCAAACATTTTAATTAATCAATTATTTATCACTACTATATTTTAATTTAAAATAAACCAAGGCCCCGAGTATCGGCGTCACTTCAATGGGACAGGGGTGCTAAGAATCTCCGAGCTTGCATCAAAGAAATATCAATTGAAACTAGGTACCTGGAATGTAAGGAGTTTGCTGGAAGCTGGAAAGCTTGCCAATGTCATTCAAGAAATGGATGAATATAAGATCAACATCCTTGGCGTCAGTGAAACAAAATGGCACTGTGCGACAACTTTTAAATCAAAAAACCATTAAGTATATTGTTCCGGCGGTGATAACAACATCAAACAAATGTATGGCGTTGCTTTTATAGTCCACAAAAGTTTGTCAAACAAGATAACCAATTTTGCGGCAATTTCAGAACGTATCGCAATGATACAATTGGCGGGCAATAAAACCGATGTAAGTCTATGCCCCGACTGTTGATAAAGATGATAACGTATAATTGGTGGAAACAATTAGATCCCTCAAAAAACATGACCTTACTTTTATTATTGAAGACTTGAATGCAAAGGTTGGTCAAAGAAAGTTTCATAACATCTTAGGAAGTTATGCTCTTGGCTAAGGAATATTGGATGAAAGACCAATATGCAGAAATTGAAGAGCTGATCAAAATTCTACATGCAGTGCTTGACCGGGAAGGGTATCCTATTGAAGTCGCACACGCTGAAAAACTGCATTAAAGAAGAAGAAGATATTTTAAGTGAAATATTTTCTGACAATGAATATAAAATTAATACTTAGTAAACTACCACTTCCGGTTTCCGGATATACACATCAAAAGTTGATGAATTCATGGTACTAATGCATTAAGTAAATAAACGAAATTTTATCAAAATCCGTTGAACCGTTCAGGCTGTAAACGTCTATACGGACACACAATGGACAGACCGACGGACATACAGACATCATGCTAAAAATACTTTTTTCTGTTAACAAAATGCATGATTCGTGGAGATATGTAAAAATCTCCAGATGTGAAGTTTGGTGTGAAAACAATACCTCCCTTACTATCGTCGGTCGGTAAAAATTATCATTTCATTCATATAAATAAATAAATTTTCAATAATTTTGTAATTAAATCAGACAAACAAATTATATGAATAAATATCTTAATTTTATCAAGGGCGGCTAAATGGGATACCATGTCCCAAGGCCAAATAAATAAATCTTGATTTTATCTTATCAGAGGGTAGAAGGTTAACTACAAGTCCATTATACAATAACACATCAACTATAAAAGGAGAGGAGGATCAGAAGATAGTTTGAACTTCTACATTTGTATCAATGTTGTGCATTGAACACTTGTAGAATAATGAAGTTAATATGGTAGATATGCATACGCGATATAATATATTATAAATTTAAACAAAAAAATTTCTTAAATCACTTTTCCTTCTTTTGTTCAATTATAATATAAACAAAGCAACCATAATCTACTACTGATTATTTAATTATACTTTTATAGTAAATTATTTAAAATTAATGTAAAAGAAACTTATTTTTTTATTAATATTAATTAATTCATATTTAATTTAATTTTTTTAGGTGTTCTTCAAAAAGAATATGCCAGAAATTTTATATAGAAATTTAACTTATACTTTTATATAAAAAAATTAAAATTATTCTTAAAAAAAAATTGATTATTTTCTTTACTTTCTTTTGATGAAAATAAAAATAGGCTGAAAATTAAATAAAAGAAAAAAAAATTAAATTCATTTAAAATTTTTAATCATAAATTTAATAGGAGGCAGCTAGCCGAGCGTGTAGCATAATAATTTTCTACACAAGAAGTCGACGTTCGATTCCAACTAAGAACAAATTTTTCTAATAAAATTCAATTTAACATCAGCTGCCTCCGGCTCCAGGAACTGCCAGTTCCTGGTTCTATACATGCGGAAGGCAACGGGAAACCACCGCATTAACATTCCCAAGAAAAATTATCATGGCTGGGCGGCTTCTAAGGTTATCCTAGTCATGATGATAGCCAAACTCCGAAACGGAGACGGCACCTTAAGAAGAGAAGAAGAAATTTAATTAAAATATAAGTTGCATAATTGATTTGATTCCATCATTATATTTCGCAAAAAAATCGATAAGTATTGTATAAGTAAATAATAATAATATAAAAAAAATTGAGTTAACCAAATAAAATCTTAGGTAAATATATGTTTAGGTAAGACATATATAATAGGTATTTCTCTTTTCAGCAAAGTTAGAGAGAAATATTGTGGAGATTTTTTCTTTTTTTTTTATATTGAATTGAAAAGAGAATCGAATATCAATTTGGAACGCACGCATCTCGGACGACGAATGATTTCCTATTCACTGCTATTTCAAACTTTTTTTCTCTTTCTTTCGACTTTCTATACGATGTTTTTCAAAATTCCCAATAGAATTATTCCATCGGTGTAAATTGATATCAGATATTCATAATGAAAAATACTCGTAGTGCGAAAGAGTTTGGTAGAAGAAGGGGAAGATATCTGGCATGAGGTGATAGGCGAAACGTTCTTTCCCACCATTTAATTAATAACGGTGCTTTGACACGGTGGAGAATAATAGGGAATGGGCGTTTATTCATGGTTTCATGAATTATGCATTTCCTGAAAAAAAAAAGAAAAATAAAATCAATGACAAAACACAGCTTTGGCAAAATCACGATGATAGTGATAAGTTCTCTCAGGATAATATACTCTAACCAAAATATATTTTTGTTAATTCTTTCTTTTTCAAAATTTCTTTATAAAATTAAATGGATTTTTATTGAAAAAAGAAATTAGAAAATACTTTTGGATTATTAAAATATCTTTAAGAAATATCTGTATTAATTTAGTTCAGTGTCTACGTGAAAAATATCTTAAAGTAGATATTATAACGTCATATAATTATATATGAACTCAGACGTTCTTGAATCCAACAATCACATTTTATCCTGTGTCACCTCCAAACATATTCTATTCTCTTTCAATTCCATCACGTATATACGAGGTTTATTCAAAAGAAAAGGTTAATTTTGAATTATTTCAAAAAAGTATTTATTTATTCATCAATATCCATTCTGTCCCCTCCAAAATAATACCCCTCAGATATAATTCACTTATTCCTATTGTCTAAGCACTTCTGCTTTTCGGTATGACCATTAGCTCGTTCTTCGATTCTGACTTTATCTCATCAATTAAGGAAAAACACTTTCCTTTCATTGGTCACTTCAGTTTTGGGAATAGAAAAAAGTCGCAGGGAGCCAAATCTGGTGAATATGGTGGTTGAGGCATGATTAAGGTGTTGTTTTTGTTCAAAAAATCACGAACAAGCAATGATATGTGAGCTGGTACATTATCGTGAAGCAGAATCCATGATTTGTTTTTCTACAATTCCTATCGTTTGAGCAGTTTGCTTCACGCAAATGTTGCATAACTTCCTTGTAGTATTCCTTATTAACAGTACGACCCGTTATAATCGAAGAAAACAGTGAGCAAAACCTCACAGGACGCTCATCGTCATCAACATCTTCTCAGCCTTCTGTAAAGCGCTTGTACCACTTATAAACATTTTTTTGAGACAAAGTAAGTAGACTCGGTCAACATTTTAAGTGCTTTGGAGCACTTTATTCCATTTTTAACGCAAAATTTAATACAAATTCTTTAATCCATTTTTTCAAGTAAAAAATCGAAGAACACACAAAAACGTGACTGCAATTATAATAACAATAAAACTACAAATAATATTCATTATAAATTAAATAACATGTCACACTAATATTGTCTTATAAATAATGATTCTTGTATTTTGCTCTTTCATACTATTTCTTTTCCATTCACTCTCGTGAAAGATAATAATATATAATGAAATCTATGTATAAGATGGATATACCCCTATAGATATATAGCTAAATAATTAAATAAACATAAAAAATAATATATTAAATAATTTAAATTAATATATGATTTTAAGATTAATATAATTGTTTTACAAATATACATAAACTGTTATTTTTTTTTTATTTAAAATTCAATTAAATTAAAATTATATATATGTCGTTTAATAACAAGACTAATATAGATAATTTTTATGAATAGGTATATGGTAAAGCCAGAATGAGATATTGAAAATATCAATAGAACTACACCACAATGAGTAGCAAGGACACTACAAAAAATTCTTCAATTTGGCGACTACTAGAAGTAGCCTGCAAAGGAAGTTTCCAAAGATTGTCAGGTTGTTGCTTAATCCTTTCGTCGTTGCTACATATAAGGGTGCCTTGTGATAAAACAGAATAAGGTATATTAATAAAAATGAAAAAAGCAGAATTCAAAATACGTTATAAATGTAATATTTCAATTAAATGAATAAATTATGTTACAAGTTGTTAAATAAATATTTTAGCAAATATGAAATATACTAGGTTGTTACAATTTTATTTTTATGTTTTTTTAATTTTGTAATTCAATGCTTTTGGACATACAATTTCAAATTATAAATAGAGAAAACTATTTAATTAATATAATATTGGTGATTTAAAATCAAATGCAGTTAATTAAGCAGGTCAATAGTTTTAAATAAAACTATTGTATAAAATATAATTAGAAATTTAAGAAAAATAATTAATCAAAATGATATGATTAATAAATTGAAACTAAATAATGTTTTTAATAGGATTATCAGTTTAAAAATGATACAATTATAGAATTGCGATTAAAAAATTAGAAATAAAACTAATAGATTAATATATTGATTAGTTTTAAAATTAAATACTTATTAAATTGTTCAAAATTCAAATCTGTTCTTACCTGATATATTTATTTCAATATCCTAGGTAGAATAATAAAGAATACAATTAGATTTATAAAGAAAAATGATCTTTTAATTAGTGGAAACCAAATAATCCTTTTAATAAGGTTATCAGTTGAAAATAATACAATATAGAAAATTGTAACAAATAATTTAAAATAATACTGATAAATTAATATAATTATTAGTGTTAAAATTAAAAAATTTGATTAAACTTAATGAAGTGTTCAAACCAAACATTTCCTTGCAGGATATCTTTGTTTTAATATCCCAAAAGGAATAATTAGAAAATATAATTACCAATATAAAATTCATCTTATACTGATAATTGAATTAACATAAAATGTAGAGTAATGCAAAAGATTGGAAAGATAAAAATTTCTCTCAATCAGAATTATAAATAAAGGAAAACAAGAAGCATCAGACCAATTAAAAAGAATAATTGAATATGATCTCAACAGGAGGGAATTTCAATTTGTTATATATAAACTTTATTTTATTTTTATATTTTATAGTTAAATAAAATTTCCAATAAAAACAAAATTTAATTTTATTAGAAAGTTAAAAAGAAAAAATCTGGAGTGTCTCCACTCGACTATCTCGCAAATTTGAATTGGATTAAATAACATATATTAATTTAAATTAAATTTAATTAATTATAAATTATAAATTAAAATAAATAATATTTATTAAACCAGCGCATGTTTGGCTCTTTGTTGTTGGCACCACTTCACGTGTTGGCGCGTGAGATTTGCAGTGTTAAAAAATTAATTCTAGTACATTCAGCGATTCAATCAAGCTGAAATTCTATATATAGCAGTTTTATACAATTATTAATCATGTGAAAAATTATCAATCATATATCTATATTTTTACGGTCACTTTAGAGGAAAAAAAATCAAAACGTTGTAAGTAATGACCCTCTTCCGGTTGAGCTACATTTCTCAAAAGTTGATAGAAAACTATGAATTTTGAATAATTCATATGTACCAAATTTCATCATTCTAGCTCAAACCGTTTTTGCGTAATCTTGGTTACACACACACACACACAGACAGACAGACATTTTTCTCAACTTTAGTAAAAATGATTCAGGAACCTTCAAAACGTATAAAAACATCAAAATCTCAACATCGAAAATTTTCGTGATCGCTATACTATCTCTTACGAGATAGTAAAAAGAATAGTTAAAGCATCAGGCTTTAACAGTATACAATTTAATATAATTAATTCAATTAATATACGTCATATTTAATATAATATAATATATTATAAAGTTTTGTTTCAAATTTTTTTTTTTTTTTTTTGCTTTATATGAAATAGTAAGGATTTTATAAAAGGATTATCTCTCTCCTGTTATACATAAAAAAATACCCATTCAAAGAATGAATGAATATTCTCTGTTATACATTTTCGAAATTTATATTTTATATAAAATTTATTTCCGAAACTAATGACACAAACGCCCATTTCGATTAAAATATTAGAAAAATTACTTTTGTTTATTATTTAAGCAATTAAAAATTTCATGAGTAGCATGTAAATGTAGTTAGAATTTCTACTTCGTTATTTTTTTTTTATTAATTATACACAAAAATTGAGAATTTTCAATTATATTGATTAATCTTAATTTCTTGATTCTCAACTACATTTATTTTTATTATAGGATATCATTAACAAATGATTAATATCACAAGCAGCTTATACAATTTACTTACTCTTACTCTACATATCCAAATAATAATTATAACTCTAAAATTCAAGAAATTATTCATTAATCTCGCTGTAATTTTGAGTAAACAAGACATTTGGCTGACTGACAGTCAACTAATGAGAAATAATTCAACAATAAACAACAACATTTACCAAACTTGGAAGAGATATCTATCATTTATTATATTAATTTTATTAAAACAATCCTCTTCTGGTTTGACAGCGCTTTGTACGCTTTGAGAAAACAGAAAGGATTGTTTTTTAAAATATAAACTCAAAGCCAAATTATATGATTAGTACCATCATGTTTATTAGTATTAATTAAATTATTATGACGAAAATTAAATATAAATTTAGAAAGTTCATTTTCAAAAATGTAATGAATTAATATTTAGATACGCTAAGAGTTTATATTAACTCTGTCTGCTTGAACGGAATTTTGTATTTAAATTTTAATTAAGTTCCAATTAACTGAATACAGAAGATAAAATAAAATTATAAAAATTTGAAATACCTTATGGCTTATGATTCTAATCGTGGGACCCACCTTTTAGCTGTCTTATTTAGAGAAAAGAGGGCATAAATATTGGTAATGCTTAAATTTCCTAGTGGAGAGTTGTGAAACATAACTAGAAGACTTCGAAACAGTGGTGAGGGCTCACTAAATATTCGCTCGAATGATTTATTGTTATACATATTTTTAACTCTATTTTCACCAATTTTTATTCTTTTTTTTATTTACCAATTATTGTTTTCATTATATTTTTTTAATTAAGAGTACACTTTTAAATAAAGTAGGTATTAAAAAAATTTAATTAAATAGAGTTCTTTATATATTATATATTTATTTGAAGGTAAATTATAAAAAATAATATAAAAATAATATTAACTACTATTTTATTTATTCAAAGTCCAGGCACCACAAAAGAGTTGCTTTGATACCCAAAAATAATTCATTCAAAAATAAAAGGTTTTCCTTTAAAATAAAAATAAGTAAGTACCCTTTGAATCCAGATCCGCCATTGCATGGTTTTAAATTTTCAGAAACCAAAATTTGTTTTTTAGTTGATTTAGCTTTTAACAGCACTAGTAGTAAGGTGACCATATTTTGAAAACACCAAATCAGGACATTTTACCTTTGAAACCAAATTGAAAAAAATTTTGGAAAAAATTCGGAAATGTTCAAAAGCTTAGCCCAGAAAACGTTTGACCATTTTTTTAGAGACAAATAGAAAAAAATTGTTCAAAAGCTTAGTCCAAAAAACGGTTGGGCTTTTATAACGAAACAAATACTAATTATGATCAGACCATATTATGGAAGTTCATACAAATATGGATCTTTGAAAAGATGCAATTCGTTGTCAGGAAGCAATTTATGAAGTAAAGAAGCCCAAAAAGAATAACGTAAAGACTTCTATTTTATCATTTTTTAGAAGAAAATGTAAATTTAAAACTTGCATGTTTATTATTAGATTTATGTTTAATAATAACATTACATTATATTGAGTAAGAATTGTGTGTTTTTGTATTTTTGGAACCAATAATCAGATTTTGCATGTATTTAATGTCTCGAATAGTCCGATTTCGCATTTCTTCTAAATTATAAATTGAAGCTTAACTTAAGATTGTAAATTATATATATACATATAGTATATAACTTCTTATTCCATTGAATAATTCACTAATTATTCACTTATTCACTAATTTTCGGTTTTTTCGGATCGGTTTGGTTGTAGGAAAATTTATAAATATCAAATATTTATTGTACAAAAACAAAAAAGAGAATGTAAAGAAATAAACTCGAAATGAACACGTATCTCGAATTTCGCTCGTAACTAAAAGCAAAAAATCACTTGCTCGTCGGCTCGTATCTCGAAAAACTCGTATGTTGGGGCACTCGTATGTCGAGGTACCACTGTAAATGTATTTTGAAAAAAATAAATTCTTTTTACCGACCGACGATAGTAAGGGAGGTATTGTTTTCACACCAAATTTCACATGTGGAGATTTTTACATATCTCCACGAATCATGAATTTTCTTAACAGAAAAAAGTATTTTTAGCATGATGTCTGTCCGTCCGTCCGTATAGATGTGTACAGCCTGAACGGCTCAACGGATTTTGAAGAAATTTGGTATATTTACTTAATGCATCAGTAGGATGAATTGATCAACTTTTGGAAACCAGAAGTGGTAGTATTACCGTTCGACAATAGGAAGGGAAACACCAAATTTCACATGAGGAGATTTTTTACATATCACCATGTATATCACTTTGTATTGGTTTTATCCTCGAGAAAAATCATCTTTATTAGTTTTTTTCTTAATTAAAATTATATGACGTCATCCAGCCATTCATGACGTCACAGCCAGCTCAACTTATATATTATAAAGAAAATAAAATTAAAAATATTTATGTTATATCCATATCTGTTTTTTATTCTATTAATAGATATATTAAAATTATTTGAAATTGTTTCTGTAGCTGGAAATTTTTTTTATTTCAAACCGTCGGTCGGTTCGGACCTGGCCACTGGTCAACTTATTTTGTATCATGTCATATATGTCTACTGACCCTGGAACATGACCAATGGGTCTGACAACTTATTCTTGTGAAAGGAATATAAGTTTAAATTAAATGTCTAATTAATACACTATTCATGTAGATTCTATGATTTTTTATAATTCTTAAAATTATATCAAAATTAAAATACTACATGTATCTCATATACCAATTAAACATGTTCCATTCAAACTTTTTTATGAGATTCTAGGACATCCAAATGACTAAATTCAGCTAAAATTTCACAGGCATACAACATCTTGGTCATAATATAAGGCTAACATAAACAACAAAATATCAGACCATTATTACTTGGTTTACATTCATAAAATGCGTTCACTTCACAACTTTAATAGAAAATGTGCCTGAAAAGTTCATGTATATATATAATACAGGAAAATTAATTTAAAAAATTACTTTTAATTTGTTAATAATATTTTTAATAATTTCCGTTTCTTTTTATTTTTTGAAAGGCACTTGACTTAATCTATAAACCCATGTTTTATCAATTCACCCTCTATTTTTTCAACTAATATTGTCAATTCGAAGTCAATTTTTCTTCACCCTCCGATCAAAGGGATTAGATATAACCAATATACCTAGCTCAATTCTTTATTATCATTTTATTATCGTTCATTCTTTGGATAGGAGGATAAAAAAAAATAAAAAAGACATTAACTTGGAAAATTGAAAATTGATGAACAAATCTTCAATGAAAAGTAAACGTGGATATGAATATATATATATATATATATATATATAATACATATTTAAAAAGTGAGATGAGATAGAAGATATTCAATTTCAATACATATTTTAAAAACTGAATAATAACAAGATATAAAAAAATACAATAAGGACTTGAATATTATATACATATTATCTATAATGAAAAAATGAAAACTTAAATTTTATTTATTCAATTGGTTTTTATAATCTTATGAGAATAAGTCAAGTATTTTTCTGGGCGAGAAAAAAATCTAAAATAAATATTTTAAAATTAGTATTGAAAAAATTATCAAAAATATTGAATAATATTTATATTATTTAGACCAGGTGTGGCCAAACTTTTAGCTTTTAGGCGCTACTTTTTCAATAAAATTTAGTCTGCGGTCGACTATGGATATGGGCAAATAATTTTAAAATTTTAGAAGATAATTAAAGAAGTCATTATATCGCCGATTTAAATTGCAAACATCCACTTTTGGTCAAAAATTACATTTTCACACTATTAGAAAAAGAAAAACACCTTACATATATTGGCTATGAAAGACCGCTATTATGCACCTATTTAATTTAAGCGTTTTAAGAAAGTTGTGCAAAATATGCTGAATATGAGTTAGCACGTTTGCAATCTAAGCCGTATGTAATAATTAAATATATTTTATATTTATATTATTTTATTTTATTTTATAAAAAAATTAAAATATATAATATGTTTGTAATAAAGTGCTAAAAAAAAGGGGAAAAATTATATATTATTAATTATATAGTCAAATACTAAAATATAGAAAGGTTAAATCAATAATATATTTATATATGTTCTTAGATATATGAAAGATATGTTAGTTTTAATTATTATAATAATACTAATAAAAAAAATTGTAAATGGAAGGGCTGTTATTTTTCATTTAAAGTTATAACTTCAATTAAAATAAATACTTCATTTTGGAATGAATATGAGAGGAGGGGGAGGTAGAGGCCAAATTTGGGTAGAGTAGAGTAGTCTAGGACTAAACGATGTTTTGAGAAAGGGAAGCCCTTGGATAAAAAGTATATTATATAAATTATCGGGATAAGAAAAATATAAATATATGGTATATAAAAGATGTAATAAGGATGATTATGATCTAAAATTAATTTTTAATAAATTTAAAAATAATATCCTGGGTAACGAGTAGATTCTTTTCTATAATCGCAGTAGAAAAGAATTCTATTTCAGGGATTGGCGTCCCTGCCCTCACGTGAGCTCATGATTTCTTCTAAATCCCTTTTCTACCTGGAGGAATCATGTCCTTTACCCATTGACGCCTTTCCATCCATTCCCTTACTCTTACTCTCCCACCCCCTCCCCTGATCATTCAAAAAATCAAATTTATTTGGATGAAGGAGAATACCTAGCATAGCTTCATTAAAAAGAAAAAAAATTGAAATCTTATCTCTTATAGGAGACTCTTTAGAGTCTCCTATATATATTTGAATTAACACCCCGAAGGGGTGTTAATTCAAATATATCCAGATCACGTCAATTCTTCGATTAGCAAAACCCTCTAATTTCACAAGTGAGACATGTCTTGTATGCCTCTGAGAGGACCCACCTCTCCAACGGTTCACATTAGTAGAAAACTTGGAACTCATATTTATAGAACGCTTTGGAGAATTAGGAAAAACCAATAAAATCAATGTTTTTCATTTTATTAAAATTTTTGACTAAATCTTATAAATTGTGATCAAGACAAATCCATTGACCATAATTTTAGCCAGATTCTAAATAAAATTGATTTTTCGTGTCATTAAATGGAAATTTTTAATTAATTTTAATATCGGTTTATTTTTACAGTTGAACAAAAATATTGCCTGATAACAACAGGTAAAACCTATACGAATCGATTCATCATGAAACGTAGATTCAATTTCACTACTATTATATAATTTTACGGTGCTTCGTTGATTAAATATTAATTATTGAATTTTGACAGATTGAAAACATTTGCCGCCATGTTGAACCCCCCCGCCACCTCTTCACTCCCCCCACCCACCCTCCCTCCTGGCCAGCCTGCTTGCCTGTCGGTGTGCTTCGAGCGCAATCAGTTCCCATTCCCTTTCCAGTCGAAGACGTTGACCGGCGTAACCACCACCGAAATCATCCCTAATCAAGAATTAATTGTAAAGTTATTCCTATTAATTTAAATGTAGTTTAATAAATTTTAGAAAAGATTCAAATAAAAATTTATTTTTATAAAATATAGATTTTTAACTTTTTACTGATATATGAATTATATATATTTAATAAATTTCGCCCCCACCTCCAATGCTTTGCTTCTCGGTGACCTTGAAGAGGACAGCATAGCAATCTCTTGCTTACCCCCAATGGATGAGATTCAACTGCCTTTGACTTTATTTTCAAAGTAAATTCTATTATTTCCCCTTCGTTAAATGAAATTATATACAAATTAATTATACTACGTATTATACGACAAATAAATTAATTCGAATTATATTAATAAATCGATTTAACCAACTTTTCCATCCCAATCATTCCTTGTATTTTATCATTGAAACATTTTTCCTGCTATTCTATTCTATTTTCAAATTTTATATTTAAAAATAAATAACTTAAAATAACATAAAAATTACTTGAAAAGGAAGAAAATAATTTTATTGTTTTTATCTATGAAACAATAAGAAAAAATTGAATAAGTTTCATGAAATGTAAAATTAATGTTTAATAAATTTAAAAATAATATCCTGGGTAACGGGTAGATTCTTTTCTATAATCCCAGTAGAAAAGAATTCTATTTCAGGGATTGGCGTTCCTGCCCTCACGTGAGCTCATGATTTTTTCTGCCTTCCCTCTCCCATGGAAAAATCATGTCCTTTACCTTTTAACTTTTCCAACTTTGGCTTCGCGGGCTACTTTTAAAGCCTTTGCGGTCGACCGGTCGACCTCGATCGACGTGTTGGCCACCCCTGATTTAGATGAACAAAAAATAATATTTCTTTATTCAATAATTTTATTTATTTATTCATTTATTTTTCTCAGATTGTGAGAGGATTCAAGTATAGGGCACTTGTAATGACCCACGATTATTATAACTAAATTATTGGCGCCAGACTTTGGGTAAATTGTCTTTATTCCAGAATACAAAAGGGTGAAAAAAAATTAAGGGAAAAGGAAAACAAATGTTCGCACTAATACTCTTTAATTAATAAAAAAAAAATTTTAACAGAATAAATATAAGACATTTAAATAAAATAAAATAAGATAATGTAATTCACTATTATTATAGGGTGTAATAGGAATAGTTATCACAGGGTGTGATGATAAAAAAAAAATAATTATATCACAGGACGTGTTAGTTACAAGGTCATATCAGGATGATATATATTTTTCAAATGCCAATTCTCAACTGATAAAAATATAAAAACTTGGAGGGAGATGGTTCCTCCCCTTAGTCGAAATATTATATCTATATACATTTATTACATTTTAACATTAATGCGACAAAATAACTTTGTTAATATAATAAGAATAAGTTGACCTGTGGCCAGGTCCGAACCGACCGACGGTTTGAAGTAAATTAATTTCCAGCTACAGTAACAATTTCAAATAATTTTAATATATCTATTAATGTAATAAAAAACAGATATGGATACATAAATAATAAATATAAACATTTTTAATTTTTTTTATTTATAATATATATGCAAGACCAGGCTGTGACGTCATGAATGACTGGATGACGTCATATAATTGTAAATCAAGAAAAAACTAATAAATATGATTTTTCTCGAGGATAAAACCAATATAAAGTGCATGATTCGTGGTGATATATAAAAAAATCTCCTCATGTGAAATTTGGTGTGATAATAACCCTTCCTTCCTATCGTCGATCGCTAATACTACCACTTCCGGTTTCCGGATTTGCACCAAAAGTTGATCAATTCATCCCACTTATGCATTAAGTAAATATACCAAATTTCGTCAAAATCCGTTGAGCCGTTCAAGCTTTACACATCTATACGGACGGGCGGACAGACTGACAGACATTATGCTAAAAATACTTTTTTCTGTTAAGAAAATGCATGATTCGTGGAGATATTTAAAAATCTCCACATGTGAAATTTGGTGTGAAAACAATACCTCCCTTACTATCGTCGGTCGGTAAAAAATAGACAAACAAAATAAAATGAATAATAATAAAAATAAATAAAAATATAAATACTTTGTCCGTTACAAGATTAAAAATTATAGATATTTTGGAATAAGTATATTTTATATGTTACTGTATTTTTGGTATAAATTTAGATATATACATACATATATACTTGCTGTAACTAGGACCTGGCAACCGGAGAACTCACCAAGGTCTAGATCGAAAGGGAACCCAAACACACACAGATATAAGTTGAGTTTATTTATTAAGTCTGTTGATATTTGTTATATTGTTTATATGTCCTATTGATATAGTGGAACAAATACATTTTAATGATTCATTTGACGAATTCGCTGAAAAAAAAACAAAATAATATATTTAAAATAAATAATGTATATATTTTTTAATTTATTGTTTTTTGCGTTAATAAAAAATAGTAATAAAAAGTCTAATAATTTTAGATTTATTTATAAGACTGTCTACTAAAAATTCATCATTTTTTACTATCTCGCCACTATAAAGCCTCTCCCTGATTTAGATTTAATTATTTTAATATCTATTTTTTTATATAATTTTTATAAGTTATATATATATATATATATATATATATATATTGTATATTTTTAAGTCAACACGTGGTCATGTAAATTTTGTAGCAACGGGTCTACGTCCTTTCTGATCAGGTTCTCCAAGACAAAACGCCTAAGCACTGATAGTCAAACGTCTGCTTTCTTTCGGTGAAATTTGTATCAGGGTTCCTTTCCCAACTAACTTTATTCTAACCAAATAAATTTTTGAGAAATGTAGCTCATTCGGAAGAGGACCATTACTACGTTTTTATTTTTTTCCTCTAAAGTGACCGTAAAAATAAGGATATTTTATAGTTTTTCACATAATTAAAAATTGTATAAAACTGCTATATATAGGATTTCAGCTTGATTGAATCGCTGAAAGTACCGGAATTAAATTATTAAATTTTTTAACACGTTAACTGCCAACCACGCACCAGCACGTGAAGTGGAGTCATCAACAAAGAACCAAACACGCCGTGGTTTAATAAATATTATTTATTAATTTTAATTAAGTTTAATTTAAATATAATATATCTTAATCAAT
Source organism: Labia minor (assembly GCA_963082975.1). Lineage (NCBI taxonomy): Eukaryota > Metazoa > Arthropoda > Insecta > Dermaptera > Spongiphoridae > Labia > Labia minor. The sequence goes on along the minus strand of OY720350.1, from coordinate 43,456,440 downwards.
TCAAATTTGCGAGATAGTCGAGTGGAAATACTCGAGATTTTTTTTACTAAATAATGATATACTTCCATTTATTCGATTATAGTATTATATTAAATTTTATAAATATAATTTCTTCCATTTTTTTGAATATAATATTATATTCAATTTTATAAATATAATTTTTAAAAATTATCAATTTCTTGGATAAAATCGACAAGTTTGAATAGTTGTTATTTTATTTAGTAGTTTTGGAGTTTGTGGAAAAGTGTTGCAAGATCTAATCTTGTAGAATGAACCCCTTGCACCAAAGTTGACGCAACTGTTGACCTCCTCAGAGTTGATTTCTATTTGTTGGCAGATTCCTTCTTGGACACGACAAGTAAGAAACTTGACAGGCGGCTGAGCCCTTTTTCAGGCCAGAGAGCCCCCTTTAGCCGAAGTATGGTAGTAGTAGATGCGGTCAACCGTGTAATTGGACCAGATCGCCCCCGGGGATCTAACCTGCATTATTTATGCGGGCCACGTGCCCCCTCACAGATTACTACTACTCGAGATAAATATAAATCTTATTAAACCAGGGTGGGAGTGTTTTATTGCAAGGTGTCCAATCAGGGAGAGAAGAGAGAAAGAGAAAACTAGATTCATTTACTAGTAAATTTTTTTTATATTTTTTTTCATTCAATTATTCTACATATTTCCAACTCTATAAAAATTAATCTTATTTATCGTTCTTATAAGTAATTGAATACAATTTGTATAATTAGATCAATCAATATATATATATATATATATATATATATAAAAGAAATAAATCATAAAGGTGCATTAAATTATTTAAGAATAATAACTTTTAACTTCTTTCATCAGATTTTATATTATCTTCCTACCGAGTCCTTAAACTAGGTTTTGTTTTTGAAATTAAAGGATCTTTCTTTTTCTATTGATATATCAAATTCTGATTTTTGAGCTGATTTTAAAATTTTGTATTTCTTTACATCAAACAAATGGAATATATACTAGTATATGTAATATAATTTATTTAATAGATCTTCATGAATTATTTCTTTTATATTATTTATTTTCAATATATATAAAAAAAGTTATAATTTGTTTACATTCACATTTGGTTAATGTGTGTATCATCAATAAATCGTTTAATTTACATGTTTACATTTTACATATTTTTACTATCTCGCCAGAGATAGTATTGCAAAATTTTCGATGTTGAGATTTTGATGTTTTTATATGTTTTGAAGGTTCCTGAATCATTTTCACTATGGTTGAGAAAAATGTCTGTGTGTGTATATGTATGTAACCAAAAGGACGCAATAACGGTTTGTACTAGAATAATGAAATTTGGTACATGGGCATTATTCAAAATTCATAGTTTTCTATCAACTTTTGAGAAATTTAGCTCAACCGGAAGATAGTCATTACCTACAACGTTTTGATTTTTTTTCTTCTAAAGTGTCCGTAAAATTAAAGATATATGTTTGATAATTTTTCACATGATTAATAATTGTATAAAACTTCTATATATAGAATTTCAGCTTGATTGAATCACTGAAAGTATCAGAATTAATTTTTTAACTCTGCAAATCTCACGCCCCAACACGTGACGTGGTGACATCAACAAAGAGCCAAACATACGCTGATTTAATAAATATTATTTTATTAATTTTAATTTATAATATATAAAATTTAATTTAAATATAATATATTATGTTATTTAATCCATTCAAATTGCGAGATAGTAAAGTGGAGACACTCCAGATTTTTACCGACCGACGATGTAAGGGAGGTATTGTTTTCACACCAAATTTCACATGTGGAGATTTTTACATATCTCCACGAATCATGCATTTTCTTAACAGAAAAAAGTATTTTTAGCATGATGTCTGTCCGTCCGTCTGTCCGTCTGTCCGTCTGTCCGTCCGTCCGTATAGATGTGTACAGCCTGAACGGCTCAACCGATTTTGATGAAATTTGGTATATTTACTTAATTCATCAGTGGAATGAATTGATCAACTTTTGGTGTATATCCGGAAATCGGAAGTGGTAGTATTAGCTATCGACGATAGGAAGGAAAGGGTTATTTTCACACCAAATTTCACATGAGGAGATTTTTTTATATATCACCACGAATCATGCACTTTGTATTGGTTTTATCCTCGAGAAAAATCATATTTATTAGTTTTTACTTGATTTAAAATTATATGACGTCATCCAGCCATTCATGACGATTACAGCCTGGTCTTACATATATATTATAAATAAAATAAAATTAAAAATATTTATGTTATATCCATATCTGTTTTTACATTAATAGATATATTAAAATTATTTGAAAGTGTTTCGGTAGCTGGAAATTAATTTATTTCAAACCGTCGGTCGGTTCGGACCTGGCCACAGGTCAACTTATTTCTTAAAGTAGTCAGTAAAACATTTCCCCTTAAACAGAGTAGAAAGTGGAAAAGAATCACTCTGACATGGCTAAAAATATATATTTCGAGAATAATAATTATAAAGATTATCAATTGATAATGTGTTTAGTTGAGCTAAAATTATTTTATAAATCTAGAAAAATGTATTTAGAAAAGATTTTGTTGACATTAGATTTTATTATTACAAAAAAAAAATATGTTTTATTATAAATTAAGCCAATTTATATGATATATTTTGTTCTCACAAAACAAACAAAAGAAATGTCGCTTTAAGGTCTTTTTTCTAAATTGTTTTAATTATATAATTATTTAGAGCTCTTTTTTATTCATCATCCCTATTGCTCAATCTTCTCTTCTATTTCATCCACATCAGCCCACCTGTTCTTTTTCTTCTCTGCTCTCCATAATACATAGAGAATTAATTAATTACTCTCCGCTTTGTCTTGAATTTACTTTTAGAAATATCTTCCAGTTTCATGCTGGGAATTCCTAATTAAAATAAACAATAGATAGCTGTAGTCGGGTATATTATTATATTAACGTGCGAATTCTAGAATAAGTTCACCTGGATGCTGCTTTCGCACACAACTCATTTAAGACGCACCTGGTTTCATTAGAGCAATAATAGACAGTCATTTCGGATATCCGTTCTTTACTTAAGCATATATAGTGTCGAGACATCCATCCGATCAATTAGAGATAACTTTATGAAAAATGATTAAAAGGAAATTATAATCAAATATTTAAACCATTATAAAAGAAAAACTTGCACAATAATTTTTCAAATGGTCTAGCTATTATTTTTATTTTAATATGATTTATTTTTTAAAAATCATATTTTTTTAAAATTGTCCATTATTATTCCGAGCAGAACTTACTTTCAAGATTGTTTTTTCTGAAAATTCTTTAAAAAACATAATATAATTAAATATACTTATATTTATAATTTATAATAATTATATATATATATAATATTTTATTTTTTTGAACATAAAGTTCAAATATTTCAAAAAATAATTGAAATTATTGAAAAAAATTATCCTTTGTAGCAAGGTATATATATACGAGGGTGGTTTGAAAAGTTTCCGTCCTTGCCAAGAAAAACGATGTTTTTCAATTTTTTTTTTTGTTTTATTTTTCAAAATTCAAGATAGCTGAGACCTGTACGATGTCAGCTGAACGTGTGCGAAATATTTTGCAAAACCATTTGAATATGGAAAGCTGTGTGCAATGTGGGTATTGCATTTCCTAACGTTAGACCTAAAATTGCTTCGAAAAACCATTTCTACCGACAATTTGGCGCTGTAGGCGTAATCCAAACGAATTTTTACGTCGATTCATAACTGTTGATGAGACTTAAATTAAATTAAATCAAATTTAATTAATTTAACATTTCCTTATATATAATATTAATAATATTTATTACAATAAAAAAGTAGCAATTTAGTTGGAGAGTTAAGAACATCGATTTTCTTGGCCAGGTCGGAAACTTTTCAGACCGCCCTCGTATATATGTCAGAAGCCAAATCGATTAACTCCACATTTAAAAAAACTGAAAAAATGAAGCCCAAAGTTCACAGCTTGTAGGAAAAATGTATATTGTATTGCAATATTAAGATTTTCAAGTTCATTATTCACTTCATATGTTGCAGATTACATTACATTACATTACTAGCAAAATTTTAAAAATTAGAGTTAATCGGTTTAACTTTTGAGTGGCACATATATAAATATACTTATATATATTTTAAAAATAAATATCTTTATATTATTTTCTTGGATTAATAATCGAAGCTGATCAAAGGAGCTATTAATAAAACCAATAAGCATAAAAATATCAATTGTACATTAAAATTTTCTCAGATAATTATGAGGTGACACCAACTGAAACAAGAGATGCATATAGAGAGCTATATTAGACATTTTAAACCTGTTTATAGAATAAATTTCCCGTTAAAAAAGTTATGTACGAGAACGAAAAAAAAAACTGTTGGGACTCTTATCCAAATAACATACTTAAAATGGTAAGAAAGTAATTCCCGAAATATACAAAGAGCAAAGGTAAAAAGAGTACAATAATAAACAAGTTTCCAAACAAAACTACTTGGGTTAGAAGGAGAATAAAGAATAAGAACGAAAAAAAAAAAATTCTTTTTATTTTATTTCTTCACCCAAGTTTTTATATTATTTTGAATGGATTTCCATAGTTCTTTGAAAATAAATACGAAGTTTGACTTTTGCTAAAATAAAAAAAAAAAAAAGGTAAATTTTTTTTACCCTTTAGGCTAACTAAACTTAGATAAATGGACTTGGGAAGGGGAAGATGAGGGAGGAGAATTTGGGGTTTTGTGTGTGGAAAAGTGGGTGTGTTAAAACGGGTTAAGGAGGAATGAAGGGGAAGTACTGGGTGCTTTTGCCACGTCACAAGTTTCTCAGATAATTTTCTCAAGAAGAAGAAGAAGAAGAAGAAGAAGAAGACGAGGAACTCTGGGGCTGATTGTAAAGTTGCCTTTTATACGCAACGCAGGTTTCGCTCGAAACGAAGCCAAAAACTTTAAAGCATCCTCCACCCCTTTCACCACCCCTATCCACCAACGCTATATTCAACCAGCCTTGTCATCCCCCTCACCATTCCGACATCACCGTCAGCCATTCCATTCTACCACAATACGAGCACTTTTTAATTATGAAGATTATTTAACGGTATCTATTGAAAACAGCAACAAAGAGTCGGCTAATAATTTTGATGGTTAATAATGAAACTTATCAACTTATTCCACTTTTAATTATACTAAAATAGTCTTTCATTCAATTTAAAGATAATGATAATAATAATAATATTTTAAATAATAATAATAATTCCCAAGCCTCATATTTTTACCCTTAATTACGAATAACAATAGAACAATAAGAAATGGCAAAATGAGAAATAACTTTACTTTTTAAATACATACAAATTATTAGATAATAATTTGAATTTTTTTTTTTTTTTAATTATACATACGAGTATAGTATATTTAATTAGTAATTTTATGAATAAATGCATTCAATTGAAAGGGAAATTAAAATAAAGATCCTAATTTTTTTTTTATGAATATTTAGTGGCCCCTGGGTAGGTGAGTGTGTTGTTGGTAGATGACACCTGTCAGTCTCGGTTCAATTTACAACCACTCGCTATTTACCCAAGCAAAAACACATTCTGTGAAAATGATAGGCAACCTCCTGACCCTATATCCCTTCCATTTTCACTTCCTCTTCGCCCATTCTCGTCAACCTCCACCTCCTACACTTCTATAAATGGATAAAGTTTGATAATATAATGAATATCAAATTAAACTTTCTAATTATCACCATTCCTCACTCACCTGCTGTCTCGCATTAAAATTTTCCATATAAAAAACTTCCCAATGACAGATTAATATTAATTTGTAAATCAAAGTATTCTAGAAAAAGGTTTGAATAAAAAATAAAGTTCGTGATTAATTGAAATAAAAACAAAAGTAGCTAACTCCCTGAAATATTAATTATTTATATTAATTATTAAATCTATTATAAATTCAGCATTAAAGATTATATAAAAAATAGACAAATTATAAAATTATTATCAAACATTAATAAATTTAATAGATTATTCTTTGTAAAAAAAATACAAAATAACGAAAACAAAACATAACACGTTTTTTTATGCTAAATCAAAAAAAATCCTTGCCAGAGATAGTATTGTGGCAACGAAAATTTTCGATGTCGAGATTTTGATGTTTTTGTGCGTTTTGAAGGTCCCTGACTCATTTTCACTAAGGTTGAGAAAAATGTCTATGTGTGTATATATGTGTGTGTATGTAGCAAAAACGGTTTGAGCTAAAAAAATGAAATTTAGTATTTAATTATACAAAATTCGTTGTTTTCTATCAATTTTATGAAATGTAGCTCAACCGAAAGAGGGTCATTACCTACCACGTTTTGATTTTTTTTCCTCTAAAGTGACCGTAAAAATAAAGATATATGTTTGATAGTTTTTCACATGATTAAAAATTGTATAAAATTGCTATACTTATATAGTATTTAAGCTTGAAAGTACCAGAGTTAATTTTTTAACACGTTGACTGGCAATCACGCGCCAGCACGTGACGTGGTGCCATCTACAAAGAGCCAAACACGCGCCGGTTTAATAAATATTGTTTATTAATTTTAATTCATAATTTAATTAATTAAATTTAATTTAAATATAATATATATTATGTCTTAATTAATCCAATTCAAATTCCAAGATAAGTCCTTTGACAACTATATATAATAATTATATATATATCTTATATAATTTAATTACAAATTATACTTTTTTCAAATAATGTTAAATTTAAACAGATTTTATAATAATTCAAATTGATACAGTAATACTTATATTAATAGTATAGTTCTACAATACTCGTTTATCTATTTAACAAATATATTAGTTCTAAACTTAAAATAAAATACATATAAAATAGATTAAAATAATTAAATCCATAATACAATTTCTATCTATCCTCATGTGAAATCATCAGTCTGAAAATTGAAATTAAAAAATATTATTTATTAAATTTAATTTTATAAAAAATATATTTATATATTTGTGTATGAATGTTTATTTTTTTAAAATATGTAGTAAGTGAAATTCTCTTTGATAATTTCAGCTTGAAATATTGGTCAAAACGGATTTATTTTCTAGTTAAAAATAGTTATCGATGGACACAATGATATTTGCTAATTTAAAAGTTATTGGTATATATATTGTCGTATATTGGATGACTTAGGTGCAAGGGATTTGTTGTCTCCTTCTCCAATTCTTGATCAAGACTGATTCAAACATGTCGAAGCTAATCATCCCCTCCAATCAACTTGGCAAAATAGTCCACCCCTCACTCCCTCTTGGGTAACGAAGAGGTATATCATATGGGGACCAGATGGGATGCATTTCTATGAGTTTTTTGAAACAATAATTCTAGAATCATCCTTATATTCTCTGACATGTGTTCAACAAACAACCCTGCCCCCACCATTGCACACCAAAATGCACCTTTATGCTTATATATTACAATATATATATATGTTGGTTTAGGTTTCCGTGAATGTTATTGTTATTATTACTATCAGATTTATCAGGAATATAATCACGTATTTTTGTGAGATTGTTTTCTCGACGTTTCGGCACCCATTTTAGCGCCATTTTCAAGAGATTATTTAGGTGGGAATATTTTTCTTTGGGATTCTTGGTCTTAGTCTGTGTGACCAAGGGTTAATATCGGGATTTTGGGATGATAGGTTGGGTAGTTTTGTACAATAGCCCGAGGCCCCAACTGGGGTATATATATATATATATATCAGTGATCGGAAATTAATTTTAGACTGGCTTCGGATATTTTTAATAAATCATTTTTAATAAAGATTCAAATTAAAAAAAAAAGTCATAATCTTTATTTAGTATTTTATTTTTATTTTCAGATTAATATGAAATAGAATAGAATATATTTTATACTCAAAAATCAATTAAGAATTTATACTTGCAGCATTGAATCAGGTTTTTAAATTTAATTTCACCATTTTATACTTCCAAAAAACTTATTACTCTTTTATCAACCGTTGTTGAGTAACAAAAAATAATTTATAGATAAGCTTTAAATATATAAAATAAAATTTGTATTGAAGAATAAATAAAATTAAAACCATATATGAATTGTAAAGATTAATATTTTATTAATTTTAAAAGTAATTAGATAAATTGTTAGTTTGCTTTGTTTCATTCTGGTTAAAGTAATTGAATCAAATGGTAATTCTTTGTAAATAGGCTTTCGTTCTAATTGATAAGGCAAAGCAATGAGGCAGTAATGTGTAGATGGAAAGGAAAAAAAAAGGCGAGTGAGCTCAACAAACAACACTTAGGTGCAGAGGACGATAAAAGACCGAGTGGAAGAAGAAAAGAGCCCAAGCCACTCCTGACAAATTCATTTAGGGGCTAATGATTGGCCCTTCTGTCGACTTTGGAGATCTTAAGGCGAAGGATCTAATCGGGTGCCAGATGCAACAAGAGGGGGAAAAAATCCACCATCCATCCCATCGTGCTTTACCCCGTTTGACAAAGGATGTCAGTCCGTCTGCTCAACGGAATTAGCTTGATTGGCAATTTATCAACTCGTTTTATTTTCTCAATCAGGAGCCTCTTTTTTCAGTGTCTCTTCGAAGGCAAATCGGTGACAAAAAAATTCGCTGAGTCAACTGGATTTAATCATTGAAGCATTAAAAACCTTTGCTGATGGGATGGTAAATTTTGTCGCAAGAATAAAAAAAAAAAAATCTGTGTAATGTGTTTTTGTGAGCATTATTGACATAATGAAGAATTTTGTTTTAAATTTTAGCGAAATGATTCTTCAATAAAATTCAAGAAATTATTTATATAAAATTAAAAGTGTGAAGAGGGATGGAATATACCATTTATGACTGAGATTTAATTTGTCGAATGCTCCCAAGACAAAAATTAATTTTTGATAATTTTAATTATTACTTATATTGATCGATTTCTAAAAAATATTTTAAATTATTTTTTTATATTTTGCTTCCACCTTCTATACTTTTTTGTATTTTATTTATATATACACTTATATAGATACATAGAATATGATCCTTAAAATTTCAATAAAAATAGTATTTGGAAATGTAATTTATTGATTATACTGACCTCTCAAAGTTCAGATGAAGGTCTTAACATTTTTAAGTCCGGTGACACCACGTTCATGTAAACATGTGCTTATTATTTTATTTGGCGATTTCACTTAAAATCAACTATCTTCTGCAGATTTACACCAAAGTCTTGAATATAAAATTCTCTTTATTACGAAACTTTGAGAAAGTAGAATATTTCAAAATTGAGAAATTGTTATATTTGAAAAATAAAATTTTTTAGTCATAATGTCATTATCGTTTTTATTTGTTTATTTATTTTGAAATCTTTTCCCGCATACTTCGTATAAGGGAAGTATTGGAATCGTCAAAAATTTCGACTTCGAGATTTCGATAGATCTTGACGTTTTAGACTTCGCTGAGTCGGAAAATACCATTTTTCGAATTATGTCTGTGTGTATGTATGGATGTATGTAATGTTTGTCTGTGAGCAAATTTACTCAGAAACTAATCAAGCTAGGACTTCGAAATTTGGTACACCGATATTATTCACAGTTTGTAGATTTCTATCAAAATTTCGTTAAAATCGGTTAACCGGAAGTGGTACTTTACCTACACTGGTTGCGTTTACCTTTCAAGTAAAGTACCAGATTGCTTCGAGATATTTGCTTCCTATTTTGAATCTAGATTTAAAAATATGAAAAAAATTAAGATACCAAATTTCATCATGATCTGACTACCGGAAGTGACATTTTACATATACAAGTAGCGTTAGGTGTAAATTATAAATATATATAATAGTGTTAAACCATTTTACTTTATAATTTAAATTAATTAGTTTGTTTATTTTTATTGTTGTTAATTATTTATGTTTTATATATGGGAAAGTCTATGGGAGGACACTCCCGATTTTTTTGATTTCTAATTGATATATTAAATTAATAATTAATATAGGACTATGTAGGTATTTCATTCTAATATTTTTTATTATATTCTTATTAGTATAATTATTTTTTTTTTATCACAAAAAATATCTTAGTTTATTCTATAAAAATCAAAAAGTAAAATATATATTGCTTTATTTCAGATTTTTTTTAATTTAATTTTTTGAGAATCTGAAAAAATACTTTTTCATTGTAAATATACATATACAAAATCCCATTAAGCCGAGATAAATGAATATGAGCTATTTCTCCTACCTTTTGGATGATAAATGAAAAGTTTTGTTTTTACTTTTCCTATTTACCATTTTTAAAATAAAAAAAACATACGAAATTTTTGTATTCATTCTAATTTTAAATTTGTCGAATAAGTTATAAATATGAGTGAATGGGTCTGTTAATCACTTGTAATATATATACTATATGTATACATATATCATATATATAGAGAAAGAGATGAAGGGAAAGAATAAAAGAGTTTTGAAAATATATTAAATTAAATATTTTACTTCATTAGACCATATAAAAAATAAATATAATAAAATAAGTAGAAAAAACAATGATAATATTTTTCTCAAGTATTTATTTAAAAAAATATTTATAAAAAAAGATAATATTTACATATTTAAAAATGATTATAGATATATTTTAATTAAATATTTTTTAAGTTTAATTTTTGTATATCATTTTAATATTTTTAAATATATACAGTATATATCATTTTAACTCGTTAAGCTGTTTTTTCTTTGTTATTCACGTGAGTGAATATAATTTAAAATTATCTTGAATTTAATGAAATTATATTTCATCCAATAAAAATGGATATAATGTTCTTGAAAAGTAAAAAAAAAGGGGAGAATGGTAAATGACTTTGAATTGAAATTTATGGCCTGTTTCACGTACTACTCCCCAAAAAAAAAAAGGATAGAGATAATGAAAGGGATAAAGAAAAAGAAAAGCAATCATATTTGTAGGTATATATTCTCCTACATTTTGTTTTAAACTTACTTTCTGTAACTTTAGTTTTATTATTTAACTAAAAAAATATTTGTAAGAATTCGGATTTTTAAATAGATTTACATATTTTGTCATATTATATTTCATTTTCATTAAAGTACATAATTCTAAGTAAAATTAAATAAATAGTCGTCTAAAAATACATAATCTTTTTAAGTATATGATAATTTATTTTTTTTATAATTTTTATAATTTTTCGCAACAATAACTATATTTTATATTATCATGGGCCAATTCAATCCGATTCGCATTTTCTTTCATTTCTATCGTTTCTACTACATAATTTCAGTCTTCTTTTATTAATTTCTCTCAAATGGATGCCAAAACCAACACACCAACATACTTTCTTCACCCATTCAAATCATAATTCATGATCATCATAATATCCTTACTTTTGTGATTTTAAATATGTTTGAGAATGCATAAAGATCATTAATTCTTAACACAAAGTGGTTTCTATGTAAATAAATATAGCGCATGAAATTTCATTGAATATAAATGAAATTCAATATATAGATAACATTATTATTATTAATAACTATTATGTATAATTATTATTATTGAATATAAATGAATATTAATGAGAATACAATTATTAAATAATTATGATTTGATGATAAATTTAAAATCATTAGTAAATTTTTAAAAATATTGATTAACATTAGAGAATTCAACTAATATTTTGAAGATAATAATAATAATTATAACCATAATAGTTATTAATAATAATAATGTTATCTATCAATAATATTTATTTCTTTAATATTAATCACCGGTAATTTTCAGTCGCAACATCCACATTTCTCCAACCATCCCTAAGCTGAGTGTTTCTGTAAGGGTTAAGAATTAAGATATAACAACAATAATAAAAAAAAATTAATTATCATTATGTCTGTCACTTAAATTGAAAATTGGACAATAATACAAAAATCATATGGGAAGGAATTATTTATAAATTACGAGGGTGGGGAAGGGCTGAAAAGTTTCCGCCCTGACCAAGAAAAACGATTTTTTTTTTTGTTTTATTTTTCAAAATTCAAGATAGCTGAGACCTGTACGATGTCAGCTGAACGTGTGCGAAATATTTTGCAAAACCATTTGAATATGGAAAGCTGTGTGCAATGTGGGTGCCGCATTTCCTAACGTTAGACCAAAAATTGCTTCGAAAAACCATTTCTAACGACAATTTGGCGCTGTAGGCGTAATAATCCAAACGAATTTTTGCGTCGATTCATAACTATTGATGAGACTTAAATTAAATTAAATCAAATTTAAATAATTAATTAAATAATTTATTAATTAATTAAATTAATTAAATTAATTAGAACACCGTTATCAGACATGTATCAGTGTTGATGGAGATTATGTTGAAAAATAAAGCAAAAAAAAAAAAATTTAAAAACATCGTTTTTCTTGGTCAGGTCGGAAACTTTTCATTCCACCCTCGTATATGGATCAGAATAAAAATAGCTAAATATTTAGGGCTTGGATGCTACTATGAAATATCCTAAAAAAATTTTAAATGATAATGAAATGTATTAATAATAATTTACAAAATTTACCTTAATTTATTTTTGAAGAAATTGTTAATTAATTTTTTAATTTGTTAATTTTAAAATAAAATTATTATATCTGTATTTTTAGCTCCTTTAATAATATAGTAGTTAGAAATACTACCGTTACTACTACAGGATAAAAAATCAATTTAGCTTACGTATAAATAAATAAAATAAATTGTTATGCTTATTAGTTTTTTCTTTTGTTATTACTATTAATATTACAAGTGGTAGGGTAAAAAAAAAGGAAATAAAAACAGAGATAAAAAGTCAAAACTAAAGAGAAAAAAAAAATGAAAGAAATATAAATTGGTAGATATTTTGTTCTATGATATATTTTCATATTTTAAACTCGAGAATCTTCATAATAATAAAAAAAAGAGAACGTAGGACAAGTAATTTGTTTTATTATATAAAGAAGAAGACAAACATGAAAAATCCTAACAATTTCTCAAAATTATCCCTTTATTTTATTTCTCATTCCACTCTTTTACCCTCTTCCACTCTCTTGTACTCTTTTTTTTAGTATGAATAATCGAGTTACTGCAGTATTTTAGAAATAAAATAAAGATTGAAAAAACGTTTATGCATAACTGATTATTTCTAAATATTGAAATATTATCCACTTTAAAATCGAATGAAATTTTTCGTTATTTCAAATGAATTTATAAGATTTCTATTTTGATATGCATAAAAATAATGCAATACAATAAATAATGTCTATATATATATATATAAATATTAAATTCTTTCACAATTTTGTATTTATATTTGTTAGTAGAAACTTTTGCAATTTATTAACATTTTTGTCTGTTTTCTTTTCTAAGACAGGATTCGGCGTTATCTTTCTAACACAGTCTTGACCCCCCTCCCTTTCATCACTTATTATACTTCTTCCTCCACTCATCTCTTATCAGGCTATTATTAATATTCATTAAGTATATCATTTAAACTTTATATTTTGGCAAAATTAATTAGCATTCAGAATGATTATTTTCTAAAATTGATTTATTGACTTGTGAAATGCAAAGAGGAAGGAGAAAAATTTGTAAAAAAGGAATAAAAAATACATAAGATAGAATAAGAACGAATGAATTAATTTTATCGAGTATACCATATATATATATATATATATCAATTCAAAAACAAAATCTTATTCAAGGGTTCAGGTGGATGATAATTTATTATCGAGTATGAAATAATTAAATAAAAAAAATGAAGAAGAAAAAAATGGAGAATGATTTCTTAGGATGTAGGGAAGGTTGGAGGAATTTGATTGTTCATTAGTAAATATAAAAAAATCTAAAAATATCTACAAATGATTATTATTATTTTAAAAATTAATTAATTATTCATATTAATTTATTGTTTTTAATTTAAATATTATAATTTATTTTATTATTTTATTTGTAATTAATATTAAATGTTTTTTTTTTTTTTTTTTTTTATTTTATTTATTTGGCTTTCGGATTATCACCATTTTAGCCAGCCTTCTTTATTATTCTTATATCTATACTTATATATATCGATTTATATATCGATGCACTCAGCGAGGTTTGAACACTCGAACTCGAGTCGGCGGACCGGTCACTATAACCTCGCGGCTAAGCTCCCGGTTATATTAAATGTTTTTAAACAGTTTTATTTACAAGTACGAGGGAAGGTCAATAAATCGGTAACTTTTTGAATGAAACAGTTTTTTGGATAAAAAATTATTTAATCTTTCAACTTAGTGTCCTTTGACATCGTTTCTCCAATTTCTTTATCCCTTCCAAAAAATAAAAGTACATATTTGGTACAGATTCACCTCGAGAAACCCACATTTTGACTATTTTAAGGATCCACGTTTCATCCACTGTTGCGAAAAGGAGCCAAATCTGGGTTTATGTGATGTTTTTTTTTCGCAAAAAATAATGCTTAATAAGAGCACTCGAAATTCACTTTTATCCACTTTCTTCTCTGATAGTCTGCTATTAACGGATATCAAACAAAAACTAAAAGACCCACCTGTTTCAAATTTTGACAGAATTCAGCTGATAATTTCCTGCTGACAGGAATAGTGTTGCCATTTCATTTAAGAGACAAGAAATTCAAAAAGTCACAGACTGCCCTCGTATATTGCATGTACGAGACTATAGATTTCAATAATTGATGAGAACAAATATTTTTTTTATAGTAAATATTGTACTGATTAGAAATAATCCGTCCAATTTTAATATTAATTTTTTAATTATTGGATTGTTCATTATCATTACAATTAGATAATAGGATGATAATTAATATTAATTAAATTAAAATCACATTCACCACAAGATGCCCTGTGACATTGGTTAGCTCTTTATTTGATCTCTCCAACCCCTTCCCTTTTGAGAATAACGGACACAGCTGGCCTCTGGGCCGCTCAGAGCAGCAACCAATTGGATTATTAAATCCCAACGACATTAATAGTTTTCCCTAAAATCCTATTCCGTATAATAAATTCGAGATAATTATTAAATGGGACGATTCCCTAAAGGTGGAAGGGGCATATTTTTAAAAAAAAATATATTTAGGTATATATATATATATTAATTAAACTCATATAATTGACTATAGATTCCAATAATTGAAAAGTTCACTTGTGGATTCTCATTTCTATAAATATTACTTAAATTAAAAAAGGATTTCTTATTTAATTAAAAATAATATAAAAAAAACAATTGATTTAATTTTTTATAAAATAACAATTAGCATTAAACTTATTTTAAGAAAAATATTTTTTTGTATTAATTTGAACAAGTATTTGAAATTTTATTATAAAACTGTCGAATTTCATTTTTTCAAAAGAAATGAAATATAATTTTCAAAATATTATAATTTAAATATTATAGTATTTTCAATTTTCAATTTAAATGATTTAACAAGAGATAGATAGATAGATACACTAAAAATGATGGGATTAAGTGTGTGAAATAGCACTGGTGGGGGGCTTAACCGTTAACTAATCATATTTTTTTTAATACGTAGGTATTTTGAAATGAATGTTGGCTAGAAGAATCCTTATAAATTGTTTCTTTAAATTTTATTTAAAATTTTATTTTTTCACTTCGATAAAAGAAAATCAAAATTGTCATTTGGTATGTCATATCAATTTTAATGCACGTATGATTAAATAAAATTTTTTTTTTAGTTCTAACTTATCATTATAACCATCAATTATTTATGTTTTTATGGCATAATATATTTATTTAGTTTAGAGATAAAAATTATACTTCTACCTTCTAAATAAAAGAGCGAATTAAAAGTAGGCGGCCATTTAGCGCCATGCTGATCACAAGAATATCAAAATATAATTGCTACATCACATCTAAGGAAGGAAATAACTATGAATATTTTCCCTATTTTTCATTAAATTTAAAAGAAAATTTTGAAAATAGAATTCTTTACAGTATTTAAAGATGAGGTCGCCGGAGAATATCGGAGATTGCAAAACCTCAATGTATCTCCATTAGGGTGATAAAATCGAGAATATTGCAATGGGCAGGACACGTGACAAGAATTGGAGATGAAAGACTGGCAAGAATTGGTGATGAAAGACTGGCAAAAAATTTATTTGCGGGGAAACTGATTTTGAATAATGAAATATGTAATTTCACTATTATTTCTATATTTATTCCACAATAATGTTTAGCAAAAGTATTACAATTTGTTTTTTTACGTAAAATAAACATTAAAAATCGATTATACAATTTTTTATTTTTTTTTTTAATTATTACCTTTATTAAATATATTTTTCCAAAACTAGCAAAAGTAAATTCACACAAACAAAAATTAACATCTTTCCTTTCAATCTTTCTCTCTCAATTATTACACCTTAATTATATAGATAGTTTTCATAACCTCATCATATTCACAATTTTATAGAATTCAGATTAAAATTTCCCTTTTATCATATACTACCTTTATTACTTATTAAGTTAATGTTATACGAGTAAGC
Organism: Labia minor; assembly: GCA_963082975.1. Classification (NCBI taxonomy): domain Eukaryota; kingdom Metazoa; phylum Arthropoda; class Insecta; order Dermaptera; family Spongiphoridae; genus Labia; species Labia minor. The sequence continues at coordinate 43,439,873 of OY720350.1, read as the reverse complement.
ATTCCATTTCCTCTTATTTACAAACATTTTAATTTTCAAATATTAGATTAAAAACAATTTTCAATATTTATATTTTTTTTATCTTAATATCAATTTTAAAAAAATATTGATAACATAAATAAAAAAATTGTAATCACATTCATTGACTTTTTAAGAATATAATAATATATATTTGTAATATTCTTGGATCAATAATAAAATAAAAAATAAAATGGATCTCTCCAGAACAGATGTGTTGAGGTTATTCTCTCATTTTGATTTCAAATATCATAGTAATTGAACTCGCGACGGTTCATACTCCTTTATATTCTGGTGCAACGCATGAGTTCACACACAATCTAAATTAACTCAAACTCATCATACATAAACATGCATAAATAAATATAAGTCTAAAATCTAGTTGTTTAGAACTAGTAGTTTAAGCATTTCCTAAATTACTATAATACTAGTCGGGTGTTTTTAGATTGTAATTATGAAAGGCAATTTTACTTACTACATATAAAAAATTAAACATTCTTACCCATATAATAAATATTTTTTTTTAATTAAATTGGCGCTTAAAATTGAATTGATGTGTATATTAAAATAATTAGAATAAGAATAATGATAATAAAAAAAAATAATGTGTTTTTTTCAATATTACATTGTTATTTTCAAACTGATTACATCATTTGAGTCAGAGTCTGACAGACACCGATTACATTATAAATATTGCTAGCAATAAAACAAGTGACATTTAAAAAGTAATTAGATTTTAAAATATGTAGACTCACTACATATTTAATTTCAAAATAGAAGATATAAGATAATATATTAAAATAGATAACACTTTTAAGAGGACTTCAGCAATGGTACTCTTATAAAATAATATATATTAATAGCTATAAATATAAAAAACACATTTACTGGTCAAAATGGCTATTAGAATGAAACTATAAATCAATGAAAAAGATATATATTTTTCTCTATATTCTTTGAATTTTTACTATATTGGCAGAAATTCATTTTGTAATTTTTTTTCACTTATTTTTTCTTTTATTATAATATTTCTTTTATTATAATATTTAAGATTTATTAAACTTTTTTTCAAGTTGATATACTTTAATTCGTTTTTGATTTCATCTATTAGTGAATATTACAAAGAAAAACAAAACAAAACTAATTGTGTTAAAATTTTATTTAAAAAATATTTCAAAATGTTTGAAATTTGATTTTCTTTTTAAATACAATACAATAACAATATTCAAGGCGATATAAATTTATGTCTTATGTATTTTTATTTATAATGTATTTCTAGCACAGCATATTGATAAATAAGAATTAAGATTCTTCAAATATCTTACAATTTTTTATGTACTTATTTATTTTTCTATATTATGACTTATCCTAAAATGAATATATATTAAACAACAATTAATTCATTAATTTTAATTCAATTTATATTATAAATAAGTTAATTTAATTTGGATGGGAGAGAATGAATGATAAGGAGTACATTTTAACGTGTATCACAGGTTGCCTACCTTAAAAAATAAATGTTAACGTTTTTTAATGAAAATTATTTTGACGTTTAAAATAAACTATATATATATATACTTTCTTTATCCATTTTGTTCTTTCAAATAAAACATTCTTTAATTCATAATTTAAAATTCTTTGATTTTTTAATTTCAAATAATATTGTGGGATATTGTTTTAACTAGAAATTGAATTTTAGTTATTTATTTTATAAAACCTATATAATCTTATATTATTAAATCCTTATTCATCCATTTATTTGAATAGCCAATAAACCGTTAATCCTCTACGGTGTCGTCTTTAGATATAATTTCCACTCCCCCTCCCTTACCCTTTATTGATTTTCTCATACGTAGATATTCGAACCAGAAATTTCTATATTAATAGTCATAGTTTTAAATTACTTTATCATAACAACATCAAATGTGATATATAAAATTTGTGTTGTACTTACAAAAAAGTTCAATTATCCAATTTTATTTCTTTCATAATAGAGAAGAATGATAGCAATAAAATAAACCCAACGAAAACTTTTTAATAGTAAACAACAAAATTCAAATTGATATATTATTATCCTATTTCTCATATTTACTCGTAATTTGCTCAAAAGTTTTAGTAGTATTTAAATACCAACTATGTGAAGCAATTTTCAAATGAGGATATTATTGACTGAATAAAATTTATTATATGTATAACATTATAACATAATAAATAATCATTGTAAAGAATTTTATATAATAGATTGTAATTTTTGAATTATTTATTATTAAATAAAATAAAATAAAAAAACATTCTTATTATAAACGATGATTAAATTCGTAGTCTAAAATTTAGATAAAAAAAACATATACACCTAATTCTGTTTTTACACGGAGATTGGTTCCAGAAAAAACCGTGTAAAAAAACCGTGTAATTAAGTAAAAAGAAATCTTTTTAAAAAACACACTTTACTTAAAATTGCACTAAAAAGTAAAAAATAAAATCACTGTAAAGTGTGTGCGCCCAATAGTGGAAGCAAATGTATTACGGTGTTATTATAATTTGAGCGCACACACTTTACAGTGATTTTATTTTTTACTTTTTAGTGCAATTTTAAGTAAAGTGTGTTTTTTAAAAAGATTTCTTTTTACTTAAATTTATTTTATACTTTTTAGTTTTTCAATTGATTCGTGTATTATTAGCAGGAGCAAGCGCGTATGCAAAATTTCAAGTTGATTGAATGACGGGAAGTTGTTGAAATATTGATTATAAAATGCCGCGGACAAACAACACAGGGACAACCTGACACTGTGAGTTAAGTAAAGTTTGTTAAAAAAAGACATTGATCTTATGCAAAAATTGGTGATTGGTTCCTTATTTCCAAAACCTTTTAAAATTAAAGAAAAATAAGAATTTTTTAAGAATATGTATTCAGGTTTATTTTATTAAATCACAGATATAATGTGTATTTAAGCATAATTATTAAAGAGAAAACATAATCACTCTAAGCTTGATAGACTGTAGCTTCGTTTAAACCGAACAGTTTGCCAAGAAATGTTGAGCCTTCTGCATTTCGAGGGCGATCTAAAATTTCAATTTTGTTTTCCAAGGAAATGCTAAATTGAATAAAATCGTGTAAAAAAAATAAAATTCTTGATTTTCAAACCGTGTTAAATCAAATTCGTGTAAAAAAAGACCGTGTAAAAACAGAATTAGGTGTATATATATAATAAAGGTACATATTATATCTCCCCCACTTATTTTATAAAAGTCCAATTTTTATAAATTAAAATAGATTATAGAAACCGACTAAAGGATAAAGTACACAAAATAACACATTTACTAAAGATTTACACATCAACAACATTCATGTTTATATACATATCTATATAATTATACATACATTTTAATATATATTTCCTTTTTAATTAAAACAATCTAAACTAATATATCATGGGCAGACTTTATCGGTTTATTTGCTGTTATGATATATTAAAATATCAATTCAATGTGAATGCCTTATGTCATTTCTTAAAATTTATCCATGTTAAAAAAAAAATGTAAAAGAAGTTCGGTTTTTAAATATGGCCCTTCAAGGTGAGTTATAACTTTTTGATACCATTTAATTTAAACCTTTCCAAGTCTATTGAGATTCCAACTTAACTTTATTTATCACTCCCAAGTTGCTATCTTAAAAGGATGTTTGCGCGTCCAGATTAGCTTAAGTGCAAAGGGAACAAAGTAAGGAGGTGGAAACAACCATAATATCCAACTTTCAAGGTGGAAAGGGGAAGAAGGCTCAACGAGAGTAAGAGAGAGATTAGAACCTAGTCCACCTACACTTTATTGTAAACGAGTTTCAAAAGGATTCTAATAGGGATGAAGGGGAAAAGGGAAGTTCCTTTTATAAATATATATATATATGAAGATACAATATTATACTCATATATCATGAGCATTGTTGAAAATAATAAATAATCTTCTTTTCCTTTTGAATGAGAAAAATATTTTTTATTGTCCGAAAATTAAATAAATATCAGATAAATCACAAGTGTAGCATAATAATAATATTATATACTAATAAAATTATTGAATTGTCAATAAATTAGCCAATTTTATTGTTTACATTTTATCAAAATTATCAAAATGTAAATATTGACTTGTTAGCAACAGAAATTTTTAGATATTCCAACCACATCTCTACAACCATTTCCTACCCCATATTTATATAATATAATATAAAATCTTGTAAATTAAAAAATATTATATGAATACTGAAATAAATAGTTATAAAACTACTACTGTTTGTTTGCAAATTCCATCATACTACTTTATAAACTTTTTTCTATTACTTTCTATCAATTATTATTATTAATAGTAAAATAACTTGCAGATTTCAAAAAATATCAAATTTTTATAAAATTAAATAATTTCTAAGAAATTGAAGCTTTTTAAGAAATATCTCAATTTATTCAAACAATTTTGGTGTGCTCAAATTACAACTTAAAATAAATAAAAAGAAAATTATTCGTTTTTAAGGTTATGTATGTTTTAGATTTTATAAATATATATCTCTTTCGGTTAACTTCTCACTAATCAACTCAGCATTGAACCAGATATTTTCCAAGAGTTTTCTGAATGTATGGATATGGATTAAAAGTTTTCTTTTAACTTTGCAGTTAGTAATGCTATACACTAAAAAGTTTCTCAAAAGTTATTTTTTTTTTTGTTGCTTTCTTTTAAAAGATGCGCCATAAAGTTTTTAATTAATTTTAATCAATAGCAATCTTTGAAAGCAACAAATTCTCAATCATAACTCAATGGAATCTGAATTATTTTTTATATAAAGAAACTAAAAAAAAAAAAAAAAAAAAAAAAAAAAAAAATTAAACCGAATATACATTTATACTAAGGTAATGGCACCTATAGATGACATGGCACCTATAGATGACACTTTTGAATTTAAACTAAAAAAATAAGCAAATTTTAAAACATACGCGGAAATTTTTTTTTTTAAATGATAGTTATGCTTTTCCACCACCTGAGATATCCTACAACAATACAATAAGTCGCCCTATTTTTTTTCTTTTAACTTGAAAAGCAGACCGAATCGTCAACAATTGATTTTTTCAACAAATCTTAAAGATAACCTTAAGGGAAGTAATGTTCTTAATTAGTATTTTATATTTTTATATTCATATTTATCAAGAGTTTAACAACTACATTATAAAATAGACTTAATATAGATATAAATCATTTCAATTTAAACACCTAATTTTTAAAAGTATCTTTTTTATCAACGGTGTTATCTATAGGTGCCCCTAAAAATTGTTTTTCCTATAGATGACAGCAATGTCAGCTATAAGTAGGTTTTTAAAAAAATTGTCTATTATATTAATAGCTGTAAAGAGGAGATAATTTTATATAATTCCACCAAGTTGCATGTCTGAATTGATATAGGAACCTAAAGGTGACGCTGTGTTTCTCATTGTCAGAAAATTTTTTTCTGTTCCAGAACTTCATACACTATTTTTTTGAAATTTTTTTTAAATTACTCTGTTCTCAATGTATAATTAAAAATGCATAATTAAAAAAAGATTTGTTTAAAATCAATTTTTTATTTTATTATAATAATCAGCTAAAAATAAAATCAATCCCAATAAATATATCTAATGTATCATTATATGAAACCTGATTTTTTTATTATAACTAAAGTTAAAGCAGCAACAAGGTGTTGGAAAGATGTTTTTCTTTGTAAATAAATAAGTTGAAGATAAAGAGAGCAAGCGAAGTGAAAAAAAGTAGATGTCATCTTTGGGTTCCATAATTGTCATCATTAGGTTCCACCAAAATTTTTGGTGTCATCTATAGGTTCCATTTGATTACTTTGAAAAAAAATTATATTTCCTATTAAACTCATATAAAAGTTTAAAATATTTATCCTGGTGATAAAAGGTAAGATAAGCTTTATAATAACCAAAAGATTTTTTTTGTGAGACGTATAGTTTCGGTTTTATAAAAGAAAATAGCGACAAGAGCGCTTAAAATGTCATCTATTGGTGCCATTACCTTAATCGCTATTGATATCTGTCTCTCTCTCTCTCATGTGAATATGAAGATAATAATATTGGAATATTGAAATTATAATATATATAATTATTATTATTAATTTAAAATTCAATCCAATTATAAATATAGAATTTAAAGACAATTATATAATTAATTTAATAAGTAAAATTCCATTTCATAATTATAACCTAAAAATAAAATAATAACATAAGAATGTTATCATTTAAGTTAATAAGTTGACCTGTGGCCAAGTACAGAAATAAAATAATTTCACAAAGTTAATAAAACAATTTAAAATAATTTTAATATTTCTAATAATGCAATAAAAAAGAGATATGGATATAACATAAATATTTTTAATTTTATTTTATTTATAATATATAAGGAGGCGCTGGCTGTGACGTCTTATAATTTTAAATTAAGAAAAAACTAATGAAGATGATTTTTCCCGAGGATAAAACCAATACAAACCAATTCGTGGAGATATGTAAAAAATTTCCTCATGTGAAATTTGGTGTGAAAATAACCCTTCCCTTCCTATCGTCGATAGGTAATACTACCACTTCGGGTTTCTGGATATACACCGAAAGTTGATCAATTCATCATACTGATGCATTAAGTAAATATACCAAATTTTATCAAAATCCGTTGAGCCGTTCAAGCTGTACACATCTATACGGATGGACAGACGGACAGACATCATGCTAAAAATACTTTTTTTCTGTTAACAAAATGCATGATTCGTGGAGATATGTAAAAATCTCCACATGTGAAATTTGGTGTGAAAACAATACCTCCCTTATATCATCGGTCGTTAAAAAATAATTTTAATTATAATCAATAATATTTAAAATCAAACACAAACGAATGCAAAATGAATTTAATTAATTATTTTTTTGATTTTTTATATAGGAATGTGATATAAAATATGTATTGGTTTGTAATAAAATAAATTTTTCAAATATATGAGAATAATATTGGGAATTTCCTCTGGCATGTCACCAAAGAAGAGCTTATCCAGTATTAAATTAGTGAATGTCTGATTTGGTTGGTTGATATCCGTAGATGAAGTCTATTAGCCCTTAAACTCCACCCTGAGTGCATTAAGTGTCTTTAGAACTTGCCATGTTATGCAAATGCACTTCAACGTGAACACGCTCTGGCCCTTCATTGAGCTGTCACGCTTTCATAATATTATTGTTATTGGCTCCGTTTGGACACTGATTCTAACAAGAATGATAAGAAATCAATTGGCTCAAGCTCACTTGAAATGTCATACAAAATTTTAATTAAGAAATTTAATAAAAATAAATAAATAAATATTAAGATCTTATATTAGGCAATTTATTATCAATTATAACAAACAAACAAAGGATTATAATAAAAAAATTAAATTACCAATATTAAAAAATACTTTTAAGATTGAGAGGATAGGTGACAAATGTATAAATAAAGAAAGATTTTAGAATTAAGCATTTTTACCTTTTTGTATTTATTTGTTGTTTTTAGTTTTGTTTATCTATTAATAAGATTATATTTAGTTATTATATAAGTAAATATATAAAATTGAGAAGGCTGCGATGGGCAGGCCACGTGGCTAGAAAGGGAGAAGAGAGACCGATTGGGAAACGTCCGCTTGGAAGTCCAATGACGCGGTAGGCCGACAATGTAGGAAGGGGGATGGAATAGATGGGACAGGGTAGGGGTTGGATGCTTGTAGCTCAGGATAGGGACACTTGGAGAAATGTGGTTGCTGCGGTCAAGAACTTTTGAGTTCCGTAGAGCCACAGAGATATCTATCGTAGATAGATACGTATATAGGTATATAAGAAATTTTATTTATATTATGTTTGTTGTTAAATATAATATTATTTATTTGTTAATTATAATTTATTGGAAAAAATTGAAAATTCATATTATATAATCTGTGGGACTGATATCTATATATTTAATACGATAGTGTCCGTCTGTACGCAAAAAACTCCAGAGCCTAAACTACAAGGAGTAGGGTAACCAAATTTTTCTGAGGTGAAGGGTACCTCAAATGATGAAAAATAAAAAAGAAATTAGAATCTTAGGTAACTCCTGAGCTGAGCTGCGGGTGTTCCATTTTCCAGGAATATATATAAAGGAGAGTGTTTGTATGTATGTAATTTGTTTACTTTTTTGTGCTGTCATAGAAACAGATATATATATAATTAGAACCTCTCTCTCTCCCTCTATTTAAAATTTTAAAAAATGGAGTGTTCTAGCCAAATTAAGAAATTTAAATGCCTTATGCAACATTGATAGGTAAATGAATTGGACTGGAAGAGGAGACATGTGATTAGAGAAATTGGGGAAGAATCAACCGAAATGTAATTAAACAAAAAAATTTAAGAATTGTGATACCGATACGACTTACATACAATTAACATATAAAATGTAGAATTTGAAAAAGTATAAATATTTAAATACTTAAGATCTCTAATCACGAAGGATAATAATATTCGAGAAGAATTTAAATCAACGTTGTAATTGAGTACTGTTATTATTATTAAAATATATAAAACAATTATTTTTCATGTTGAACGATGACTAGGGTGACCATATTTCGAAAACACCAAACCGGGACAAACGATATACCTTTTTTTTAGAACTAAATTGAAAAAATTTTGAAAAAAAAATTACGAAATGTCCTAAATATTGAAAAAACGGGACAGTAGGGTGTCCCGAAGACATTTTTGGGACAGAGGACCTAAAGACGGGACGTTTGGTCACCCTATCGATGACTGTGGGAGACGAGAGTAGATTTAGAGTATTTGTGAGATTAATATTGTTCGCAGCATTTATAGGCCAAAAGAAGATGAGGTCACAGGGGGATGGCGGAGATGGCATAACGAGAAATAATGTCCAGATATAGTTAACGTTATAAAATCAAGAAGGCAGGGATGGGAAGGGGACGTGGTTGGAATTGGAGGAACTAGAAATTGGGAGAAACCGATTGGGAAACATCCGGTGGAAGACCAAGGACCAAGGTGGGTGGACAATGAAGGAAGGGACATTGGAGAGATGGGACAGGGTAGCTCAGGATAGGGACCCTTAGCGAAATGTGGATGCTGCGGCTAAGAACTTTCGAAAACTGTAGAGACACAGAGTTAGATAAATACAATAATAATATATAATTAATTTACTGATTAAATTAAAATATATTTTACAAGAAAACAAATACATGTCTTATCTACTTATACTGATTGAAACAAAATGGATGAAAACCTTTTACATACAGACATTCAACGAAATACTATGTATCACTCGGGGGTACAGGGGGCGGAGCCCCGTCTAGGTGTGAAGAGCGCCGAAGGCGCTCGGAGCAGCTAGTATATATATAATTTGGGTTGTCATTTGTTTTTTTTTATATATATTATATGTATGTAATCGAAAAAAGAAAACTCATCCCACCATGGGTATGAATAATTATTTTTATAAAACCCAAAAATTGAAAAAAAAAAAAAAATTAATTAGCTTAATAAAAATATTTAATAAATTTTTTTTATTAAATTATTAAAGCTTTGGTGGTTGTTTTTATTTAAATAAAGGCACAAATTGATATTTCTTATTGTAAATTAATTCAAAAAATACAAAAATATACACAACGTTTCCATTGCTATTTTTGTATTTTTTGAATAAATTTACAATAACAAATATCAATATGTGCTTTTATTTACAAAATTCCGTTATAAATTTTTTTTAATTTATTATTTTTAACGTTTCTTATAATTATTAGTTTAAGTTAATTTTACTCGAAGTTCTTTGGAAATTTTTATTCAATTTATTTAAGACTTATTATAAATTGAATTAAGGAAGTAAACATTTAAAAGATTTACTTTAATAAAGTAATAATATATTAATCATAAATTCAAATCAATAAATATATAATAGAGTACTAATATTTAACGTTGATTTCTCACCCTGCAGGTGATACTCTTGCCACAAAATTAAATAAAATAAAAAGAAATAATATTGTGCAATTGTAATGAAATTCATCAGAGAATTGATTTGTGTTTTATGATTATTATGAGTAGTAGTTGTAATATTAGTAATATTTGCAAGCACATTCATTATAGAGACGGTCATTTGCTGAGTTGGGAGGTGGTCTTAGGACCCTAGGGAGTGATCTCGATTCACGGTGACTATTATGATATATATATATATATATATATATATATATAGGTATTATATAATGAGAATTGGCTTCGTGGGGAGGGGGGAAGCTCTGGGGCTGTTAATCAAATGGGAAATATCAATGAATCAATCAATCAATTGACAAATTTGTCACTGGCGCACAGATAGATAGACATATTATAAAAAATCTAAACATTAATTTATTATTAAACATTTTTTTAAGAAAAAAAAAATATGAGAGGTGGCCAGGCACAGAAACCGACCGCGACGATTTGAAATAAATTAATTTCCAAAGAACATTCATTATTTATACTTATACATAAATATATATAAAGTATCAAAAAAAATATTTTTAAAACTTGAATTAAAATGTCTAAATTATATTAATATTTATCTTTTTTTTTATTTTTAGTTTAATACTCAATTATTAATTACTACTATATTTTAATTGAAATATTTTGGGACAATGAATATAAAATTAATATTACGGTTTTTGGATATACACCAAAAATTGATGCATTCATGGTACTGATGCATTAACTAAATATACCAAATTTTATCAAAATCCGTTGAGCCGTTCAAGCTGTACACGTCTTACGGATACACAATGGACAGACGGACGGACGGACAGATATCATGCTAAAAATACTTTTTTCTGTTAAGAAAATGCATGATTCGTGGAGATATGTAAAAATCTCCACATGTGAAATTTGGTGTAAAAACAATACCTCCCTTACTATTGTCCGTCGATTAAAAAATTAAATACATAAATAGAATTAAATTCTTCGAACTAATAGTATTATAGTACAATTTAATTATACAATATATTATTCTGATAATATTATTAAATTCTGTATTATTAATGGTCAGTAACATGGCCGTATCAAAGGAGCGGCTGGACAATGGACACCTCAATAACCTCCCTTAGAAGCCATAATATAATAATAATTAAATTGTTATAAAGTCATGCAAAGGAAACAAAATTAGAAAAAGTTTTTTAATAGTTTTTCATTTTCTCTAAAAATTTTGGGTTCATTCGTTTTTTTATTTCTAAAATTTCCCCCCCCCTCCCCCTAGATTTATTCCAGCATATACCTGTAAGTCAGAAATATAAAATCAAAAATATCAAATATACTAATCTAGGTAACCGTCTCATGGGACCGAATCATTCTGAAAATATCAAAATTGATCCTATGTAAATTAAATATAATTTATATTTTATATATTATTATTATTCAATTTTTAAATTTTAATTTAATTTTCAAATAAAATTATAATTACATATTTGGGTATGAATATTTATTTTTTTTAAGTAGTAAGTAAAATCCCCTTTATTAGTCAAGGTAATTCAAGTCAAAATTAAATTTATTTTCTATTATATATTAATTTACGTAAATTATACAAATAAAAAAAAAACAATTACAAGGCATCTCGACATGCTTTATTTAATATATATTTATTTTACTTAAATTTTATACATACATACATACATTAACATCAACTCTAAAATTTAATATAATATATTAATTTATTAAATTGAATATTTATATATTCCTCTAATGGATTGTTTTATAATATATAAACTTATTCTACTATGAGATAACAAAATTAATCAACGACCTGAATATATATGTGTAGCATAGAAAGTGGAATGAAGCGAGACGAATAAATTATTATAGGATTTATGAATTATCCCTATTTTATGTTTGTTTTTTTTTTTAATTCTGACGGAATTAATTTTTAATTGAATTTTTTGTAGTCTCTACATTTCAGGATTTTTCGGTTCTACAATCAATAAAATTAATTAAATGTTCTTTCATTTTTGATAATGTTCAAAGCTTTGGTAGGGGATTTATGCAAAAGTTCTCTATCATCTATTATTATCATATCATATTCCTTTTATTGATTAATTTGAATATATTTTTTTTATATATAAATTGTAATTTAAATATTCTTATTTTATTAATTAAATTAATCAATAAATAAGTATTATACACGTACTCTTTGTTCATTTCATTTAAAAATAAATAAAATTTCTTTTTACTATCTCGTAAGAGATAGTATTGCGATCACGAGAATTTTCGATGTCGAGATTTTGATGTTTTTATACGTTTTGAAGGTTCCTGAATCATTTTCACTAAGTTTGAGAAAAATGTCTGTGTATGTGTGTGTGTGTGTGTGTGTGTAACCAAGATTACGCAAAAACGGTTTGAGCTAGAATGATGAAATTTGGGACATGAGCATTATTCAAAATTCGTAGTTTTCTATCAACTTTTGAGAAATGTAGTTCAACCAGAAGAGGGTCATTACCTACAACGTTTTGATTTTTTTTTCCTCTAAAGTGACCGTAAAAATAAAGATATATGTTTGATCATTTTTCACATGATTAATAATTGTATAAAACTGCTATATATAGAATTTCAGCTTGATTGATTCGCTGAAATTACCAGAATTAATTTTTTAACACTGCAAATCTCACGCGCCAACATGTGACGTGATGCTATCAACAAAAAGCCAAACATGCGCTGGTTTAATATTTTATTTATAATTTATAATTAATTAAATTTAATTTAAATATAATATATTATGTTATTTAATCCAATTCAAATTGCGAGATAGTCGAGTGGAGACACTCCAGCTATAATTTTTTCTTATTCTCTGAGTGATCAAGATATATACGACTAGAACATTTTATTTTATATTAAAGAAGATATAATTTTACAAAACGTTAACCAATTTTTTTAGACATTTATTTCTTTTTATATAACGATGACTAAACATTCAATCGAGTGTAAAATTTAGTATACAATTTATATTTAATTTATTTAGTTTTTTTTTTTATATAAGAATTTATAACTATTAAATTATTATAATTTTAATATTTTATTTATATAATAATAATTAATAAATTTTCTAGTAATTTTAAATCATCTCCATTCCCACTGCGTTTTATAATGAAATTCTTTTATGATGTTTTCATTAATGTCGTGGTTGAAATTGAATGAACATGCTGGTCACATTCACTTTTACAGGTAAACGATCACTTTTATTATTAAATGACCTCTCGGGAAAATGTTTACTTTAAAACAGAGCAAATGCTGTCCGACTAGTTGAAGAGAAATATGACAGGGGTGTTTTCATTTCCTATCCTCTCCCTCCCTCCCCCCTCCCTCCATCATACATTTTCTCTCTCTCTCTCTCTCATAAGCAAAACTTCACTTAACACACAAAATACAATTCAGAATCTGCTCGTAAAGAGACAACCCCCATGTATAGTAGAAATTAATTTCATATTAAATATTTTTGAAAATTTATTTTTACAAAAGAGCTCTGAACATTAACTCAACTCGAAGGAAAATCAGAACTATTATCATTCTGCAAATTCAAATACCACCGACTCAATTTCATTTTCTTCGCCAGGGCACAGCCAGGCAAACAATAAATTATGTACTGAATCCTGCCCACTCTTTGATGAGTGCTTAATTTCCTTCAACCTCTTTTTTTAGAGAGAGAGAACGAGAAGAGAGGGAAAATGTATTATTAGTTTCACAACTCTTTACTAGTAAATAAATAATTTCGCTATTTTTGGTATTCATATTTAATTTATGTGTTTTGAAGATTATTAAAACTTTATTTCATAAATTAATATTTCTTCTAAATTAAAATAAAAGACATTTTATGCCTCGCGAAACTCCACCCTTCTCTAGATACTAAAAAAGTTTATTATATTTTAACTTGGAGTATTTTAAATTTCTATACAAATTAATATATATATATATATAATTGATTTGAAATTAATGAACCAATAACCCTTTATAGTGAAAAATTAGTTGATATAAATTTTGTTGAAATTGATATATACATAAAAAAGGGGAAGAATAAATTAAAAATAATCGGGTTATATATATATATATATATATATATATATCGTATTTATTTTAATGCTTATAATGAATGTAGTGAAATATTAATTTTTCACTTTGATCGTTTAATAATTGGAATATTAATGAATGGCATCTTTAAGCTTAATTAATGAGCGATGCCGACCTCTTCATTTCATATCTCATCAGACGCTCGTTCGTTTCCCCTCTCTTTCTACCATATATAATTATACACCTATCATATTTGCAAACAGTTGACTTAAATCATCTGAGAAACGAGGCATAAATTAATTTAAGAAAATCTAAGAAGGAGAGTGAAATAAATCATTATAATTCAATTAAATATGAATTTTTTTCTATATGATTTATCATTATTAGTAAGATATTACATAAAATATGAATTAGTGATTAATTTATAACTTTTATTGTCACATACCAAAATGATATTAAACTACCCACAGTTAAATTTTGAATGCTATTATTTTGAATTCAGGTGAATTTAAGAGTAGATTTGTGTAACTTTTCTCATATACCTATCAACCCAAAATCCCGATATCGACTCTTGTTCACACAGACTAAGACCCAGAATCCCAAAAATATTTCTGCCTAAATTACCTCTTGAAAATGGCGCCAAAATGGGAGCTGAAACGTCGAGAAAACAATCTCACAAAAAATACGTGATTATATTCCAGATAAATCAGATAATAATACTTAGTTTTTGTTATATCTATTTTGAAAATTGTATTTTCTTAATAGTTCTATCTATCTATTTCTGTGCCTATACGGAACTCGCAAGTTCTTGGCCGCAGCAACCACACTTCTTCAAGTATATAAGAAATACTTTCTTATGGAATGAAAATTGATGAAATCACTGAGGAATGGCGGTGATTGCATAATAAGAATTTATATGATTTCTCTGCATCGTTAAAATAGTAAGAATTATATAACACAGAGACCAAGAGGAAGACCACCGAAAAGTTGGGCTGACACCTGGGCGTCCTCTTCCCAAGAGACCTGAGGATAGTGAAGAAGAACAGGCCTTAGGCCTATAATAGAAGAAGAAGAAGAAGATATAATTGAGGAAGTTTTGACAGGTGTGGAAAAAAAGATTGTCGAGAAGCTTGTCGATGAGTATACCAACTGGAAAGTGACTGTTTGTTTGATCAACCATGAAGACAATATAAATAGGGAATTTGTAGAAATTAATAGTTGGGGTTTGAATGAGTCAGGAAATATTGGTGAGATGTTAGTTTTCAGGGGAAACAAACTATGGGTATATTAATCCCAAGATAGACAGACAATAAAGATAAATGTATACCTATGGGAATTTCGAGAAAATTGGAAATGGTTTTAGATAGCTCAGAATAGAGTTGGAATGAATGTGAATGATGTGGTCAAAAATCTTCGAAAGAGATACATAGATTATTTCACTTATGATTAATCAATAAAAAATCTTTCTACTAAAAAATGAGCTTATCATTTCATAAGAATACAGTAAAATTTTTCAAATTTTGATGTGTAGTTGTTAAAATAGTTAGCAACCCTAAATAAAATTTAAAAGTAACAAAATATTTTAATTAATTATGTATAAATAAGATCTCTATTTAACGAAAATAAGTGTATTTGTTTGAGAACATTTTGTATATTAGGGTTTTGAAAAGAGCTTACAATTATCAATTAATTTCTCAAATTGAAAGCGGTCCAATACACTACATTCAACTCTAATACAAGTATATGACATTTTGCCTTGTATCAACCATTCTTTGACAGCATGCTGTTTGAAATTTAATAAATAATAACTTAACCCGAAAACCATTATTTAATAAATTTGGGGGCAACATTGTTCTACTCTAGAATCCGGGTGTCAATGGCAGATGCCTATTAATTTCCAGCCTGGTCAACGACGCGTCTACGAATAAATCCGCCTCATTCACAATTAATCACTCGAAAATTCACTTAATATTAGATTAGATTTTTACTTAATGATTCAATTCAATTTGTATTTAATATAATCAATATGATATATTTCTTTATTTATTTTTTATAATTATAAAAAAAATTTTAATTTTCAAAGTTTTATTAAAATAAAAAACATAATCCAATTTCAAAATATGATTTTAATCTACAATACTTAATCCATTTACAAAAATAAAATAATAATGAAACTTTTCTTTAATTATGATTAAATATTATATATACCTATATAGATATATTTAATTATAAGATCTAAATTTATAAATTAATCCATCAAGAACATCGTCTTTAAGTGAATCTTCACATAATTGAATTCATTACTTGTTCAATCAATTGATTTAATTAGATTCCTTAGCTCGTCTGTTGTTTGAAGATGTCAGTCTCTGTATACGTATATCAGTTTGACTGCCTATAATACGTCTTAATCAGAAAACAACTGTTTAATTATTTCTTGGAGCATTTAATTTGACCTAAGAAGTAATTAAAAAAATTATAAGTACCCATATAAACTATCAATCATTTTAGTCTTTAAATTTATCAATAAATAATTATAATAAAATAATGTAAGTAATGTATATAATGTTAACGGTGTAGTTGTAAGAAGAATGTAGATTATTTATAAATAGAAACATTGGGGCCGACAGAAGTGAAAACTTCTGCGTAAGAAATTTGAAAGCAGACGAAATGCGCACCAGCTTCACGAGAAAAATGAATTTTATATATATAAAATTCATAATTATTTTTTTCAGCAAATTGATTATTATTACAAAAATATTAAAAATACGATGTGTTTATGAAGAGAAAATAACATCATTTATATATATATTATTTATTATTCTTTTATTTCTTTTGTGAAGTTCATTTCGTATAATTTTGATTATATATGTATATATGAAATGAACTTTACATAATAAATATATATTTATATGTTAGAGATAACAATTTATAAAACAGTTCTAATGACAATTCAAATTTCGCGCTCTATGTTTTTTCCCCCACCATACGTATACAAGCTATACATGTATATCTCGCGGTGTCGGGTCGGTCACGCTCACGCGAGTTCTATACTTTTTCCCCATCCCACAAAAGTGCTCAAAGCCGCTAAAGAAGTTTTCACTTCAAAAAAATTAATAAAAACATAAAGTTATCATGATAATTGTATAATTAAAATTCTTAGAATTTAGAGGAAACGACACAAAGACCTGGTCGGACACAATCGAAAGTAACACTACAGGCTACGGAAGCATTAGATGCACCTAGGTTACAACTTTGATGGCAATATAAAAAAGTAATTCAATCAGATATAAACAAATATTCTCTTATATATATATAATGAACGCTCTATATAAGCAACCTCTATACAAGCAACTTTTTTACTTCATCTGTTCTGTATAAGCAACTTATAAAGTTAAATATTTGTGTTAAGAGTTATTCACAACAACATAACCTCAAATTGTCAAAAATTGTTTTATTCGAATATGTTAGTGTTTTGTGCTGTCAGTATTAAAGTTAATTTCTGTTAATTAGAATAGTTACTAGAATTTCTCTTAGTCTGTTAATTAATTAATTAATTAATATTTTTTTGCTTTAAATACAATTTTTCCCTATAAGAAACTTTTTTATTGAAATTGCTTCAAATGAGGCTTACATATATATAGAGTTCACTGTATACTATAAATAAATAAAATAATATTGAAATTTAGAATTATATTGGTTTTAAAATGTTTATTTCTATGCTTATTTTACAATATTATGTTTTACTTAAATGTTTAGTGAAAATAACAAGATATAAATTTACATTTTTTAATATATGACAGTTATTAATTGCAAAATAATAGTATACTTTCCATGTTATACTATATGTGTTGACTAAATATAGATGTGAATTATTCAAAGAATAAATTTTGTTTTAATAATAATAGAAATTTAATAAAATCAAACAAATTTTACATTACCACACATTCGGTTTGTTAAAGGATGAGATTTATTGCAGAATGAAAACATTACCTAGAACAAAATAAAACAAGAATTAATTAATTATTTTGGTGGATTATTTGTATATTTTAAATAATAGAGGGTGTTCCAAAACTCAAAAATAAAACTTGAACAATCGGCATGACAATTTAGAAATATCAACAATAAAAAACAACAATTTTTGTGATATGGGCAGTTTTTTGAAAATTGCTATTATACTTTTAATATTGAAACGTTGTGCCAAAAAATTTTCATACTGGGTAATACTTAATTTTATCGGAGAATTTAACTATGTGCTGATTTATGATGATTTTAATCAAATTAAATAATAACCAAAGATTAATTTTATTTCTTTTATTTCATTGCGTCGATTAACAAGTTCAAATCTTATCCTTGAATGTGAACCCTCGGTAAACTTAAATATGATATACAATATGAAATACAAAAAAATATTTTTTTTTTTCAAAAAATAAATTATTTTTTAATTATAATACATACACTTAACAATAAGTAAAAATATTTTTAAGGAGTTGTTTTATTTTAATTTTATTCTAGCGACATATGACAGTAGAGGGGGACTTAATTAAAATTTAACAGTATCATATAAATATACTAGCTGATCAGAGCGCCTTCGGCGCTCTTCTCATCTAGACGGGGGCTCCCACGTCCCTTCCTACAATGTCCACTCACCACGTTCTTGGTCTTCCCAATCACACAGGACGTTTCGCAATCGGTTTTTCCAAATATATTTCGCCGATCTTTAATCTACCATTTTAGCCATGACCCCTTCCCATCCCAGCCTTCTCTATTTTATAACCTTAATAACCTTAACTATATCTGGAGATGCATAGAGGTCATGCAATTCCTCGTTATGCCATCTCCGCCATAGCCCGGTGATCTCATCTTTCTTTGGTCCTTAAATGCTGCAAACAATCCTAATATCAAATTCTCTAAATCTACTTTCGTCTCCCAAGAACATCGCCCACCCATATAATACAACAGGCAAAATAATTGTTTTAAATATTTCAATTTTCATCCATTTTGATAAAGTTTTGATGAGTTAAGCCTCTTTACTGTATGATAACAGACGTTACCCGATTGCGATCTCGATTTAAATTCTTATCCTATATTATTATCCTTTGTAATTATAGAATCTAAGTATTTAAATTTTTCTACATTTTGTATGTTAAGACTTTGTGTGTTAATAATGTTTTTCTCTCTTACTAAATATTTTGTTTTATCCCTATTAATTTCAATCCCCATCTTATTTCCTGCCTCAATTCCATTATACATTACGTGTTTTTTTTTGTTTCTATGACAGCAAAAAAGTAAACAAATTACATACATACAAACAAACACTCTCCTTTATATATGTATATAGATATCTAGAGGTTGTGGAGGGGATCGGTGTCTATATATATACATATATAATATTAATTTTTATAATATTTATAGAAGAAAATATATATCATATATAGTGTATGGTATATGTGATCCTCCCATCCAATGCCACTTTGATTTCTCTTTCACCAACAATAGACATAAAGCTACAACAGAAATTGGAGAAAAATATCTTTTTCCTTTGAAATAGAGCTTTAAAATATGGCTCATACAAGTATATATATTTTTTAATATTCAAAGCGAGATATATAAATTTAAATATTCATCTACAAGCCTCGCCCAAGTTTAATCCCATGATCGCTTTTCGTTGAAACAAAAATAATTATCAATATTATAAAGTTTTGTCTTTTAAATATATATATATATATATATATATAGAATAAAAAATTAGAAATAATTTCGCGTTGAAATGTGAAAATAAGTATATGAAAAATATTATAATAATATATTTGAAATATAAATTTTATTCGTTTTAAAATAAATTTCATATAGCTTTATTTATTAATCAAAGGCATAAAATACAATCATATAAACGGGGAATTGGATCATTATATTAATGAGCGAGGGAAAACAACGCATCATTATAGTAATGAATGAACAAAATATATTAATATTTTATAATATTGTTATGTTTCTTTGTATATTAAAGTCAAATATATTGGTGAACTTTGGTGAAATATATGTACCTACCTATATACAAATATACTTTAAAATAGGAAAAATAACTATATTATATAAACAATTTTCACTTAACACTTATTTTGACAGCAATTTATCGCTTCGTAGATAATTTGATAATTGCTTACAAAATGGAAAGCTTCAGGGATTTGGATGAGACTATACTAATGGATTTCTTTTTTAATTCCAAAGAAACTTTTCTTATGCAATATTTCTCGGTCTCTTCTAGTTTTTTTTTTAAGTTTGACAGATTAGCTGGTTATGGACTTCTTGTGTAGAAAGTTGCTACGCTACACTCTCGACTAAGCTGCCTCTTTAGAGTTAAATTATAATAAACAAATAAATAATTTAAAATAAAATTTTCAAAATGCTTTTTTTCAAGACACTTCTCTTCTATTTCTTTTTTTTCTAATCAAAACCACAATTGTTTATAATATATATTGTTTGAATCTATTTATTACATAATTTTTTATGAAAGTGTATAATATCAAATAAATTTCTAAATTTCTTCTAAATTATAAATTGAAGCTTAACTTAAGATTCTAAATTATATATATACATATAGTATATAACTTCTTATTCCATTGAATAATTCACTAATTATTCACTTATTCACTAATTTTCGGTTTTTTCGGATCGGTTTGGTTGTAGGAAAATTTATAAATATCAAATATTTATTGTACAAAAACAAAAAAGAGAATGTAAAGAAATAAACTCGAAATGAACACGTATCTCGAATTTCGCTCGTAACTAAAAGCAAAAAATCACTTGCTCGTCGGCTCGTATCTCGAAAAACTCGTATGTTGGGGCCCTCGTATGTCGAGGTACCACTGTAAATGTATTTTGAAAAAAATAAATTCTTTTTTTTTTGTTCTATTTTAATTAAAGAATTTACTCAAGTTTTAATACAATTTTTTTTTTAAATGATGTGACTTGTAATATAATTATGCAAGTGGAAAATTACTTAATAACTTTCTATAATACACGAGTAAATGAAATATATATGGAATAAAAAATTAAAAATTAATAATTAATTGCAATTCTAAAATATTGTTTTTCTCTTGATCTCGAATAAATTTGTAAAAAATAAAATCAAACTTATTATTCCTAAATAAGATTAATATAATTACTAATATTATATAATTATTTAGACATGTTATTAGTTAGTATCTCAAACCATCAGTTAATCAGATATTGAAATATCGTTCATTAGATTAGTTAGATGATCCATCTGATCTTCTCTTTTATAATAGAACCTATATGACATACCATATCCTTCCATAATAGATAGTCTGCTTATATTAATTATATGCAAAGGGAGTAATTAAGGACTCCTCATCTTCCTTACTAATCATAGAGCTTCTAAGTAGAGCTATAGACAAGTGAAATTTTGGAATATAATCAAGACTATAATTATTTTAAAAAAATGATTACATATTATAATTATATGTTTTAATTCATAAATGATTTTTTACAGTCTCTAATTAAATGAGTCAGTTTAGTAATCCAGACGATATAAAAATAAGACTAAAGTTCCATCCCCCCCCCCCTATTAAAATAGATATGGAATCTGGATATTCGAGTAACGACGAATGTCATTGGTAACACGTGCATATCAACGTCCATTAGTCGTGTATGTCAAAAAATGAAATATTAATGAATACGATCCGAAATTAATTTGCAACTTGAAACAAGGATGTGTTTTAACGATTTCACCTGCCCATTCTACTATCATCTGTCCACAATTTTTTTTTTCTACCTGTCCTCTTCACTTGAAATGAAAACGTTCATTTTTCATAATTATAAAACAATAATCGTCAGCAGAGAGTCAAGACATGGAACGAGTGAGAAAAAAAAGTAATTTCCCTGTGATTAATATTCAATGTTAATCAATAAAAAGTATTGAATATTGGAAATTTATTATTTTTTTTTTAATAATTTGAAATTACCTGATGAAAGCATTTGTATGAAATAAAATTAAATAGGTATAAGAAATTTATATTATATTTAATAAATATTTAGATAACTTAATAAATACTTAATTATATAGGTGTATAAATTTAATAAATAAACTAATGAATATTCAATATTTAATTTTTAGTTATCATTAAAAAACTATTTTATGATATTATTTTATAAATTATAATTTAAACTTTCTCTCACGACCCTTCCTACATTATCCACCCACCACGTCATGGTCTTCCAAGCGGGCGTTTCCCCCCACCAATATATTTTTCGCCATCCTTTCCTCTCTCATTCTAGCCACCTGCCCTGCCCATCTCAGTCTTCTCGATTTTATAATTCGTATTATTTCTTTGTATTTATAAAATTTGATTTCAAATTTGTCTTGTAAAAGTTACATTTAGTCTCGATTGATATAATATCAGCCCCTTTTTTGGATTATTTTTATTTATACAAATTATACATAAATTATATTTATATATTTGTATTTTGTTTAATTATAAAATTATTTGTAGTTTATAACGCAAATAAACTCCAAATTTATTATAAAATGTCTAATAATATTAAATTTATTTTAGTATTACTTATAATAGTATATATGTGGCATTTTAACCACTTATATTTTTTCCTCTCAATTATAATTATAAATAAGTACTTCAAATTTAACTATTTTAAATTATTAATAATTTCAATATATTTGTATGAATTTTTAAGAATTTCGGTATACTATATATATACAGAGTGATCGGGATAAATTTGACAGTTTCGTGAGGAAAAACAAAATCTGCTTTGTATTTATTAAATTTAATCAATTTACAAAAAAAAAATTACAGGCACAGTAAATTACAATTCTATTAACAAGTTTCACTCAAAATAACCACCATTGGCAACGATCACAGCTTCAATTCTGCTCCGGAACCTCGAACAAGCTGATGCTACAGTCTTCCTAGAAAGGGCCTCAAAAACTGTTTTAATTTTATCCATTAACTGGACTTTTGTATTACTCGAAGTTCGATTGGTGTCTTTTTCAACTGCGCCACACACAAAATAGTCCATGGGGTTAAGGTCTGGGGTGTTTGGAGGCCAAACATCTGAACTGGCAAAGTAAAAATTTTCAGACAACCATTTTTGACTTTTCCCAGGGGTGTGGCTTTGAGGCCGAATCCTGCTTCCATACATAAGGCTACCCATATTATCCAGGGCTTGACTACAATGTTTAGCAACTCCAAGTAGACATCTGAAGTCAACCTGAAAAAATGAAAAAATTCTTTGAAAAAAGCGGCGCTTGTATAGCGAAGGTCTTCATTGAGTGCAATCTTCATAGTAGAGGCTGAAACATTCATTTCGCATGAAAAAGCCCGAATTCCAATGCCAGGGTTCTTCAACACGTGTATCTGCAGATTTTCAAGGAATTTTGCTGAACGAACGCAATCAGATCGTCTGCTAGGGATTTTTCTTCTTTCTACATCCTCGTAGTCACCATTGCAAGTCTCTAATTCATGCCTGATTGTTTTACTGTGACTGCTTTGGAAAGCAGCCATAATATCCTTATTTTAATGGCCGGCGCGTATCATCATGATGTAAGTTATTCTCTTCCATGATTCAGGTGGCTTCCAGTCATCCAACCTTTCTGCCATCTTGTATATGAATAAAGAAGGGTCCAAACTGTTAAATGAGTAGTAGTTTCTGTTAATACCTCTAACCTACGTTAAAATATAATTAATTAAAAATATGGCAAATTTATCCCGAACACCCTTTATATATCATTTGTTTTATTTCGTTTATTTATTTGAAAATTAATCACATTTAATTAATCTAATTTAATATAAAATTATAATTTTTATTAACCTAGTGAGATATGAACCCTCGTTATCAAGATTATTAGTTCAACATTCTACCACCGAGTTACATTTTTTTGAGTAAGTAAATAAATAAAAAAATAATTATTTATTTGATTGGATAAATTAGAATGATTTATAATTATACAAAAAATATGTGAGAATACATTGTATTATTATATATACTTGGAATATTTATTAGTAGATATAATATGAGAAAGAGGTTATGATTTATATCCTGCAAATAAAAATAATTTTCTTTTTTAGAAATGATTAAGAAATTATCGATCAGTGGATATATGTTAACAAAAGTATTGGTTTAAAAGAATATATACTAAATATTTAAATTATTTTATTTTAAAAATTTCTTGTATATTTAAAAAACATGGATGTATACATCAACCATTTCTAATTTGGATCCTGGC
Source organism: Labia minor (assembly GCA_963082975.1). Lineage (NCBI taxonomy): Eukaryota > Metazoa > Arthropoda > Insecta > Dermaptera > Spongiphoridae > Labia > Labia minor. The sequence goes on along the minus strand of OY720350.1, from coordinate 43,415,510 downwards.
ATAAATATATTTATAATCAAAAATTATTATTCAAAGGAATTAGAAGTAATTTTTGTAATATTTATAAATTAATTTACTAACTTTCTAAGGATATTGGTTAATGATTTCAAATTTAATTATAGATAATTAAAATTGACAATAAATTCCTAGCATGATTTTACAATAAAATAGCTATTCAATCGAATCTCAATCAACTAAAATAGGGGTTGATTCAAATAGGGGTGAATGTTGAAGAACGACGATAGTAATCCTATCAACGAGCCTATCAACGCATTATCAGACAAGTTAATTTATTACATGGCAAAGCCTGATTTTCGTTATCTCACACCTTTCCAAACATTAAATACAGTTGATCGCTTTGATCAAAAAAGTTTTAGTTGTTAATTAGAAGTTTTAGAGATCAATTTAATAAAAAAAAAGGGTGTGAAATTTCTAAGAAAATAAATTGTCAATTGATTGGCAAATGAAAATAAAAATTGTGGTAGTTGCTTATCAAAAAGGACTATTTAACAATTTAGTAGTTTTATATTGATGTTATATTGATGTTAAGTGCGACCATATACGAATGTTCTTTAGGTGTTAACTTCATTCTTCATTTTGTGTGCTCGTGAAGATCCGGGTCCTCCAGAATCAGAATGCCCGGTGACGGATGGATTGAGTACCTCCTGGAGTATTATTGTTCTTCTCATCACGATCCATTGTTGCTTGTTTTGAAGTAGTCCTGCTAGTGCAGGGTTGTATAGAACCAGGGCTTGTTAGTTCCTGGAGGCAGCTGATGTTAAATTGAATTATTAAAAAAACCGGTTTTTGACTGGAATCGAACGCCGACTTCTTGTGTAGAAAGTTGTTACGATACACTCTCGACTAAGCTGCCTCCTTAGAGTTAAATTATAATAAACAAATAAATAATTTAAAATAAAATTTTCAAAATGCTTTCTTTCAAAACACTTCTCTTCTATTTCTTTTTTTCTAATCAAAACACAATTGTTTATAATATATATTTTTTGAATTTATTTATTACATAATTATTTATGAAAGTGTATAATATAAAATAAGCTTCTAAATTTCTTCTAAATTATAAATTGAAGCTTAACTTAAGATTCTAAATTATATATATACGAGTACATATAGTATATAATTTCTTATTCAAAAATTAATCTAAATATATTACAAAGAACAAAATTAAATACATATACATATGAAAATCTGCTTTATTTATTATTTATTATTTATTTATATATTTAAAAAAAATATAAATTAATTTTTCTTGTGTCGTCAGTTTTTTTTAATAAAGCCATCAGTCTTATCAGTGCGGAGAAAAATAATAATAAAAATAAAAATGTCAGCAGTGTACACAATTTTACCTCTACTTTTTTATGCATTTTAAGAATAATGAATCTTTTTTAAGGGAGAATATAAAAAAAGAGAGATTAAAATTAATAAGCATTATTATTATTATTATAGTAAGAGATATGCCTTATATATTCAAGAATGACATTTTTTAAACGGATTTTTTTCAACTTTTCTATATAATATATATATATATAATATAGCCCTCGTGCATTTAGATAGAATGAGTGTCTGACTAATCAGTTTGAGGGTACGAGGAGGATGAAAAGTAGCTATGATGAAGAGGTGACGGTGGTTTATCATGATCATCAAGTCAAGAAGTCTTCAAAAACAAAAAAAAAAACAAAAAAAAAAAAAAAATGAAGAAAAGATCAAAAAGAATTCAATTAAATTTCCTAACTTGCTTTTTTTTCTATTTTTAACCTTTTTATCTAATCTCAACGACAAAAAAAAACGTCTCTATCTTTTTTCTTAATTAAGGAGCGTAGAAGATGTGCAATCAAATTTAATTATACTTAGTTGCAGAGTATCATAGAATAATATTATTATTTTATTAGTTTTTTTTTTATTAAGATTTACATTTTTTATATAAGAATTAATTTTATAACATTAATAGATTTAAAATAACATTTTGAATTTTTTATAATTTAATAAAATGAGTGATATCTATATCTATATATATATATAGATATATATATATACATTATGATATAGAGGTATATGGTTTAAATAAATAATGATATATTCTATGGAGATAATATAGTTAGTAACGATTACTTTTTTTAGTAATTTATCAACATAATCAAATTTCAAACATAAAATTGTGCAACATTTTACACTCCTTCCAATAAAGAAATAATTAATTTTATATAATAATTCATAATATTTGTTTAATACTTATTTCCTCTCTCTCTTACCCATCCTAATATACTTGATTAGTTTAATTTTAATATCTAGATAAAATTTAATTCAAGTTCACTAATTAAAATAAATTAAAATTTTAATATATTATTTAATATTAAATTTGTGAAAGACACTAAACAAAGAGAAAATAAAATGACTTTTAATTTTTATAATTTTTTTTTTTTCATTACCTCATTAGGGGCCATGGAGTGAGTAGTGCCTCAGGCAGAGCTCGATTTGCGAACCTCCCCTGGGCGGCACTTCAAGTTTTCCTAGCCACGCCCTCATTACAACAGGGCTTATCATCATTCTGACAAATTCCATCGAAGTGTAAACACTTAATGATCAATTATAATAAATGAATTATTGTTTATTATTATAATATATCTTTAAAATATATTTTTTTAAGAAATATATTGTTATATGTATATAAAAGATGTTAAATGATATCACTTAAAAATTTAGAAAAAGAGAGAAAATTGTTCTATAAAATTAAAATTTGAAAAAAAGACTAATGGATTTTTTAATTTTTAAAACAATTTAAAAATTTTTATATTTATTCGCATTAAAAAATAAATCTGGAGTGTCTCCACTCGACTATCTCGCAATTTGAATTGGATAAAATAACATATATGTGGGAGTTGTAATTGAGGTCAAGGGATGTTGGCGACACGGGTGTTTCAACCTCCTCACTCCACTTCCTTGTCCCTGGTTGTAAATGCAACCGTGGCCTTTCCTGTGGAAATTTACTCGAACCCCTAATCAGACCTTGGTGGCGGTCAGGAAAAAGTCTCCCACCCCATTCTACCCCCACAACCGCTGCGTCAGTAGGGGGCGGGATTAATATATAAATTGGAACGCGAACCCCGCAAGGGACTTTTCTGTTTAGATTCGTGATGACTATGATGATGATGATGTGTATTTGCCTATGTATATTTATTGTAAATAAACCATCTTATAGAAAAACCCAAGCAAGAAGTGTTGTTGCTCTATCGAGATAATATACCCCTAGACAACGACCCAACCCCTCCCGCATGACTACATATATTATATTTAATTAATTAAATTATAAATTAAAATAAATAAATAATATTCATTAAACCAGCGCGTGTTGGGCTCTTTGTTGATAGCACCACATCACGTGCAGGCGCGTGATTTGCAGTGATAAAAAATTAATTCTGGTACTTTCAGCGATTCAATCAAGCTAAAATTCTTTATATAATAGTTTTATACAATTTTTAAACATCAAACATATATCTTTATTTTTACCGACAGTTAAGAGGAAAAAAATTGAAAACGTGGTAGCTTTCAGGTTGAGCTACATTTCTCAAAAGTTGATAGAAAACTACTAATTTTGAATAATGCCCGTATACCAAATTTCATGATTCTAGCTCAAACAGTTTGTCTCTTGTGAGATAGTAAAAAATATTAAAAATCTTAAAATTAAAAATCGTGTAACTATGTGAAATAACTACTGAAGGACAATAGTTAAAAAATCAGCAAGTTAACCACAATTATATTTAAATATTTAATTAAATAAATTCTCATATAAATTTGAAAATTATTAGAGTGGGTATAGATTTCAACGGTCAAAAAAATACATAGTCTTGATAAAATTATAAGATTATTTATATATAAGTATGATATTTATAAAATATTTTTTCTTTTGGGTATTATATGCTTGTTTACTAAACTTCTGTTAGCACACACAAATTAAACTTTATATATTATTTTTTAAAATAAAAATTTTAATAAAAATAAATTTAAAATTAATAAAATAATTTAATATTTAATAATAATAATGAACTTAGATTACAGTAGAATTATTATATATTATATTTAAGTAAAAGTTTTAACTGACACTGATTTATGATCAATATTACCTACTATTATGATACGTTAATAATGATATAAATATTAATAATCCGATTGGCTGTTGTCATATACTTAATACTCTGGTGTGTGTAATAGTTAATTTCGAACGTGGGCAAATATTAACATTTACCTTGTGCCAACTCTATTAAATGCACTCGAGAAATTGTTTGCTTTCTTCCTCCCCCCCCTCCCTCCTCCATTCTCCTCTCCTTCTCAACCTTCTTGTCCTATGAATTATCCAGGGCAAATTCTCCTGATGTCTTCGCTTTTAAGACAACGGTTAAATAATTGGATTAATAGTCATCTTCTTCGCTTATTTGCCCTGCCTGCTGCTTGGCACATCGCTTTGTTAAATATTCCCCCTTGCTCGTATCGAGGGTGGAGAAAGGGAGGATTACCACCGGGTGATGAAGAGAAGAGTGGGTGAGAAAAGGGGTGGAGGTGGCGGCAGAGGTTAGAAGCAACCCTTGCAAGTCTTGAAATGGTCTCAAGCGTTTTGGTGTTTTCTTTAAGTGAAAATTTAATATCCGAGAAAATATAATATTTTCAAAGTGGATTTCATAAACGAAAAGGGAAAATTAAATGAAATGTTCAGCGAAGATACGGACAGACAGACAAACAGTCATACATATACACACAGTCAGCAGGCACTCAATAAGAGGCGTCTATTGCGCAATGAATGTATTAAATAAAATAAAATAACAGGCGACGAGTGAGAATGAAAGAAAGGTACGTAAAGTAAATACCAGAAAAAGGAGAAGAGTGGAGAGGGGGGAATCAAAACAAAAAATAAAAAAAAAAAAATTGTCTCAAAACAAGAAAATATGAAAGATAAGCGACAGTTTCTTCTTCTCTCATAGCAACAAACAATTATCTTTCCCTATACAACCTTACTTAATGAACCTTCATTCAATATTAAAATAAATTTTCTTTAAAGAATATATACTGATAAATTTTTAAAAATAAATATATATTTTCTTTTAAATTAAGTAAATTACAACCCTTACATAAAAAGAAAGATTACAGATTTATTTAGATCTTTGAATAGTATAATAAAAATTGTTCAATTTCTATCTTACATTAATGTAAAATTCGTTGATGAGTGAAATATAACTGCAGTAATTTGCCTTATGGGTTTTGGAAAAGTTCTAAAAATAATATTAATATTTAATTACAGAATAATTGTAGCACAATAGAATGAAAAAATAGGGCAAATGTTGAGAGTTGAGCGATGCCTTAAATGAGATGCAACTTAACAGAAGGTAAATTGGATGAATTTGTTAAATCTTTTTTTTTTTCTGTGTAATTTTGTTTCAGGAAAAAAAAAACAAGGACTATCACACAGAAAATAAAACACACATCCTGTTCACAAAACATGTCTTACTCTGGGATAATCCTTAGACCAGGTGTGGCCAAACTTTTAGCTTTTAGGGGCTACTTTTTCAATAAAATTTAGTCTGCGGTCGACTATGGATATGGGCAAATAATTTTAAAATTTTAGAAGATAATTAAAGAAGTCATTATATCGCCGATTTAAATTGCAAACATCCACTTTTGGTCAAAAATTACATTTTCACACTATTAGAAAGAGAAAAACACCTTACATTGGCTATGAAAGACCGCTATTATGCACCTATTTAATTTAAGCGTTTTAAGAAAGTTGTGCAAAATATGCTGAATATGAGTTAGCAGGTTTGCAATCTAAGCCGAATGTAATAATTAAATATATTTTATATTTGTATTATTTTATTTTATTTTATAAAAAAATTAAAATATATAATATGTTTGTAATAAAGTGCTAAAAAAAGGGGAAAAATTATATATAATTAATTATATAATCAAATACTGAAATATACAGAAAGGTTAAATCAATAATATATTTATATGTTCTTAAATATATGAAAGATATGTTAGTTTTAATTATTATAATAATATTAATAAAAAAAAATTGTAAATGGAAGGGCTGTTATTTTTCATTTAAATTTATAACTTCAATTAAAATAAATACTTCATTTTGGAATGAATATGAGAGGAGGGGGAGGTAGAGGCGAAATTTGGGTAGAGTAGAGTAGTCTATGAGTAAACGGTGTTTTGAGAAAGGGAAGCCCTTGGATAAAAAGTATATAAATTATCGGGATAAGAAAAATATATAAATATATGGTATATAAAAGATGTAATAACATATAGGATGATTATGATCTAAAATTAATTTTTAATAAATTTAAAAATAATATCCTGGGTAACGAGTAGATTCTTTTCTATAATCCCAGTAGAAAAGAATTCTATTTCAGGGATTGGCGTCCCTGCCCTCACGTGAGCTCATGATTTCTTCTAAATTCCTCTTCTACCTGGAGGAATCATGTCCTTTACCCGCGTTGACTCCTTTCCATCCAGTCCCTTACTCTTACTCTCCCCCCCCCACCCCTCCCCTGAACATTCAAAAAATCAAATTTATTTGGATGAAGGAGAATACCTAGCATAGATTCATTAAAAAGAAAAAAAATTGAAATCTTGTCTCTTATAGGAGACTCTAAAGAAGGGGTGTTAATTCAAATATATCCAGATTACGTCAATTCTCGGATTAGCAAAACCCGGTATATTCACGAGTGAGACATGTCTTATGTGCCTCTGAGAGGACCCACCTCTCCTACGCTTCATATTAGTAAAAACTTGGAACTCATATTTATAGAACGTTTTGGAAAATTAGAAAAACCAAGAAAATCCATCTTTTTCATTTTAGTAAAATTTTTGACTAAATCGTATAAATGGTTACCAAGACTAATCCATTGACCATAATTTTAGCCAGATTCTAAATAAAATTGATTTTTTGTATCATTAAATGGAAATTTTTAATTAATTTTAATATTGGTTTATTTTTACAGTTCAACAAAAATCTTGCCTCATAACAAGAGATCAAACCTATACGAATCGATTCATCATGAAACGTAGATTCATTTTCACTACCATTATATAATTTTACGGTGCTTCGTTGATTAAATATTAATTATTGAATTTTGACAGATTGAAAACATTTGCCGCCATGTTGAACCCCCCCGCCACCTCTTCACTCCCCCCACCCACCCTCCCTCCTGGCCAGCCTGCTTGCCTGTCGGTGTGCTTCGAGCGCAATCAGTTCCCATTCCCTTTCCAGTCGAAGACGTTGACCGGCGTAACCACCACCGAAATCATCCCTAATCAAGAATTAATTGTAAATATATTTATTCCTATTAATTTAAATGTAGTTTAATAAATTTTAGAAAAGATTCAAATAAAAATTTAATTTTATAAAATATAGATTTTTAACTTTTTACTGATATATGAATTATATATATTTAATAAATTTCGCCCCCACATCCAATGCTTTGCTTCTCGGTGACCTTGAAGAGGACAGCATAGCAATCTCTTGCTTACCCCCAATGGATGAGATTCAACTACCTTTGACTTTATTTTCAAAATTAATTCTATTATTTCCCCTTCGTTAAATGAAATTATATACAAATTAATTATACTACGTATTATACGACAAATAAATTAATTCGAATTATATTAATAAATCGATTTAACCAACTTTTCCATCCCAATCATTCCTTGTATTTTATCATTGAAACATTTTTCCTGCTATTCTATTCTATTTTCAAATTTTATATTTAAAAATAAATAACATAAAATAACATAAAAATTACTTGAAAAGGAAGAAAATAATTTTATTGTTTTTATATATGAAACAATAAGAAAAAAATTGAAAAAGTTTCATGAAATGTAAAATTAATTTTTAATAAATTTAAAAATAATATCCTGGGTAACGGGTAGATTCTTTCCTATAATCCCAGTAGAAAAGAATTCTATTTCAGAGATTGGCGTTCCTGCCCTCACGTGAGCTCATGATTTTTTCTGCCTTCCCTCTCCCATGGAAAAATCATGTCCTTTACCTTTTAACTTTTCCAACTTTGGCTTCGCGGGCTACTTTTAAAGCCTTTGCGGTCGATGTGTTGGCCACCCCTGCCTTAGACTGACTAAATGACAAAATATATTTCTATATTTAAAGTGTAATTAGGAAAGGTCAATGATAATGATAATCCATTCCGACGATAGTAAGGGAGGTATTGTTTTCACACCAAATTTCACACGTGTAGATTTTTACATATCTCTACGAATCATGCACTTTCTTAACAGAACAAATTTTTTTTAGCATGATGTCAGTCCGTCCGTCCGTGCGTATAGATGTGTACAGCTTTAACGGCTCATCGGATTTTGATGAAATTTGGTATATTTACTTAATGCATCAGTATGATGAATTGATCAACTTTTGGTGCAAATCCGAAAACCGGAAGTGGTAGTATTAGCGATCGACGATAGGAAGGGAAGGGTTATTTTCACACCAAATTTCAAATGAGGAGATTTTTTACATATCACCACGAATCATCCACTTTGTATTGGTTTTATCCTCGAGAAAAATCATCTTTATTAGTTTTTTCTTAATTTAAAATTTTATGACGTCATCCAGCCATTCATGACGTCACAGCCTGGTCTTACATATATATTATAAATAAAATAAAATTAAAAATATTTATGTTATATGCCTATCTGTTTTTTATTACATTAATAGATATATTAAAATTATTTGAAATTGTTTCTGTAGCTGGAAATTAATTTACTTGAAACCGTCGGTCGGTTCGGACCAGGCCACAGGTCAACTTATTTACTAAAATAATTGGAATACCATGAAAAAGAATTGTCAAACAATCGAAATATTTTTATAATCCATCTTCAAACTTAAATATATATAATTATTTTTTTATTTGTATAAATTTAAAATTTTATATCATTTCCCCTACTGGTGACTTGTGATCAGCATGACGCTAATTGGCCTCCTAATTTCAATCCGCTCTTTTATCTAAATCCTAGTAGTATATTTTATCTCCAATCTAAACAAATATCTTATGCCAAAAATATCTAAATAATTGACGTTAGGTGTAATGATATTTAAGTTTGGACTAGAAAAATACTTTTTTTTAATCAGGCATAGATTAAGAAAGATATGTCATATTAACAATTTTGATTTACTTTTATCGAGGTGAATAAAGAAAATTTTAAATAAAATTGAAAGAAAAAATTTAATTAAACAAATGTAATTCTTATAAACAATATTATTTATTGAAAAAGATGATTATTTAAAGGTTTAGAGAGAGAATTTATTTTTATCTTTGATATTTCTAATTTAAGATAATTATCGATTTTAATTTTAATCTAAATATGTTCTTTCAAAATTAAGTTTTATTCAAATCACTTTAATTTACTATTTTTTGTCAAATTCTAAAATCCATTTTTCACTGAATGAATTTTTATATTTATTTATATTTATTTATATTTTTTTAAAATTAATTCTTTGTAAATGATATAGATTCTTCTGATTTTAATTTTGTAATTGTTTTTGTTTTTACATTATAATAAAATGATTTTAAACTTTCAAATTAAATATAATGTAATCTCTTAAGTTCAAAAAAATTGCTTTGTTTATTTAAAATATTTTTTTTTTCAAATTAAATTTGAGGAGATATTGAATTCATCCGGATAAATGTTGGGAAATGGTGAGAGGGTTGAAAGTTTGGTAGCTGAAAGCTCCGGTAACGTTAACAATACGGATTATATACTTGGATCAGATTGAAATCTAACTAATTCTAGTGAATGAAACATTATTATAAAATAATAAAAAGAGAATTAAATAAGAGTTAGTTGTTTTACTAAAAAGTTTTATGGAGACAAAGCAGAAAGATTAAAATCAAATAAGTATTCCTTTTTCTTTTTTACAGGCCGACGATATTAAGTGAGTTATTGTTTTAAATAATGCCGACGTTTTGGACCCCAGTTGCATCCTTCTTCTAAGGCAATGATTCTCAACCTTTTTTTTTTCCGCGGCACTCTTTTAACGGTTTAAAAATTTGGCGGCACACAAAGAATAAGCGGGAGTGTCCTCCCCTAGACTTTCCCGCATATAAATAGGTATAAAGAGTTGTGAATGAATATTTAGAATGTGTAAACTTGGTATTGATAAAGAGCCAGTTCGTATTAGTTTATTGGTGTCAAATTTGATATTTGGTAACATTTATATATATATATATAGAATAAAGTGCTACTTCCGGTTAACTGATATTTTAAATGTAAAAAAAACAGATATGGATATAATATAAATATTTTTAATTTTATTTTATTTATAATATATAAGGGCTGGCTGTGACGTCATGAAGTGCTGGGTGACGTCATATAATTTTAAATTATGAAAAAACTAATGAAGATGATTTTTCTCGAGGATAAAACCAATACAAAGTGCATAACACGTGGAGATATGTCCTCACGTGAAATTTGATATGAAAATAACCCTTCACTTCCTCTCTTCGATCGGCAATACTAGCACTTCCGGTTTCCGGATTTGCACCAAAAGTGGATCAATTCATCCTACTGATGTATTAAGTAAATATACCAAATTTCATCAAAATCCGTCGAGCCGTTCAGGCTGTACACATCTATACGGACGGACAGACATCATGCTAAAAATACTTTTTTCTGTTAAGAAAATGCATGATTCGTGGAGATATGTACCTAAAAATATCCATAGGTGAAATTTGGTGTGAAAACAATACCTCCCTTACTATCGTCGGTCGGTAAAAAAGAAACGCTACTTGTATAGGTAAAATGTCACTTCCGGTAGTCAGATCATGATGAAATTTGGTATCTCAATTTTTTTCATATTTTTAAATCTATATACAAAATATGAAGCATATATCTCGAAGCAAACTGGTACTTTACTTGAAAGGTAAAGGCAACCAGTGTAGGTAAAGTACCACTTCCGGTTAACCGATTTTGACGAAATTTTGATAGAAATCTACAAACTGTGAATAATATCGGTGTACCAAGTTTCGAAGTCCTAGCTTGATTAGTTTTTGAGTAAATTTGCTTACAGACATTACATACATACATACATACATACACACACACAGACATAATTCGAAAAATGGTATTTTCCGACTCAGGGAGGTCTAAAACGTCAAGATCTATCGAAATCTCGAAGTCGAAATTTTTGACGATTCCAATACTTCCCTTATACGAAGAATGCGGGAAAGTAAAAAGATATGTGTAAAAGTTATTTACTCACCTATAATAGACTGTAATATAGTTTATGATAATAATAAGGGGTCGGCAACCTTTTTCAATAGTCTGAAATAATATTACAGAGGTGGCACACTTGGTGATACTTAGAGCCATATTGAAAAATCGAAAATGTTTAAAAGCCTGATCGCAAAATCATTTTACCTTTTTTTTACATACATAATGGGTCTTTTAAATTGGACGGTTTTTTTAATCCTTAAATAAAATACACAATTTGCATTGATTTCAAAAAAATGTTTATTGGTTATTAAAGTATAGTGTATGACATTTAAAGTGTATAGTATAAATTGTATTTATAGTGTATGACATTTAAACTGATGGCTTTTCTCAAAAAATCATGAAGAACATTTTGAAATTGGTGGCTATGTTAATAAACAAAATTGCCCTATTTGGGGTGAGGAAAATCCACGACTGATTCATCATAAACCATTCTAAACTGGTTACTGTTTGTTGTGAGTTGTGGTCAGAAGGTGTCATTGGTCCATACTTTTTCGAAATTGATGCTAGTGAAGCAGTTAACGTGAATTGCCTCCGATATCGTGAAATGATAACTAACTTTTTGTGGCCTAAATTGAACAATAATGACCTGGAAGGCATGTGGTTCCAGCAAGATGGTTCAACCTGTCACACACCTCATAAAACCATCGAGTTGTTACAAGAAAAATTTCCTGGATGTGTAATCTCCAGAAATGGTGATGTCAATTGGCTACCAAGATCATGTGATTTGACACCATTGGACTACTTTCTTTGGGGTTACGTGAAAAGCCAGGTCTATAAGAATGATCCATAATCGATTCCTGAGCTGAAGGACAAAATTATTCACATTATTGGTGAAGTGGAACTGCAAAAATGCCAAAATGTCATTGAAAATTTTGACAAAAGATTGCGCATTTGTGGAACTGCACGAAGTGGACATATGGCGGATATTAATTTTTGTGTTTAAATGTCATACACTATACTTTAATGGCCAATAATTTTTTTTTGAAATCAATGCAAATTGTGTATTTTATTTAAGTATTAAAAAAACCGTCGAATTTGAAAGACCCTTTATAAAATAAATAAGTATTTTTTCTTAATTTGAACTTTACATTTGTAAAGTTTGGCGGCACATTTTAAAAATCTCGCGGCATACAAAAGTGCCACGGCACAGTGGATGAGAATCATTGTTCTAAGGCAATAAAGTGTCAAAAAATATAAAATATTCTCGATAATAATCACGACAACATCCAGTTCCAGTCTTCTTAATTGAAATTTGAAATTTTTTTCTTTATGCATATACATATACATATATTATTTATACATAATTTTATTAATATATCTTATTCTCATGAATATCAGGCAAAAAATACTTTTAGAAAAAAAAAAAAAATAATAAAATAAAAAAATTGTATTTTTCCAATAAAAAATAAAACGCAGAAAAGGTTGGATTGAAATTTAAATGATATTGCTCCATCAATTTATGCTTTCCATTTAAAACAAGGGGATGATGATTTCACTCCCTGTAAGAGTGAGTGGGTTTCGAGTATGTAGGGGATGAGTATAATGTGGGGGGATGGGTACTTAGGGATGAGTCAACACATCCAGGGAATGATCAACATTTTATTGCCAAACCCGGCTGATTGATGAATAATTTTTATTCAGGTATTTGAACTCCTATCATTAGGAATGCAATGGGGGAGTGGTACATTTTTTATTTATTTTTTAATTTTTAATAATTGAACAAATAAAATTTTTGTTACAAAACATATGAAAAAAGCGTTAATTATATTTTAAACTTTCGATAAGAATTTTCATTTTGTTGTTGATTTTTATACATTTTTGTTATAAGTGAGATGTGTTAACTGGCCAACTGGCACCCCTCGACTTTTATTTTAAAAAATAAAGAAAAAAAATATATTAAATCTCAACAAAGGGAGGATTGTAATGATTTTTTAATTTCTAAAAGTATTTTGAGAGAGATAAATATGTTGTTTTAAGTATTTTTTATGCCTTGTTGATTTATTGATTAAAAATATTTAAGTTACTATTATAATATGTATATTTAATCCAGTTATTTGACAGAATAACTAGACAGGTGAGTTAAAGTATATGAAAAATATCATACTCTTCTCTTAATACCTCAATAACATTCATTAAAGTGAAATTACAGTTTATCCTAATTACAAATTGTTAAATCATAAGGAAATTTAGATGTTATTATTTATTATTGCTCCTATTGCTAACATTAGATAAAAAAATTGGAAAAAAATAAAATGTGTTGTAGTAATAATTATATTTAAATATTATCAAAAAAATAATATTATAGGCTTAACAGACCTTTTTATTGGACCTTTTCCATTATATTCCCGTATGATAATCGTAATTAGGGTTGAAAGAGGGGTTGTTTTTACTATCACGTCAGAGATAGTATTGCGATCACGAAAATTTTCGATGTCGAGACTTTGATGTTTTTATACGTTTTGAAGGTCCCTGGGTCATTTTCACTAAGGTTGAGAAAAATGTCAGTGTATGTGTATGTGTGTGTATGTGGACAAGATTACGCAAAAATAGAAGAGGGTCATTTCCTACCACGTTTTGATTTTTTTACCGACCGACGATAGTAAGGGCGGTATTGTTTTCACACCAAATTTCACATGTGGAGATTTTTACATATCTCCACGAATCATGCATTTTCTTAACAGAAATAAGTATTTTTAGCATGATGTCTGTCTGTCCGTCCGTCCGTCCGTATAGATGTGTACAGCTTGAACGGCTCAACGGATTTTGATGAAATTTGGTATATTTACTTAATGCATCAGTATGATGAATTGATCAACTTTTGGTGCAAATCTGAAAACCGGAAGTGGTAGGGATAGGAAGGGAAGTGTTATTTTCACACCAAATTTCACATGAGGAGATTTTTTACATATCACCACGAATCATGCACTCTGTATTGGTTTTATCCTCGAGAAAAATCATCTTTATTAGTTTTTTCTTAATTTAAAATTATATGACGTCATCCAGCCATTCATGACGTCACAGCCTGGTCTTACATATATATTATAAATAAAATAAAATTAAAAATATTTATGTTATATGCCTATCTGTTTTTTATTACATTAATAGATATATTAAAATTATTTGAAATTGTTTCTGTAGCTGGAAATTAATTTACTTGAAACCGAAGGTCGGTTTAACTAATTATTATTGGCTAAGTAGTCATTTCTTTTTACAATTATTTTATCTTATTTCTTCTTTAAATTCTATTGTTATATAGAGAAGTCATCATGATGGAGAGTTAAATTAAAATTTGCGTGATGTATATTATTTTTAAATTTTTTTTTTATATAGATAAATTATTAAGATAATGTAAAAAATTATAATAAATAAAAAAAACATTAAAAAATATCAATTTACTAGTCTATTTCATGATATTTAGAATTTTATATGCAATTATTTTAATTTCTTTTTGAATGTCTATTATCAATTCATTATCATAATATTTTTATATCCAGTAATTTTTCAATTATTCATTTATGTTTTTCCTTAGGTACAAATTTATTATTTTATTGCATTGTAAAATGTATAATACGGAATTTGATATTTTTTTCGAATATTTTTCTTTTTATTATATATTATAAATCATACGTAAAAGAGAAATAAAATGCAATGCATTTATGGGAAATATATAAAATATTTATATGAAAATATCTGAGGTACTCCTAGTAAATTTATTACAAATAAATATTTTATTGCTGTAATTATCTTGTCAGTTGTATTATATAACTGTGTCGAACATTACGAGAAGAAAATAGATTTAAGATATTTGAAAATAAAATCAGTTGGAAAAATTGCAGAGATGGATTAATAGATAAATTTATGAAGAAAAATGAAAAAACTAAAAAAGTTATTATCACTGCCTAATTAAATATGTGGGCAAAACAATTTTGATATTTGAAAAAAAAAAATTAAAAAAAAGGGTATTATTTCGAAAATTTTGTAGTTAATATATCTGTCTCTACTAAACCATCACATGAAACCGTTAAAATTGAAAAGTGATACTCCGTTTTACGAACGCCTCGTTATACTTACGTTTCGATATTTCAACAACTTTTAAAATCTTCTAAACTTGCTCCAGAATACTTCCATACTTGTTTTTACATAAATCACTGATATACAATAGCCTTAGGTTTTAATATCATTATGTAACATAAATTAACAGAAAATCTCTTTAAGTTTAATAATTAATCAAAAGAAATTAGCAATAAAACGAAGAAAATAAAGAATAAATAAAAAATGATAAACAATAAAAACATAAAAGGCTAGGTGGTTAAAATAATTTTTTTATCTAGCGAATTTCAATTTTGTATTGCTTGTAATTTTTTTAATTTTTACTCTCGTAAGAGATAGTATTGCGATCACGAAAATTTTCGATGTTGAGATTTTGATGTTTTTATACGTTTTGAAGGTTCCTGAATCATTTTCACTAAGGTTGAGAAAAATGTCTGTGTATGTGTGTGTGTATGTATGTAACCAAGATTACGCAAAAACAGTTTGAGCTAGAATGATGAAAATTGGTACATGAGCATTATTCAAAATTCTTAGTTTTCTATCAACTTTTGAGAGATGTAGCTCAACCGGAAGAGGGTCATTGATTTTTTTTCCTCTAACGTGACCGTAAAAATAAAGATATATGTTTGATAGTTTTTCTCATGATTAAAAATTGTATAAAACTGCTATATATAGAATTTCAGCTTGATTGATTCGCTGAAAGTACCAGAATTAATTTTTTAACACTGCAAATCTCACGCGCCTACACGTGACGTGGTGCCATCAACAAAGAGCCAAACATGCGCTGTGATTCAATAAATATTATTTATAATTTATAATTAATTAAATTTAAGGTAATTATACAGGAGACTGGCGAAAGGAGGTAGGTGGTTGAAACTTACTTTGAGGTGTTCCTTGAATGATTCTGAACAACTTTATATGCAACTTTTTTTATGATCTCTTTTAGTTTAATTAATAAAATTAATTAATTAAACTGTGTATCCATACTAAAGTTATATAAAGACTTTCGGTTTTTTAAATTCGGTTTATTTTATTTTAGAAATAGTTTATCCATACTAAAGTTATTTAAAGACTTTTTCGGTTTTTTAAATTCGGTTTATTTTATTTTAGAAAATATAAACTCCGCAAAAGCGTTTAAATAACTCTTTGGTATGAATAAAACTATTTCTAAAATAAAATAAACCGAATTTAAAAAACCGAAAAAGTCTTTTAATTAATTAATTTTTATTAATTAAACTAAAAGAGATCATAAAAAAAGTTGCATATAAAGTTGTTCAGAATCATTCAAGGAACACCTCAAAGTAAGTTTCAACCACCTACCTCCTTTCGCCAGTCTCCTGTATAATTACCAAATTTAATTTAAATATAATATATTATGTTATTTAATCCAATTCAAATTGCGAGATAGTCGAGTGGAGACACTCCAGCTAATTTTAAGTAAAATTCCCTTCTTAATTATAACTTAAAATACTGATATTCACAATAAAAATTTTTTCTGAATCTCTTTTTATAATTTTTTTTTATCTCTGTAAAACGAAACTATTTTAATTATAATAATAAGTAATTACTAATTTAATTAATTTGATTTTAAAGGTCAGAATAATTACTTTCATCTCTGCCTTGCTTTTGGGTCCTTCATTTTCTTAAAGCAGATGTTCCATTTGCTTTTCTGATGGCCTGATAACCGTTCGACTTTCATAAAGAAGGGTGGTTAGTCTATCGCTAAACCCCTTTTAGTCGTCTTTTACGACAAGTTGTAGATAGTCAGAGCTCATTCATTACTTGAATCCCTGTTTCAAAGAGAGGATGTTACAATTTATTTAATTAAAGTAAATAATCTTAATTATTATAAGGTTCGTTTAGCCCGAGGGTCTTTGTTTCCTGAAAGCAATTCAATCCGAGATATGTATATACAATGTATAATATTTGTGTTTGACTGTTGATAAGGACCAAACAATAATAACCTATAATAATCGTTAGGTAGAATCAATTTAATAAATTCAAATTCAAATCTTAAAATTATAAATTAAGCATACTTTTACTAATAATCCTTCATTTAATATATATTAACAAAGTCTAATCAATATAAAAATTAGTTTAATTAATTTACTGTTGGTCTAAGTCTAAATAATGTAATATTTAAATAAATAAAAAAATCTGGAGTGTCTCCACTCGACTATCCCGCAAATTTGAATTGGATTAAATAACATATATTAATTTAAATTAAATTAAATTAATTAAATTATAAATTAAAATTATAAATTAAAATAAAAATCAAACATATATCTTTATTTTTACGGTCACTTTAGAGGAAAAAAAATCAAAACATTGTAAGTAATGACCCTCTTCCGGTTGAGCTACATTTTTCAAATATTTATTAAACCAGCCCATGTTTGGCCCTTTGGTGATGGCACCACGTCACGTGCTGGCGCGTGAGATTTGCAGTGTTAAAAAATTAATTCTGGTACTTTCAACGATTCAATCAAGCTGAAATTCTATATATAGCAGTTTTATACAATTTTTAATCATGAAAAAAACTAACAAACATATATCTTTATTTTTACGGTCACTTTAGAGGAAAAAAAATCAAAACATTGTAAGTAATGACCCTCTTCCGGTTGAGCTACATTTCTAAAAAGTTGATAGAAAACTAAGAATTTTGAATAATGCTCATGTACCAATTTTCATCATTCTAGCTCAAACCGTTTTTGCGTAATTTTGGTTACATACATTCACACACACACCCATACACACACAGAAACATTTTTCTCAACCTTAGTGAAAATGATTCAGGAACCTTCAAAACGTATAAAAACATCAAAATCTCAACATCGAAAATTTTCGTAATCGCAATACTATCTCTGGCGAGAGTAAAAAATTAAACATTTATATTCAAATGTTAATAATTATCATATTTGGAATTTTTTTATTAATACAATATTTTAAATTAAAGTAATAAAAATAAATAAAATATAATATTTTAATGTAAATATGGTATTTCAACATTGATATCTTCAGACTGCATATGTCACGTGAGATAGACAGACACCATCATGGATTAGTAGTATTGATTCTACTATACTTTATTATTTTTTTTAAATCTCTTGATTTATATGCAAATGTCTAAAGTATCTATTATCTCAAAAAAAAAAGATACCCTTGGAACATATTCTCTGTAATTTCTTTCGTTGTTTTTCATTTTAACGATATCCTCGTTGTAGTTATTTTTTGTGCGTTCCTGATTCGATACTCATTGCTCTAATGCTTTTATAATATCAGGGAGATTTTTTTTGGCCGACATTTATGGACGTCCCTTGGACAAAAAGAATCGGGTTGGCGCTTTGACACCATACACGAATAAAAAGGGTGGTGAGCTCTGGCTTTTTCTCTATCCGAAAACATTTTTTAATTAAGCATTTTTGTCGCTTGATGTGAGACTTTTTAAAAAATCCCAACGATATATAGGGTGACAATTATTCGTCACTATCAGCGGCCAACAAGGATTTATGTAATTGGTCAAAAACAATAGGAAATAGGAAGGGGAGGGGGATGAGAAACAAATTTAATTATTTCTATTTAAAGGCAGAAATTATTTATGGGGAAATAAGATAAAATCAATATTATAAATTCCTCCCAAAAAGAAAAAGAAAAAAAAAATAATTGAATTAAACAAGTTTTAATAAATAAAATTGAAAATTGTTTCATTTCCAAGCAAATGATTTTTAACTTAAAATTTATCACTTCGTGTTTATGCCATAAAATAAAACAAATTAATTTATTTATAAATTAAATTCAGACGCCATTGGGTGGGAGGCTAGTCTCGCTGTCTCACATTCACATGATCCCGGGTTCAAGTCCTGGGACTGGCAAGGGAATATCTCTAGCTGGGGTCTATGGGACGGAGTCAACCCAGCCTCCGGGATCAACATTGGGGAATAGCTACTTGATAAAAAGTAGCGCCTCCGATCAAGAAAATCAAGGTAAAGGTTGAGAGGACCCGTTCTACTGATCATAGGACACCTCATTGATATAACCGACTTCATTGCGTAGAACGTACAAAAGTCAGAGGTTTTTTTTTTTTTTATAAATTAAATTCACAAAATCTATTTAATTTTAATTAAATAAAAATAGTTGTGTTCTATTTAACATACATCAATATTTTCAATTTGAAACCGGATATTTTTGTGCCATAGTTTTTCTTTTTTTATTCAGTCAGGAAGTACGATATAAAAAATCTATATTTTAAATTTTCATCTAAAAATAAAAATTATATTTTAGTATCAAAAAAAAAAAAAAAATTGTTTTTTCTCTATCAGATCCAACGAGAAAATGGCAACATCTTAAATTAAATCTTGAAGTTGAAATGAATATAATTTCCTCTCAGTGATATTGATTTTTTTCTGTTTTTCTTTTATAGACATATATAAATTTCTTTTATTATTTTTCAATTATAATTTCCTTATTATTTTTATATACTACTTAAAAATATATAAAATATTTTGCTCTATTCATATTTTTATAATTTATATCATAATTACTTTGCATCGGTGAATCTTTTTTTTTTTAAGAAATAATTTGGTTTAATTAATTTCTAAAAATTATTATTTCTGTTTGAATATAAATATTTTATAGTCATAATCACCCCATGTCCAAATTTATTCTTCATGTTAACTCAATGAAATTAATTAAATTAATAAATTAATTCTCCAAAAAAAAATGTAATGTTCAAGTCAGTTTCCTGAAAATAATAGTAAATAAGGTCTATAATTAAATATATATATATATATAAACTTTAAAATTTAAAAGCATAGCAACTTTAAAAAAAGTCTTTGTTATAGTCCAGGCCTGTCGAACTTGAGGTAGAAGGGTGAAACATCTTCTTGCAATTTATAATTTAATATTAAATTAAAAATAAGATGACCTGTGGCCAGGTCCGAACCGACCGACGGTTTGAAGTAAATTAATTTCCAGCTACAGAAACAATTTCAAATAATTTTAATATATCTATTAATGTAATAAAAAACAGATATGGATACATAAATAATAAATATAAACATTTTTAATTTTATTTTATTTATAATATATATGCAAGACCAGGCTGTGACGTCATGAATGACTGGATGACGTCATATAATTTTAAATCAAGAAAAAACTAATAAATATGATTTTTCTCGAGGATAAAACCAATACAAAGTACATGATTCGTGGTGATATATAAAAAAATCTCCACATGTGAAATTTGGTGTGAAAACAATACCTCCCTTACTATCGTCGGTCGGTAAAAATAATATAAAATAAAATGGAATAAAGTATAAAAATATAAAATTGGCAAAATAATTATGATTATAGCTGAATAAATATTTTGCATAAATAATTTTTTGACAATATATAAAAATATATTAATAATAATTATAATTTCTTTACAAAATTAAAAAAGAAATAAAATGTTTTTTTTCCCTTTTTAAGTCAGAGTTGAAGTTTATATAATTTATTAAATCATCAAATTATTACTAAATTAGGGCTTATCAAAACCTAATTTTGTTGTAAACTAACAATAACATATCCTTTTTTGATTAACCTTTGATTAACTCTCAATGTTATTTTTTAACTTTTTTTTAAGCTACAAAAGACAAAATTTCGAGTATTGATAATATTAATGATTATGCTCATTTGGAATTTGAGAATTTATGTTGTGGCAGCAGGATCTAATTAGCAACAGAACCACTTGATGCGAAAATTAGCAAATAGAAAGGGCAAATATATTAATTAATTAATAGCGAATTTTTAAATTCTAATTAAATATATTATATATTTTTATTTTGAATTTACAAAGTGCCTAATATTTCACATACACAAGTTTAAACATATATAAAATATATATGTAGATACAGGATATATGTAGATACATGTATTATTATTATGATTATTATTACTATTACAAATATATTATATACATAGGATAATAAATGTATAAAACAATAATCTGGTTGTAACGATTAATCTCAGTTTTTTGAGGAAATTAGAAAATGAATAGAAAAATAAATAATAAAACCAATAATATTTTGTGTTGACATGAATTCCCTTTGTTTATACATATTGTTCAAGCTTTATTGTATGTCATAACTAAAAAAAACAACTAATTCTCGACTATTAATATGAACAAGTTAACATATCAATGTAAAATTAAGCTTGAAACAAAAGATCTAATATTGAAAGTATAACCTCTCGCTCAATGTAAACGTTTTGTCTGAGTTGTCCTGAGAAACAACAAAAAACGGTCAAGGGTGGGTGTTTTAGTAGCCCGGTACTAATCTGCGATAATTTCCATCTTGTCTGCAGAGTGTCCATGTCCCATCTCCAATTAAATATATATATATATTGTAATATATAAGCATAAAAATGCATTTTTACCGACCGACGATAGTAAGGGAGGTATTGTTTTCACACCAAATTTCACATGTGGAGATTTTTACATATCTCCACGAATCATGCATTTTCTTAACAGAAATAAGTATTTTTAGCATGATGTCTGTCTGTCCGTCCGTCCGTCCGTATAGATGTGTACAGCTTGAACGGCTCATTACTTAATGCATCAGTGGGATGAATTGATCAACTTTTGGTTCAAATCCAGAAACCGGAAGTGGTAGTATTAGCGATCGACGATAGGAAGGGAAGGGTTATTTTCACACCAAATTTCACATGAGGAGATTTTTTTATATATCGCCACGAATCATGTACTTGTATTGGTTTTATCCGGTCGGTTCGGACCTGGCCACAGGTCAACTTATTTTAAATATAATGGTGCGAAACCTAGAAATTTAATTTTTGAACACATGTGACAGAATATAAAGAATTTTGCTTAATTGGAGAATATAGGACATTTGGTCACAGAACATGTGGTCTGCACGTGTACAGAGACCCATCCATGTATCCAAGGTGGGGGAGGGAATGAAGAGTTTTCATTGTCGAGATGAGCAAGAATGTTTGAATCAGTCTTGATCAGAATTGGAGAAGGAGACAACAAATCCCTTGCAGGAGTGACAGCCCGGCGAAACCCCTTTTTGAGGAATGCCGCTCTTCACGAGACGTTCCAGATAAATCCGCAGGACGACACTCAAGACTCAAGTCTCCAAAGAATTCTCCATTCCTTCCTTTCACATACAGCTAAGTGGTCGACACTTGGTTATTAATAAAAATTTGCAATTGCTTAATATAAATTTCATTTAATTTATATTTCTATTTTTAACGGTACCATATCAACTCTATAATTTCTTTTTAACTATTTTTTGTAATATTAATTCTTCTATTTTTTCATAAATACATAATTTTAGTTTAATTTTATATTTGCATTGTTAATCTGAACGAATTCAATTTTATCATTTCCCTTATCAACTTTCGCGGATTCAATACCCAATTATTATTCTAAATTTAACCAGAGTGCTACCAAATTAATTTAATCTTATTTTCAACCAATTTTTCGCATTAACCACCTTACCTAAGTCATCCAATATACGACAATATATATATATATATATATATTATAATAAAATTGTTCATATTCTATATTCATATATTACTTATGTAATGTATGAATTGAATATTTTTCGTTATTGAATTCAGATGAAATTCTTGAAAAAACAACAATATCATTTGAAAATAAATAAAATAGATGGAAGCTTAATGGTTTTTATTCTTGATCCCCCCAGCTTCAAGTCAAGGGAACAAACCTCACCAAGTTGATTTAATTTAAGATTTAATAATGTCAAAAATGGTTGAAATACAATTCGATTCTAAAATTTGAATAAAAATAAAACAAATCTATTTTTATAATACAATTTAAGAAGAAATATTAAAATTCATTTAATTTTATATTTAATTTGATATTTATCTTTTTACCTTTGATATCAATTTAATAAATATAATTTATATTTTTTAATTAAAAAATAAAAAGATAATATTAAATAAATATATTTGTTACAACGTGAGAATTATTGTATATAGTGTAAATTAACTTTTTTTTTTTATTTATATTATATTATTTAAATATATCAATCAAAACAATCCTGGAAATATTTGATATCAAATATTCTCCGACAGTTAAAAAATAAATAAATAAATTTTGATTATTATTTATTTATCATTTATATAATAATATTATTTATCAATTAATGATTGGAAGGGAAAACCAACATATGTCAACCAGATACATATATATATATAAAAAATGAGATTATATAAATAAAATTCAAATAAGTAAACAAACAAACAAAAAAATGTATTGAATTAAACAACAAAATAAATTTTTATTCATACTATAGGTAGTATATATATATATATATATATATTCTTTTACTTTTGAATATTACATTTGTATGAGAAGAGAATGAGAGAAATAATATAATTTATAGATATGCATTAAATGGAAGAATTATTCATTGGTTCATTGTGCATAGAATAAAAAATAAAGAATTAAAAAAAAAATCATAGATAAATTTGGTATATTTTCCTCTCCTATAAGAGAGAATAAAAAATAAAATAATATAAAAAGAGCAAAAGAGATGAAAGATTTGAATAGAGTAACGATATTAGATGACACCAGAGCGAAAGGGCAATGGGTTCTGTTTGTGATTTACCACCTGAGGGGTTGAAACTTTTATTATTATTTTTTTCTCCCTCTTTTTAATATTTAACACTAGCTTCTTTACTTTTACTTAAATAACAAACGAAAAATGTATATTTATATATATATCTATGTACTATATAATATTAATTTTATAATATTTATATTTACATTAGATAATCTCTCTTCATATTTTAGAAATATCAACGTTTCTATTTTATCTTTTTTTATAATCTTTCCTTCTAATGTGCTTTCAATAGTTTCATTCTTTTACAACTTATGATATATCTCAACTTTCTCTATATAATACATTTTTACTATCTCGCCAGAGTGTGTGTATGTGTGTATGTATGTGTGTATGTATGTGTGTATGTATATAACCAAGATTACGCAAAAACGGTTTGAGCTAGAATAATGGAATTTGGTACATGGGCATTATTCAAAATTCATAGTTTTCTATCAACTTTTGAGAAATGTAGCTCAACCGGAAGAGGGTCATTACCTACAACGTTTTGATTTTTTTTTCCTCTAAAGTGACCGTAAAAATAAAGATATGTGTTTGATAGTTTTTCTCATGATTAAAGATTGTATAAAACTGCTATATATAAAATTTCAGCTTGATTGAATCGCTGAAAGTACCAGAATTAATTTTTTAACACTGCAAATCTCCCGCGCCAACACGTGACTTGGTGCCATCAACAAAGAGCCAAACATCCGCTGGTTTAATAAATATTATTTATTAATTTTAATTTATAATTTATAATTAATTAAATTTAATTTAAATTTAATATATTATGTTATTTAATCCAATTCAAATTGCGAGATAATCGAGTGGAGACACTCCAGATTTTTACAATATGCATAGATATCGTGCTACATTGCTGTATTTCATATGGCTCATATACAAACATAATTCACTCTTAGAAATTTTTAATTGGTAAGAATATTATTTAGGTAGCTATCAAAGATGATTTGTTTTATTATTTATTTTCTTATTAATTGCATTATTACTGAAGCTGAACTAAATCCACCAACAGATTGCCTGGGGTAGAAGGATCCATTTCCAATATTACTAACCAAATATGAATTAGGTTATCAATTCAATTTAATTAACTTATGATGTGGTTATCTACCTGCCTCTCTAGTCAGAATTCTAACTTCGATTTAATAAATGCATATTATTTAATATTTTTTTTTTAAATTTTATTAGTTTTTACGTTCTTTGCCCATTGTAAAGATAAAGCCTTCCATTGTATTTATTAAAATTAATTAAGTAATTTAATATTTAATTTTTCAATCTTAAGTTAACTTGATCATATTGGATCCCTGAACCTTAAATTCACCGGACGAGGACTATAACCATTAAGCTACCAGTCATTATTAAATTTTTAAAAGATAAATTAAAAATATGAAAAGAATACACTCTAATATTATATAATTATAATAACATCAATAATATATTTTTCAATAAAAATAGTATAATTAAGAAATACTAATATTTTTCGCAAAATGTTGGTATTTACCGACCGACGATAGGAAGGGAAGGTATTGTTTTCAAACCAAATTTCACATGTAGAGATTTTTACATCATGCATTTTGTTAACAAAAAAAAGTATTTTTAGCATGATGTCTGTCCTTCTGTCCATTGTGTGTATCCGTATAGACGTGTACAGCTTGAACGACTCAACGGATTTTGATAAAATTTGGTATATTTACTTAATGCATCAGTATGATGAATTGATCAACTTTTGGTGCAAATCAGGAAACCGTAAATGGTAGTTTACAAAATATTAAATTTATATTCATTGTGCCAAAATATTTCAATTAAAATATAGTAGTAATTAATAATTGAGTATTAAACTAAAAATAAAATTAAGATATTATAATTTAGTCATTTTATAAAAGTTTTAAAATTATTTTTTTTTTATACTTTATATATTTAATTTTTGGAAATTAATTTATTTCAAATCATCGGTCGGTTATGTATGTATGTTATGTGCAACAGCCCATATTTTTTATTTTATATTTAAATATTGTAGGACATATTTCTCTTTTATATAATAAATAATAAATAATAATTCAAATCATTTTTGATTATGCATTACTATATTTTAGTTGTCATTTGTAAATTTCCCTAGCTGTATATTTAATTCACTTTAAATGTTAAATAAACTGAATATATATCCTTCCACTACCGAATCAAATTACACGACTATATTATCTATATTAGATTATTTCTATTTCATCTAGCAATAGTGGGAGTGTATAATAATACAATAATCGAAACCCCAACGGAGGGTTTCCTTAATAGGAATAATTTCTCGACGACAAATAATAACAATAAACAAAGAGATGCAATGTTGTTGTTTATGTGTATAATTGCATTGTGTTGTATATTTTAGCATATATAGATTGTACAAAATTATGCATGCCTAGTTGGATTGAGTTGCAAGTCGGTGTTACATAAGTTGCAATCAAGATCGCGATTTGCTATGATGATTCCCTCATCCCACAAAACGCTAACCCCCCACCAGCCACCATCACTACTACCATCCTCATTTATACTCAAACAATATACAAGTCCCTTTTGGCTACAAATTTCATTCCCATCCCTAAAGTATTTCCTCTAGGGGTGGTAACATTTCCAATTAATATCAATTGGGGTATTGGGCTGCGGAGGGGATTGAAAGACTAAACAAACAACAAGCGGACAATTTCACTGGCGAGCGTATTATACGACAATCAAAAATATTAATTAGAACAAAAGTGTTTCATTATGTAAATTAAACAAATTGATTTTGTAAACAGTTTAATTGGTAAATTAGTGAATGACAAAAGGATAATATAAATAGATGAAAATGTGATTAGAGAAACTATTCTTAACTAAAAGAGGTCAGGGAAGTTAAATTAAATTATAATTAATTATTTTGGTAATTATTTAGGTAAACTCATTTTCGTGGATTTGGATAATACTTTACCAATGAGTTCCTTTTGCAATTCGAAATAAACTTTTCTTGTGAAATCTTTCTCGGCATCTTATAGTTTTCGAGATAAAAATTATTAAAATTTGCATTTAAATCCATTGATATTCTATTTAACTAGCATGTTTTATCCGTTTGGCTACCAAATGGCGCACTATTTTTCGAAGTTTGGTTTATATTTATGAAAATTAAAGAATTAATTAAATAATTTTCCTATATCCAAACTGAACTTATAAAAACCGAAAATTAGATAATAAATGAATAATTAGTGAATTAGTCAATAAAACATTACTTAATGTCACATTTCGACGTTCATAACTAACCTGTCAAACATAAAAAATCTTTATTTTAATGATTTTTATCTCGAAAACTATAATATGCCGGGAAAAATTTCATAAGAAAAGTTTATTTGCAATTTCAAAAGGAACCCACTGGTAAAGTATTATCCAAATCCATAAAAATAAGATTACCTGAATAATTACCATTATTTTCTTATTTTTTTCATTTAGTGATGAATATGAAAACTAATGAAAAAATCAGTGAATATTTGAAATGTTTATATATTATTTTTTATTTGTATTTATATATTTATGTCAACCAGGAGAGTAAATACGCAATTATAGTCGAATAGGTAAATTTGCAAATGAAAAAAATGAATTTTAAAATCATAAAATAGAGAATAAACCCTTTAATCAACAATTAATTTAAAAATAAAATAGTATAATTTATTTATTTTTGTATAATTACAAAAATCATAAAATATCTAAATCAGTGTTTCTTTGTTATGCCATGGCCTCCCAACAGAGCTTCTAAAAACTTAAATTGTCCCATCCATGTTACATATGCATAATTTTTAATAAAAATTTTTTTAATTGTTCAATAGGTAGCTTAAATGATATACGTCTGATCTATCATCAATTTTTCCCATTGGACAGTCAAATTACCCCCCCCCCCCCCCACATACGCCCCACGTTGGGAACCACTGATCTAAATGGTATAATTTATGAAAGGAAGAGGGAGAGTAAGGCATATATATATTTTTCTTAAAAAAATACATACTTTCAACTAAAATAACTTTAAAAGTTTTTATTTCCTACATAAAAAATTCTGTCAAATACTAGAAATTTTAAATATTTATATTTTTGCTTTGAAAATTCTTTTTATGATGGTTGTCGCACAATGAGCTATAAAATTTCCCTAACTGCAATCTTTATCTATTCCTTTTTAACCCTTTTTCATGATTATTAATAACCCTACATATTCAATAATAAATAAGATTATTCAGCTCTAATAGATTAGTAATTACTATACACAATATATATATAAAGTTTTATATGTATTTAAAAATTTACTAATAATATCAGTAGTATATTTGACTTAATCTGATATTTTCAGAAAAGTCAATTAATTTAAAATTACAATCATATATTTCAAATTTGAAGCTAGAACTTTATGATTTATTATTCAATTTAATATTAAATATTAAGACAGATATTCATTAATTAATTTCCGCTTGTCATCGTAATAATTGTATATTGAAAATCATAAATGATGAGGGGCTTTCCTTTATTTATTACAAATTTCATGTTCCTATAAATCCCTAATTATATTTTCTAAAAAATATATAATTTAATCATAATATAAAATAGAAAATTTGCTTTTAAAATTGACCATTAAATTTTTATCATTCATTAATAATTTCACAAGAGTCTATTTACAAAATTCTTTCGGCGTCCTAGCTATAATTAATATGTGTGTCATTCATCGTATGCATCAATAATTCTATATTATATAGGTGTGATAATAGGAAAATTTAATTTTAGCAGAATTTACTTTACTTTCCCTTGGCCTGACATTTCCAATGCTTGTCTTCTCATTTGTTAATTAAAGAGCTTAAAAAATAAGCCCAACAGGTAATCGAAAATAATAAATTTCCATTTTCTTCTATAATGAATATTTCCATAAAATTGTGATGATACCCTTTCTTTAGTATAAGATTATATATTCTCCATCTTCTTAACCACTTCATTATATATTAGAATTCTTACAATTATTATATTATATGTAATATATTACCATTTAAATATATTTTTTAATTTATTTTTGTAAATTAACTATTAATGTTCTAATACCTATAACTGATAAAAATAGTATTTTTTTATTGTCATATGACAAAAAAGTAAGTACACGAATAGGGAAATTTTTATTATAATAATACCAAAAAAAGGCAAAATTTGATTTATTTAAAAATTAGTTCACATTACATATGGACAAGCCGAAACAAAACAAAATAAAATATTGTTGAACCTGTCGGATCACCTGTGTCACTAGTGAAGGAGTTAAAAGAGAATTCTCAACTCTTTCACACGGGGAGTAAAATAAAATTAATTGAGAAATGAACCCTGAAATAAACTTCACCAAAGAATGCAGTACGTTTGACTATTAGTGCTTAGGCGATTCGCCTTGGAGAACCAAGATCGGAAAGAAATAGTAACAAATTAAATTAATCAAAATATCCGATGCTAACATATGGATCTGCAAAGGAAAAGTTACATTCACTTTTTTACAAATAAAAGAAAAGGTTCGTTGCCACGTTATAATATTTAATGAAAAGAAAATTAATATAAAGTAAAAATAAAATGAAATTGATATAAAATTAAAAGGAGAGAATCCTTAAAATTTACAAATTAAATATAAAAATAAAAAGAAATAAATGCTAGCAAATGCTCAGCTAAAACAAAACAAGTTTACAAAAAAATAACAATAATAATAACTCAACACAGTTTAAAAAACACGTGGCCAACAAATCTAAAAATGGCGAATTCACAGCTAAACAATACCTCCCTTACTATCGTCGGTCGGTAAAAAGCCAAAAGCGTGTATTGAAATAATTGAAAATTAATTTACAATATATATATATGTATGATAATATTACTTTATAGAATATAATAATTGATTAATTAAACAAAGTTCCATTTATTTGAATCGAATTAATGTATTTAAATTTTCGTAACTCTGGGATGAATGTTTCTCACCCCAAACTCACTTCGCACTGACATCTCTACCTTACTCGAAACACCCACACTCTTTCTCTCTCTCTCCATCTACATTTAATGACTTTCCAAATTTAGCCCAAGGTGTAAAATAAGTTAAATTTTCTCTCCCATCTACAGCACACACTCAAATACTGTTCCCTTCACACTCTTGCTCTCGTTTTCACTTTCAATCCTTCCTGTCTCTCTTGATATAAATTCATCAATATTTTACTGTTCAAATTTTCAACTCATCACTATATATACCTATATATATATATATATAATATAAGAATATTTGTTTTCTCAAATTTTATCCATTGGAACAATTTCAAAACTAAGTTGAACTTTTTTTTTATTCTATCTAAATATTTTATCATTTTTTTAATAAAAAGTATAGAATATTACTTTTTTATGTTAGTTTAAAAGTTTATTTATTATTTTCTTTTGTCTAAAATAAATAATAATTTAGAAAAATGTAATCCTATTTAAAAATTATTAAATTAAATTAAATCAACCTTCTCTCTAATACAAATATAATAATCTTAAAAAATTTAGTTAATAAATGTTAGAGTAATACAACATTTCCATTCTAAATAGTTAAAATTATGAATTTTAGGTATCATTTTTAAGATCCGTTAATAAAAAAAAGGTGGAGTGTCTCCACTCGACTATCTCGCAATTTGAATTGGATTAAGTATCACATAATATATTATATTTAAATTAAATTTAATTAATTATAAATTATAAATTAAAATTAATAAATAATATTTATTAAACCAGCCCTTGTTTGGCTCTTTGTTGATGGCACTACTACTACGTCACGTGTTGGCGCGTGAGATTTGCAGTGTTAAAAAATTAATTCTGGTACTTTCAGCGATTTAATCAAGCTGAAATTTTATATATAGCAAGCAGTTTTATACAATTTTGAATCATGAGAAAAACTATCAAACATATATCTTTATTTTTACGGTCACTTTAAAGGAAAAAAATCAAAACTGTTGAGCTACAAAAGTTGATAGAAAACTATGAATTTTGAA
This sequence comes from Labia minor, assembly GCA_963082975.1. Classification (NCBI taxonomy): domain Eukaryota; kingdom Metazoa; phylum Arthropoda; class Insecta; order Dermaptera; family Spongiphoridae; genus Labia; species Labia minor. The sequence continues at coordinate 43,384,495 of OY720350.1, read as the reverse complement.
TAATGCCCATGTACCAAATTTCATCATTCTAGCTCAAATCGTTTTTGTGTAATCTTGGTTACATACATACACACACATACACACAGAGAGACATTTTTCTCAACCTTAGTGAAAATGTTCAGGAACCTTCAAAACGTATAAAAACATTAAAATCTCAACATCGAAAATTTTCGTGATCGCAATACTATCTCTGGCGAGATAGTAAAAATGAAAATTATTTTATATTCTTTGAAAGTCAATAATTAATAAACTATATTAGTATTGTATAGCAATAGTATAGTATTGTATCACACAATCTAAAAGAAAGTTTTTTTTTTATATTTATTTGTAAAACCTTTTAACTTAATACAGCCGGAATAAATTGATTCAAGAGGACTCTATTAATGCAAATTGCAATCATATTCAGTGACCTTTTGCTTATTCTCCCTTCAAGCTAGTCATATGAATAATTATCTGTTTAATTTTAATTACAATTACTAGTAATGGCACACATTCGTAACGTACTTATATAAAATGAATAAAATCATATTTAATATAAAAAAAATTCAAAATGATATTATCATTTCAATCCGTTTGCTAAATTGAGTCAAACTTTCTTGTTGTTAACAAAATAATAGAAAAATAAATTCAATTACTATAATAAATCTAATAATATAGATTATTATTATTACGAGGGCAGGTCAATAAGTCCATGACTTTTTGAAATTCCCGTCTTTTAAATGAAATAGCGATTGAAGGCAACCATCAACTGACTTCTGTCGAAATTTGAACCATGAAGGGTCCTTTAGTTTTGGTTTGACATCCATTAATAGCAGACTAATTGGCGAAGTTTATCCTCAATATAGGCGAGTTTTTTCGCAGTTTTGGATCCACCACAACACACCAGAGACCAACCAAGAGTCAAAACACTGGGTTTCTCGGGGTACATCGGCATCAATGATATCCTTGATAAATCTTATTTTTTGAAAGGGATAAAAAAAATTGAGAAACGTTGGCCGAAGGAGACTACGTTGAAAAATAAAATAATGTTTCATTCAAAAACTCCCGGACTTATTTATCTGCCCTCGTATAAGAAAGAAAGTGGTTGGGGCCGCTAACTTCGGTCGTTGATTAACGAGGATAATCACAAGATACGTGATTTATAAATTTATATCTATGATTGAAATTATTTGCAACAAAATATATTATGTAATTAAATCTAATTTGAATAAATTTACATTTCAATGAATATTATAATATTATAATTACTTAATAATTATATTATATTATATATTAGAAAAAAAATTAGTTTTATTTTATTTTTTTACCTAGGTGTATTTTTGATAATTGTCGTGAGATAGATTCTAAGGAAAAAAATCTTTTTCATTGGTTGATTATATGTTCTGGTTGCTTAATCATTTGCGTCTCCTCTTTTTTTTTTTTCTTTTTCTCTTTTTTACCGATAACGATCTAATTTAAACGGGCGAGAAGAGAGGAAGTGCCGATAGGGTCTTTTCTTCCGGAAAAGAGGCATAAATTTATTTTAGATTCAGAAAAGGTGACTTATCAGTTTGTCAGGCCAAAGTAAGATTAAATTATGAATGAACCCGCACAACCATTTTGCACACAAATCAATATTGAAATATTAATAGAATATCTTAAAATAAAAAAAAAAGAATTTAATTTATTTCAAAGAAAAGAAGGAAAATATTTATTAATCTCTGAGGATTTCAAATAATTTTCATAGCGGTCTCTCAGTTTTGATCAATTCAGCTGTAACATTTCTCCAAGTCGTTAAAAGATGATTGAAGGGAATTGAAAACTCATTTTCATAATTAAAAAATCTAAAACAAATTAAGAGATTGCGAATAAAAGTTTTATTTTAATTTTGTTAAAAAATATATTTTTTATAATAAATTCATTACGAGCAAGATTAAAAAATTATGATTTCAAGATTTTCTTTTAATATATGAAGTAAACATTAAAAAAATATGTGGTTTAATTCTTATATTTTAATATACAATATGAACACTCGTATATTTGTTTAATATATACTCGTATATCACAATTTAACACACTATGAGCGGGGCGGGTATTTGTACCCGTTGCGGGGACTGCCACTTATAAGCGTGGCGGGTATTTATACCCGTTGCCACTTATATAATATATATTTTCCCTTGTGTCACTTAAAATTACTTATTTTAAACGATAACTAATATATATCCCTCATATAAGTGGCAACGGGTATAAATACCCACCCCACTTATAAGTGGCAGTCCCCGCAACGGGTACAAATACCCGCCCCGCTCATAGTTTGTTAATAAACCAAATGATATATATTAAATCTTAGTTTTTTTATTTGATAAGTGATAGGTTTTCAACATACAATTTGATTCAATAGAGAAATTAATTAATCCCTTTTTTTTGTTTAACTTGTCTTTATTATATTTCATGTTTGATTGAATGTTCATTTATTATAGATTTTTTTTTATCTACATTGAATTGAAGAAAAATATATTTATTTATTTTTACATTTTTGATAAAGAATTGAACAATAATTTAATAAAATTTATGTTTAGAATAACGATAGGTGGTGGGGATTATGAGATATTTCACATTCTACTAAATTTTTCTCCAACCTATTAAATTCAACTTTAAATTCTAGTATATTAGTTTTAATTAATATTAATAATATTTTGTAAAATTACAATATTTTGGAAAACTATCTTTCTACATTATATAAAATTCTTCTGTACGGGGGGGGGGGGGGGATTTGGGAAATACATTTTTCCTAAACTATTGAACTGATCATGATGAAAGTATGTATTGTATATGAATGGACCTCGTGAATTTTCTTACTTATTTTGATTTATAATTTATTTGCGATTAAAGGGATTTAATTACTGAATTCTCGTAAATCCTTAAATTTTTGACCTATCCAATTTTTTCAACACCATCTTAATCATAATAATTGATTTGAACATACATAATGCCTGGTGGATTGTAAAAAATAGAAAATGGATGTAGTTAAAAGATGATTAATTTATGATGGGAAAAGTTGAAAGTATGTTGTTGTTTTGGTAAAGAACTTTTAAGTTCAGTATTACTGTATAATTGGTTAAATTCTGCCTTACATTCTTCGGGTATAATGTAAACTTATATAAGGTATTCTCAACCTTTGGGGCCAGCATTTATTTACATTTTATATATATGTAATAATTGTCATAAGAAGGAATTGCATGATATCTATGCAACCTTAAAATATAATTGGGATCATCAATTCAAAGGGTAGAATGAGTGAGAAAAGAAGCCAGGTTGGTAGATTAAAGACGGGAAGGGCAGATAATAAAATGAGGGAGGAGAGGGAGTTAAGAGAAAAGAAAATTTTTGAATGGAGGAAGCTTAAGATAGGAAGAAATATGGTTGCTCTGGCCAATTTTTGAATTTTACAAAGTTTTAGCTTTGATAAGAAATATATCGAAATATCTGTTTTTATTATTAAGTGAACGAATAAATCAAATAAATATTTGAAATATTCCAATAATATTTAATTAACAAATAAAGTTAAATGTTATAAATAAAAAAGAAAAAGAAAAATAGAAAAAAAAAATATATCCCAATCATTTCTGTCCAAATGAATAGTAATCAAAAGAATATGCATGATTGAAAGTTAGATGGGACAAAAGCAAAAAAAATGTGTATCAATATTTTTTTTTTTCTATAGGTAATTAAATATTGTAGTATAGTCCGACCAACGGGTAAAATTAAAAAAATAAATAAATAAAAATGACTTGTGCTGAATACTTTACTTTTAGGGTGCATATATATGAGTATAGTATAGTAGTATTTTGTGTCTTTATAGGGACGTCATTACAACAAAAAGATCAAGCAAAACAATAGGAATTTTAAGCTTTGTTTGAGATCATTTTTTATTGCAGCTCACTTTATATTTTTCTTTTTTTTTTCAACCCCTTCCCTTATCCCTTTCCATACACCATGCTTGTGGATTTACTTCTATATTTTTTCACTCTTTCTTTTCTTTTTTTATAATTGTAATATTTATTGTTGGTTCGAGTAGAATACGACAACCTCAGGGGTGACGATAACAGTCCTTGATTAATTTTCATTCTACACGCGCACTGCATTGTGAAAATATCATTCATTCATTTTCTTGGGGTGTGAGTGTGTATGAAAAAATAAATGTCGAATAGAATTTTCCCAAAATTATAAAACACTTTTCTTGCACTCGACTTCAAATAAACTTTTTAAATATTTAACTTTTTAAAAATATATTTATTTATATATCTATTACAATTGTATTTATTAGAGTCTTTCTGATCTCAGAATATTGATTTTTATTAAAGCTGTCAGGTTTCTCTGTTGAACATTGAATTTTTCTTCATTAAAAAAAAATTACAATTATAAATTAATAACAGGTGTCAATAAACGATTGAAAAGGTTCAAGGTGACTTAATTTGAGTTTATATATATATAATTTTATTATATTTCTAGGGTTATATATTTAAAATAAACTCTCTTCAAATGTTCTCGTGAAAAAAGAATCTGAAATCTTATTACTTTCCTAAAATTAAATAAATTTGATCTAATAATTTAATTAAATTAATTTTAATATCACGATAACCTTTAGTTATATATAGATGTGTTCTTTGAACCGAAATTAACATTGTTTGAGCAGTTATCAAGATTATATATATATAATATATATAACGTAAAAGATAAGAATAGAAGAATGGAGGAGTCAACTTAATTACCATCACAATATTGAAGAAAACAAAAAAAGTCTGATAGAGTGAGAATTTATAAAAATTAAAAATAGATTAAGAAAATTTAAATTATAAGCACAATTATTCTTAAAAACATTACAACTATACATTACAACAATAAGATTCAATTAAGATTTTTAATGTCTGGACGCTTGATGTATAAGATAATTTATATTCATTGGAAAGTAGATATATATATAACTCCACTATAATTAATTTTTTATTATATTTAAATGTATTTTTTATTTTATATTATTATTATTTTAATGGGAAACTACTGGAAGCAAACTACTGAGTCAAAAGAAGCAATAACTGAAAACATATAAATGCCCTGCTTATGGAATGTACAGATATAGGATTTTGTAATAAAAGAAAACAAATCGTAATGGCGCTACCCTCACGGTAAAAGAAAGCCGTGTGATGTGAAACGCGGTTGAAACCTGGAGAGAATGTTGGATGTGGAGGAGAAATCATTATGACTAGAGATGATGGCCAGACCGAGCTACCCTCTGTTTCTTTTCATCAAAAAGATTCGTAAGTGGCTGATTAATTAATTATAATACTTTAAATTCAATATTTCAACATTGCTATCTTCAGACTGATGACGTCACATCAACAAACTGACTGACACCGATACCGATTAGTATATTTGATGATTGATATATATATATATATATATATATTAATTGAATAGTCATAAATTTAAACATTATATTTAATTATTAATATTTTACTATTCTTTTGTTATTTTACATAATTAAAATTAATTAATATTTTTTTTTCTTAATGTTTGAATGTGAAAATTAGTTTCTACTGTTTGCTAATTTTGCCTAGACAAATAAGAAAAACAAAATATTAAAAAAATAAAAAATGGTTAATCAAATATTTAATGTTGCTATTCGTGTGTTAATTAGCTGTTTGTATTCCCAACAGAAATTACTAAAATTCCTCGGTTTTATAAAATGTTTTATTACCATTCGTATCCACTACTCCTTTCATCCCCTCGTTCCACTCTTTCTACTATATAGTAATAGTATTTGTAGGAATAAAGGAGTTTATTCTAGTCCGATTAATGAACAACAAATAAATTAAACTGTAATTATAAATGTAGCAAACAAACTGGGCCACTTAGCCAAAAACAAGCATATTGATGACATAATTTACTCGCTGGCGGGAATTAAGAGAATTTCAAGAGAGACCGAGTGCCTGTCAGAGATTGCAAGATTTATACACCGAGCATTAATACACGAGAGCAAGATAAAAAATTATATCTCATCTCTCTTTTATTATTATTTCTTTTTTTTTTTAATAGAGCAATTCGAGATATATTTTTACTAATGAGCATCTTATCTGATAAAGAATTGTTTCATTATAAACTTATTTATTTTTTTTGTGAGGGGATGTACCGAAATGATAAACATTGATGAATTGGAAGATCATTAAAAATTAATTGGATTTATTTATTTATTAAAATAATAATAAACTATATTATAATTTTCTCTTTTAATGATGACATAATATATTTATGTTAAATTATTTTGATATACATATTGTCGTATATTGGAAGACTTAGGTAAGGTGTTTTATGAGAAAAATTGGTTTGAAAATCAGATTAAATTAATTTGGTAACACTCTGGTTAAATTTAGAATAATAAATGGTTATTGAATCCGCGACGGTTGATATGGGAAATGATAAAATTGAATAGGTTCAGATTAAAAATGCATCTAAAAAATTAAACTAAAATTATGTATTTAATAAACTAAAAGAATTTATATTACAAAAATAGATAACAAGTAATTATATGAAATTGAAGAAATTGAATGGTACCGTTAGATATAGAAATATAAATTAAATGAAATTTAATTTATATTAAGCAATTGCAAATTATTATTAGTTACCTAGGGTCGACCACTTACTGGTATTTAACAGAGAGGAATGGAGGATTCTGTGGAGACTTGAGTCTTGAGTGTCTTCTTGCGGATTTATCTGTAACATCTCGTTGGCAGCGGCATTTCTCAAAAAAAGGGGTTTGGCCGAGGATGTCCACTCCAGCAAGGAAACTGTTGTCTCCTTCTCCAATTCCTGATCAAGACTGACTCAAACATGTCGAAGCCAATCATCCCCTCCAATCAATTTGGCAAAATTGCCCACCCCTCACTCCCTGGGCAACGAAGAGGTACATCATATGATGACCAGATGGGATGTATTTTTATGAGTTTTTTGAAACAATGATTCTAGAATCATTTAGAATATTCTCTTACATGTGTTGAAAAAATTACTTTCTAGATTTCTCTACCATAATATATATAAAAATGCTATTTTTATGCTTATATATTACAATATATATTATATATGGTAAATATGTAGTAATTGGTTAAAAATAGATTGTGTTAACTGTAAAAGTTCAATAAAAATAACTTTTCATATTTATTTCAATCAACGGTATTATTCTTGGACAGGAGATTGAATGAAATTAAAAATTACCACTTACTGTAGTTATAACGGGGTTTGTTGTTTTATCCTACACGTAGTTTTATTTTTAATTATTTACTTATATATATTTTTAATTTTTTTAGTACTAGTGATCTAAAGACATATTAGCCAGTTTACACATTTAGTTATATATTAATTCATTCACATTAAATATTCTATTTAAAATTTTTATAAATTTGGTGCAATTTGAACTTGTATCCTCAAGATTAATATTTTACACTTTAACCAGTGAGTTACTCTCTTGATCAAATAGATTTATTTATATTTTACTTAAAAATGTTGTTAAATATTGTTTATATTAATTTAAATTTAGAAAATTGATAAAAAAAATTGATAAAATATTTTTAGATTACTAATTAATTAATAATTAATGTTATTTATGAAATAGAATAGGAATGATATAATTTGTATTTCTTGTTCTTAACCAACTCTGTAATGATATTTATATCCTATTTCCTATTATATGTATATGTCATGAATATTTATAATATTATAAGATTAACATCAGAAGGTGGTGTGGCAGTTTAAATGAAGCCCCTTCATCATGGGAGAAATCAACTGCCACTATAAATGAATGAATGAATAAATGAACGCATTAAATAAATGCATTTTTTAAATTAATTCTCCAATTACAAATTATCTTATTTCTATATCAAGAATTTCACGTTGAAACAATATAATTTATGATTATTGTTATTGTTATTATTATTATATTATATACTGGAAATAATTTCTAAAGTAAAAATATTTATAAAAAAAAGTATGCAAATAAATTACATACAAGTATATGAATTTATTTTAATAATATTTTCTCACGATGGAGTTATTTTCATTTTTATATTTTTTTTTAATAATTACGACAATATAATTTATATAATATAGGAAAAAAGACAAAAACTTTTTTTTTAATAAATAATAAGAATAAGAATGCAAAAGTGGGATTGTAAATAAACTAAAAGAAACAAATGTAGAAGAGAATCCTGCGACATGAAGATGATAACTTCAAATTACTTTAATTTAATATACATATAATAAAATATTAAAAAAAAAAAAGAAATTTCAAAAAATTTATTTTGATACTAGAGATCTTTTTGTTACATAATATTCTCTTATGGTTTTTTAATCTATTTATTTAATTATTTATAGTTGTCGCATTAAAGAGTAAATTATTTTCGAGATCTTCACCATGAAAGGATTTATGTATATTTTTGCTGTGCCCCAGTGAAAAAGTCTCTATATTTGATAAGATCTTTAATAGAAGAAAATTGATCAAGGAGATCTTATGATGCATAATAGCCCTTGAAGCTGATGTATACCTTAGGAAAGGTAATAATAATACGGTAGTAATAATAAAAAAATATATTATTTATAACTACCAACTATATTATAATAATATCATAAGAAAATAATTATTATTTCTAATATTGAAATAAGTTGTCTTAATATTTGAATCATATTCAGCACGGTTATGTTGGAATTATTATCGTTAGAATGTAAAATTTTTAATTAAAGGCATAAATCACAAAACGTTTAATTTATGTAATGATCCAACAATTCTGTGGTTCTGATTATCCTCTACTTTCTATAACCTCTAGCACACGATCAAACAAGATCAAACCTATTTAAATACAAAAAAAAAACTATATTATATATATACCTAGATGAAAATAAATTTAAAAAAGGAATAAAAAATCATGAGAAAATTAATTAAGAACTTTAATTTATTTAAATAAAATAGAAAAATATATAGATGTATTATTTGATATTTGTTATTAGTATTTCTCTATTTATGTTAAATATTACTTAACACACTATGAGCGGGGCGGGTATTTGTACCCGTTGCCACTTATATAATATATATTTTCCCTTGTGTCCTTTAAAATTACTTATTTTAAACGATAACTAATATATATCCCTCATATAAGTGGCAACGTGTATAAATACCCGCCCCGCTCATAGTGTGTTAATATAAATATTTATTTATCTATTAAATATTAATATTTGAGTATAAATTAAAAAATTAACTTTTTCTGAACTTTTTTAATTAGGATAAAAAAAATTTTGTATTTCTGTTTTAAGTTTAATTGATGGACGCTAAATTTTCAGTCAGCTACTTAACGAGAAGAGATGAAATGAAAACAAAAATGATTCTTTCTCGTCGTCAACCCCTACCATCCTTCTATGTTTGGACTGAAAGCCTATTAGGGTGTTTCACCCACTTTTATCCCTTATGCAAATATTATTCAGTGTTTTTAATTAACAAAATAAGGGCTATTAGTGGAAATTGTTTTATCAAAGCCCTTTTAGATTCGTTCCATTTATATTAATATTCCACCTCCCTCCCCTTTTACCCTTTCCTTTCTTGTTGATCTTTTATTATTACTATAATCTGGACAAATAATCGTAACATTGTTTGTATATAACTAAATTTAAAAATCTCAGTTCATGCTCTTAAAATTTTTGAAAGTTTCTTTAATCTATTTTAGATCATTTATTTTTTTTTTTTTTTTGTTTAATCCTATGAAAAAAAGTAAAATTTGAATATGTATTAGAAACAAATGTTATGTAATGCAAACTAGATTCCAATTAATTCAATATATAAGCAAATTCTTTATTATTATTGTTTATTTAATATAGTTATGTTAATTAGGATATCACACTAATCATTTATTAATTAAATAGTTATGATATGTTGAGTAATGAATTTATACATTATTAATTTGGACTGTTCTTGATTAGGGTAAACCAATAAATAATTTTGAATAATTGTCAATCAAGATCCTTTTATCAAAATTGACATAAAATAAATAAATTTTCTTCATATTTTTTTTAAGTTAAAATAAACTAAACTGATGATATAAGAAGGCAGGTCAAAAAGTTCGTGACTTTTTGAATTTCCTGTTTCTTAAATGAAATGCAACACTGCTTTTTTTGGTTTTGAAGAAGAACGTGAATAGTGTTCCAAATGTGAACTAAGACAAAATTTCTACCTAGATTTTCTTCTTTTCTTCAACTTTATACTATATAATCTATTAATTTTAAATAATTTTATTTAACTTATACTAAAATGGCAATACTAATAAGTATTGGTTCCGCATGGAACCTAAATTCAAATTAATTTGAATTACCGCCCTCTGACTATGTTTATATATTAATTAAATAGAAGTAATTATAAACAATGGCAATTATCAGCTGACTCGAAATTTGAACTAGCTGGGTCTTTTAGTTTTTGTTTGACATTCATTAATAGCAGATTACCTCGTGATTTGATAAGAAAATGGAAAAAAGTGAATTTCTTTTGCTCATAAATGCTCATGATGAATATCCGTCCTATTCTCCGGATTTAACTCCGAGTGACTATTACTTGTTTCCAAAGCTGAAGAAATTTGACTCTAACGCTGAAATCATCTATGTATTTTGATGTTCTCGATAAATCTTATTTTTTGGAAGGCTTAAAAAATAAGAGAAACGTTAGACGAAAGAAAAAGACGTTGAAAAATAAAATAATTTAGTTTCTTTCCAAAAGTCACTGACTTATTGACCAGCCCTCGTATCTAAGTGATGAGTTAAATTTTTCTACACTCGATTTTTTAATTTTCTTTAATACAAAATATTAATCTAATATTTTGTGAAGGATAATCTATGATATAGTATTTTATTTTACATAGAAAGCGTCATCGATTAGGGTTACTTAGAGGATTTGAATTCTAAATTTAGTAAAATTTTATCTTATCTTATTATGCTAGCTAAAATTGTATATATGTATTTATCTATATATCATGGTTCTCAAAAACCGCTCTAACGATTTTTTTCAAATTCACACTAGATATAGTATTTATAAAGAAAAATTAAGTTTTATTGATGATATCTCTTGAAACATACAGCTTCATTATTAATTTCTTAATTGAAAATTATATATTATATGGAAAACGTCAAAATTTTTAATACTGCCTGCTAAGACAGTAAAAAAATGACAATTTTTTATCTAAATACATATAGTCCAGCGGTTGGACTGATGTTTTAACGAGTGGATTTCGTCGGTTCGAAACTCGCCGGGTGAATCGTTATTTAAAAATGAAAATAATGATTTTGTTATTTTTTTTTCTTTTTATCTATTGTTTACTTTTTAATTTATTTATTCATTGTTCTTTTATTAATTAAGTTTTAGATAGTTTTATAATTTTTAATATTTTTTCAATAAAATATTATTTAATATATTTATTAATATCTTATCTTATTAAATTAAGATGAAATAGAATAATTGAAAGGTACCGTAAAAATAGAAATATAAATTAAAAGAACTTTAATTTATATTTTAGCAATTGCAATTTATAATTAATTATTAATTACCAATTGTCGACCACAGTTGGTATATTGTGTAGTTGTTGAGAATTTTCAAAATATGTCGAAGCCAATCATCCCCTCCTCTGCCACTTGGCAAAATTGTCCACCCCTCTCTCTCTATTGGGGTAACGAAGAGGCATATCTCTGGGTTTTCCCTGCGTTTTTTTTTTAAAACAATTATTTTTAGAAAGTCTTTGCCATGTGCTCAGTATCATAATACATCCAATATATCCAATATATATAAGCATAAAAAACAAGCATTTTTATATTTATATTTATATTTATATATATTACAATATTTATTCTAAAAATAAAATTAAAAAAATATTTATATTATATTCATATTTGTTTTTTGTTTCGTTTTTATTCTGCAAAATATTGTTTTTTTGATTTTTTGTTAAACTAAAAGTGAAATATTTGTTGGGAAATTATTTCTACTTTATTAATTGTTAATAGTTATTACATTTTAATTAACAGTGTTTTCGGAATACGTATATTCTCTTATCTGTCTCACAAGTCTACCTGCAGGTAACAATTTCTATTACTCTCTCTTTAGCTAGGTAACAACTTTTATTATTTTTTGATAATTATGTCAATTATTTGATAATTATGTCAATTAAATTTTTGTGAATAAATAAACATATATAAAAAACTATATATAAAATTTGAATTTTCATCCATTCATTCATTTAAAATCATTTATTTAAAATGATTTAAAACATTTATTAAAATGATTTAAAACATTCATTTAAAATGATAAAGAATATCTTATTCAAAATAAATTCAAAGTATATTTTCATACTTATTATATTCTTATAGCTAATAATTTTTTTAATTTTTAGTGTAATTTCCTTGATCATTATTTATATAAAAAAATAAACACATTTTGCAATTTCCCAGAAAGGCTGTTTTTGATATGTAAGTATAAGTTAGTTTTATGAATAAAAAATATTTATTTTAATAATATTTTAGAATCAAATTACGAAATATATTTATTATATAAATTAATATTCATTTAAAATGATATTAAATCATTTATTTAAAATGATTTAAAACATTTATTAAAATCATATTAAAACATTCATTTAAAATGATAAAGAATATCTTATTCAAAATAAATTCAAAGTATATTTTCATACTTATTATATTCTTATAGCTAATAATTTTTTTAATTTTTAGTGTAATTTCCATGATCATTATTTATATAAAAAAATAAACACATTTTGCAATTTCCCAGAAAGGCTGTTTTTGATATGTTTTATTAATTAATTTTGTTTTCATTGCATGAACACATATATCCATACATTAAACTTTTTAAAAATTGTTTAAGATTTTCGATAACGATCAGAGAGGTTTAATTTATTTTTTTTATTTTATTAATTACTTAATAGTCATTAACTAATAATTTAATATTAATTCAAATTTTTTTTTTAGTTTTTATAAATTTTTATTATTTAATTTTGCTTTTGTTTATATATATTTTAATTTTTTTTTTTTATTTTTCATAAATTTTTATTAATTAATTTTGTTTTCATTGCATGAACACATATATCCATACATTAAACTTTTTAAAAATTGTTTAAGATTTTCGATAACGATCAGGGCATCTTTACTGAAACCGGCTAAGAGCGTGACGAACGTTTAGAAATTCTTCAAGAGACATTAATTAATTATTTGAATATAATTAAGAGAAGTTTAATTTATTTTTTTTATTTTATTAATTACTTATTAGTCATTAACTAATAATTTAATATTAATTCATATATATTTTAAATTTTTTTTTTATTTTTTATAAATTTTTATTATTTAATTTGGTTTTTGTTTATATATATATTAATTTTTTTTTTATTTTTTATAAATTTTTATTATTTAATTTTGCTTTTGTTTATATATATTTTAATTTTTTTATTTTTATTTTTCATAAATTTTTATTATTTAATTTTGTTTTTGTTTTTTTTTTAAATAAATAATTTTAATATTAAAAATGCGTAGAGGACTTCTAAAAAAGAAAGTAAGTTTTAATTTTAATAAACGAACAAACCCGGATAGAATGGAAGAGGAGCAAGAACACGTTGGGAGCTCTAATCTTCTAGAAGATCAGCCTTCTACTTCAAGACAGGTTGAGAACTTTAACCTTGAAATAAATGAAGTATATATATTTATTTGTATATTTATATATTTTAGTCTTCAAATTTTTAACTTTATTTTTTTTTAACTTATTTAAGCCTTCCACTTCAAGACAGGCTCTGATCTCTATAAATGAGCCTTCTACTTCAAGACAGGTTGAGAACATTAACCTTGAAATAAATGAAGTATATATATTTATTTGTAGATTTATATATTTTAATCTTCAAATTTTTAACTTTATTTTTTTTTAACTTATTTAAGCCTTCCACTTCAAGACAGGCTCTGATCTCTATAAATGAGCCTTCTACTTCAAGACAGGTTGAGAACATTTACCTTGAAATAAATGAAGTATATATATTTAGTACCGGGACCCCGAGCCTCGGCTCGGTACTTAAGTTAAAAAAAAAATGATTCATTATTATTGGGTTTGGCTGGTAATATTAATACCTGGGACACCGAGCTATTGCTCGACCCTTTAAAAAATATAGATATACAATTTTTTAATAAAATCTCATATCAAAAAAGAAAATTTATTAAAAATTAAAAATAAAAAAATATAAACATCTCCTTTTTATTATTTATCTAAAAATTCATATTTTAATTTTTATATAACCTACAAATCATTTTTTCTCTTAAAATATAGTTGTAATAAATAATTTTAACAAAAACAAACAATAATATAATTTAGTCATTTTAATTGACATTTTGAAAATATTTTATTATTCATAAAAAATTTGAAATAATATATTCTGTTTTTTTATTTTAGACAATGATAAAATTGGATTTCTTAAAATGACCCATTAAAAATTTGTTTCCTAAAATGTTTCAAATAAATTAAAATAAATTGATTTTCATTTCAATAAATAAAAACCTTTTCAAATTTACTTGATCAAATAAAATAATTGATCCTATATTATATATACATCGAACACCGAGCTATCGCTCGACCCTTTCATAAATAAATAACAAAATTGTATCAAATACCATTTATTATTCAATATTATTACAATCATTCACACCAATATTAATATTAGATCATTACATCAATCTAATTAAAATTAATATAACTTAAATATAATTTTTTTTTTTTTTTTTTTTTTTATTTATAGTGTGTTAGGGGAAAGCTCTACCAGCCAAAGTGTGGGGCTCTCACCCACTAAAACCCCAATCACACTTTAAGTAAGGCCTATGCTATATAGTAATCTCATCTTTTAACTCATAATTCTTTAATCATTTCCTATTTTATCGCATAACCCTTATGTTTCATCAATCTCTATTCCAAGACATTTTTCCAACGTTCTATTAATATGTTATTTTACTGTGGGAGGAAGTTAGCCTCTCACCCAACCTCCTATTCTTCGGAGGACCATTTCTTCCGCTTTCGTCAGCCCTGACCTTGCTTCCCACCGGGGTTGGTTACCGCGATCTTCCACAAGGTTGCTCAGGTTACCAATGAACACCACCAAGGAGGTGAAAGTCGGAATTGAGTAGGAGAGGCTAAGTCACACTAACAGGATACAGTGTCATATATTGCGCATCACTACCCCATTTGGTGTTTCCATATATACATATTTTAATTTAATACCTTTCCAAACAACATTTCAAGTATAACATTGATTCTCAGGTGGTAATAGAATCTTCAAATTTTTTCCATTCTTAACTCTTGAAAAAGCTACATAAAGCATTCCATGCATGAATACAGAGGTTCTAAGGTCAACTCCAACAAATCATCTTTTAACTCATAATTCTTTAATCATTTCCTATTTTATCGCATAACCCTTATGTTTCATCAATCTCTATTCCAAGACATTTTTTCAACGTTCTATTAATATGTTATTTTACTGTGGGAGGAAGTTAGCCTCTCACCCAACCTCCTATTCTTCGGAGGACCATTTCTTCCGCTTTCGTCAGCCCTGACCTTGCTTCCCACCGGGGTTGGTTACCGCGATCTTCCACAAGGTTGCTCAGGTTACCAATGAACACCACCAAGGAGGTGAAAGTCGGAATTGAGTAGGAGAGGCTAAGTCACACTAACAGGATACAGTGTCATATATTGCGCATCACTACCCCATTTGGTGTTTCCATATATACATATTTTAATTTAATACCTCTTTCCAAACAACATTTCGAGTATAACATTGATTCTCAGGTGGTAATAGAACCTTCAAATTTTTTCCATTCTTAACTCTTGAAAAAGCTACATAAAGCATTCCATGCATGAATACAGAGGTTCTAAGGTCAACTCCAACAAAATCAAATGTTTGACCTTGTGCTTTATGAATGGTTATTGCGAATGCTGGTCTTATAGGGAATTGATGCCTTTGAAGAGTACATCCAATATGTGCTTTATTTGAATCAAGGGTAATTCTAGGAAGATGAACCTCTTTACCCGATTGTTCACCAGTAATAATTTTGGCTTTTAATATATTATTACACATATCATTAACAATCAACCTTGTTCCATTGCATAGGCCTTCTGCGACATCTAAATTTCGGAGCAACATAATAATTGTATTTTTTTTTATTTTCAATTCATGAGGTGGCAAATCGGCTATTTCAATTGAATTGAGAAATTCTGTCGTTAATTGTAAAGCTCCTTCAGGCTTATCTTTGACCGTGTCATAACTTTTATAAATTTTATATTCTCCAGGTAGTTTATCAATAATATCAATATTAATTTTACTGACATCTTTATTCAATGGAGCAAGTATAGCTCGATCTTTCATTGTTTCATAATTTCTATTTGCTAGACAATTTCCAAACACTTCATCAATGAGATTGCCATTAGAAATCATATAATCAAGAAGCTTGATTTCACCTATGGCATTTGTTGCTAGCTCTCCATTCCCAAGTTTCAATAAATAATTCCCAAACTCTATTTCTCCAGGATCAATACGCATATTTTCATTCAATGAAAAAAAATAAAAGTGTTTCCAGAGATTACTATTTTTTATAGATAAATCTATTAACTCACTTTTATTAGCTCGAGGCTGGACAGGAAGACACTGTCTGAAGTCACCCCCTAGAATCATAACTTTTCCTCCAAATGGCAAGTTTGATTTTCCAATTGAACGTAATAATATATCCATATTATTCAATGCGTATTTTGGTAGCATAGGTGCTTCATCCATCAAAAAGACATCAACTTCTGCCAATTCAGCTGCTTTATGAGATCCTGGTTTAATATTAGAAATTGATTCTGATGTTAAAGGCACCCTAAGTCCAAATGTTTTGTGGGATGTTCGCCCTTCTGGAAGTAGAATTGAAGCAATTCCAGTAAATGCCATACATTTTACTTTTAAATTTAGACCATTTATAATATAATATAAACTTTTATAAATAAAAGTTTTCCCTGTGCCACCAGGCCCATCAATAAAAAAACATTTTTGTCTACATCTTCTATCATTAACAACTTGTAAAATGTTATCAACTATTTCTATTTGCCTTCCTTTAAGTAGTTGATACATTCGTTGTCCTATATTATGTGATTCATTTGTGTTTATCATTTCTCGATAGCCCTGGTTATCATAATCTTGTATGTCGTCCATTCCAAAATGTTGAACCCAATAACGAAAATTTCTACCTTCTGTTGCTTCAGTATTCAATTTATAAGCAATGATTCTATAAGCACGTTGAATTGCTTCTTCAACAGAATTTTCTGTTTGCACTGTTTCTCTGATAAAATCTTCTGCTAAATCTTTCTTGAACATTTCCCACAAATTCTTTGGATTTTCAGGAGACCCAAATATCAGAATTTGTGTGAAGAGAGTTCTCATTGCTCTAGGCATCTTCGACAAAGCAGATTCTCGTAGGCCTTCTATCCATTGTTGATCATCATAAGTAAGTCCTCTAGCTAAACAAACTTGTTTATATGTTGCATATCGAATGCCATTAAATGTTAAAAGATCTTCAAAGCTTGTTGCATTCTTAACATGAAACAATAACATTCTTAAATGAAAAAGTTCAGGTTGAGAAATGAAATTAACATTATGTATTCTACCGATAACTGACATTCGGCGAATTCTTTGCACCCATTTACTTGATTTTCCAATCCATTTGAAGTGTTCTGGAATTTGCCAATAATAATGATATGTTACCTCTAAATTTCTATCTTCAGCATTTTTCAGCTCTTTGTTATGCAAAAAATAAGCCTCTAACGTTGAACCTTTCTGTCCAATATCTGCTAAATCCTCTTGTGTTTTATCTATATTTGCCATTCGATATTGCCCAGGTAGATGAATATCTAAACGTTGTACGAAATGGCTTTTCTTTTGAAGCTCATTACCAAATAATCGCCAACATGCTTCTGGTGCTGTTATGCATCTGCCTTCACCGTATGTATCAACTTCATTGTACATAAGTCTTCGTTGATCTTCAACTATTTTAATAGATGCACAATCATGTCCTTTATAGATATATTTATATAAATATTTTACAGCACGAATGCTTCCTACATATTCAACGTTAATATGGCATCCGTATTTTTTCAAAAGATAAGCATTGTATGGAGCAACATGACGGTTATCTCTTGTTATTCTTGAACCATTTTTGTTCTTGCGATAAACAGCTAATTCATGAGAAAATTCTAAACTATGTTTATCCAATTGAGAATTATATCGACGTCTATATTTCGGTATTTCATCGTCAGTTAAAGATGTAACATCTTGAAAAGATTTAGGAAAATTAAACCGACATTTCATACGCCCATTTTTTGAAATCATACATGGTGCATTTGGGTTCAAATTTCCACACGGATTATGAATCATCCATTTTAACACCAACCTTCTCAATTCAGAATCCTCGTTGTTAGGGATTTCAGCTGAAACTAAGTCGTCGAGTTCTTGTGTATTAACAATTTTATCTTCATTAACCATGATCAATAAAATATGCATATGTGGAAGACCGCGTTTCTGGAATTCAATTGTATATACATAAGCTGCAACCTTTCCAAAAATTTGTTTTTTAGACAATTCTTCAATTATATTATGAAATTTAATTTTGCAAATTCGTGCGACGAGGTCAGGTCGATCTTGAGCGAGTTGTTCTATTGTAACATTATTTTCCAATGTTATCTTTGCTGCATTTTTAATTTCAGGCCATTCAGGATTAGATGTCACTGTGATAAAGAAATCTGGTGATCCATAACGATATACAATAGCCATCGCATCTTCAAAATGCTCGACATAATATCGCGTTGATCCAGTAAATGACGATGGTAGAATTATCTTCTCACCTACCACTGCATTTTTTTTTTCAGCCAATTCGTTTATTAAACGGGTAACTCCAACGTATTGATCTGCAAGAATTTTTTTTTGGTTAGCCTTGATCCATTGAATACGATCACGCTCTACACGAATATATGTATCTACGAGATATTGTTGAAAAAGACGCCCACCGAAATGTAAAGCGTTGAACTTTATTTCACGCAAATCAGCACCCATTATAGTGTCATCAGGCAAAATATATTTACAGAATTTTGGACGAAATGCGATTCGATATTGTGCAAATTCTAACCGAGTAAGATGATTGCGGTTGGCATAAGGGATACTTAAAGCTGAATCAACAGAATATCCAAATGTACCATCTGGGTAGAATACTGGGTACGTAAAAGGTTCCACTCGTTTATCAGTATTTTTTAAATTTATGATTTGTCTACCACGTTGATGAACTATCATCTCATTATCCGGAAAACTTTGATCAGCGTTTAGTGTTATAACTGCACACACTTCATTAGATAAAGGCACATTAAATCTCCGATAATCCATACTTTCATCAATAATAAATAAAAGTTTTACTAATGGAGGTGGAATACCTTCTCTATTCGCACGTAAGTTAACTTCTTTTTCCACTTCATGCATCATCATATACGATTGTGCAAAATTGTTTTGATATCGAAATATTTGCTCTAGCAATTCTAAAAGATCTTTATTGATTCCATGGTTCAGAGGATGTTGCATCCGTTCATCAACAGCATCTTCAGGACTTAAAAAATACATTTGTCCATATACCGGTCTTTCCAAAACACTATTACTGTTTTGTGCCGGATGTGCTGCCAAATTCATTTTATGATAAACTTGTCCACAAGCAGTAAAGCTATAAATTCCATAATTGTTAATAGTCCGATCATCATTTACATTAAATGAAGCAAAAGCAAAACACGAATTCAAGTTTCGAATTCTTTTATGAAATTGTTCAGAAAATTGATGCTGTTTTAAAAATAGGCGTACCAATTCATTTGTAAATTTCGGTTGTTCAAATGCTATCCGGCCATGTAAACAACAATCACTAAATGAGTCACGGTGAATTTGATTATATACACGTTCCTCAGGAAAATGGACAGCATTACAGTGTATACACTCAATGTCAAAAGATCCCAAACATTGATAAGTCGCATCTCTTTGAGTTGCCAGTTTCCAAGTGGATAATCGATTCTGTCCAGAAGTTCTTAAACGTCTAATATTTCTTCGACGTTGTTCTTCTAAACGATAATCCCGCTCTTCAGAGCTTTCATCAGCGATACGTTGTGCTGCTTGCTGTCGAAGTCCTTCTAAACGTTCTTCACGTTCTTCAGAGCTTTCATCAGCGATACGTTGAGCTGCTCGCTGTCGAAGTCTTTCTAAACGTTCTTCACGTTCTTCAGAGCTTTCATCAGCGATACGTTGTGCTGCTCGCTGTCGAAGTCTTTCTAAACGTTCTTCACGTTCTTTAGAGTTTTCATCAGCGAAACGTTGTGCTGCTCGCTGTCGAAGTCTTTCTAAACGTTCTTCACGTTCTTCAGAGCTTTCATCAGCGATACGTTGTGCTGATCGCTGTCGAAGTCCTTCTAAACGTTCTTTTCGTTCTTCAGAGCTTTCATCAGCGATACGTTGTGCTGATCGCTGTCGAAGTCCTTCTAAACGTTCTTCTCGTGCCCATTCAGCCATTCTTTTTATCCCTTTCATCTTGGCTGCTCGCATTGGTCTTGAAGTGGAAGGCTTAAATAAGTTAAAAAAAAATAAAGTTAAAAATTTGAAGATTAAAATATATAAATCTACAAATAAATATATATACTTCATTTATTTCAAGGTAAATGTTCTCAACCTGTCTTGAAGTAGAAGGCTCATTTATAGAGATCAGAGCCTGTCTTGAAGTGGAAGGCTTAAATAAGTTAAAAAAAAATAAAGTTAAAAATTTGAAGATTAAAATATATAAATCTACAAATAAATATATATACTTCATTTATTTCAAGGTTAATGTTCTCAACCTGTCTTGAAGTAGAAGGCTCATTTATAGAGATCAGAGCCTGTCTTGAAGTGGAAGGCTTAAATAAGTTAAAAAAAAATAAAGTTAAAAATTTGAAGACTAAAATATATAAATATACAAATAAATATATATACTTCATTTATTTCAAGGTTAAAGTTCTCAACCTGTCTTGAAGTAGAAGGCTGATCTTCTAGAAGATTAGAGCTCCCAACGTGTTCTTGCTCCTCTTCCATTCTATCCGGGTTTGTTCGTTTATTAAAATTAAAACTTACTTTCTTTTTTAGAAGTCCTCTACGCATTTTTAATATTAAAATTATTTATTTAAAAAAAAAACAAAAACAAAAACAAAATTAAATAATAAAAATTTATGAAAAATAAAAATAAAAAAATTAAAATATATATAAACAAAAGCAAAATTAAATAATAAAAATTTATAAAAAATAAAAAAAAAATTAATATATATATAAACAAAAACCAAATTAAATAATAAAAATTTATAAAAAATAAAAAAAAAATTTAAAATATATATGAATTAATATTAAATTATTAGTTAATGACTAATAAGTAATTAATAAAATAAAAAAAATAAATTAAACTTCTCTTAATTATATTCAAATAATTAATTAATGTCTCTTGAAGAATTTCTAAACGTTCATCACGCTCTTAGCCGGTTTCAGTAAAGATGCCCTGATCGTTATCGAAAATCTTAAACAATTTTTAAAAAGTTTAATGTATGGATATATGTGTTCATGCAATGAAAACAAAATTAATTAATAAAAATTTATGAAAAATAAAAAAAAAAAATTAAAATATATATAAACAAAAGCAAAATTAAATAATAAAAATTTATAAAAACTAAAAAAAAAATTTGAATTAATATTAAATTATTAGTTAATGACTATTAAGTAATTAATAAAATAAAAAAAATAAATTAAACCTCTCTGATCGTTATCGAAAATCTTAAACAATTTTTAAAAAGTTTAATGTATGGATATATGTGTTCATGCAATGAAAACAAAATTAATTAATAAAACATATCAAAAACAGCCTTTCTGGGAAATTGCAAAATGTGTTTATTTTTTTATATAAATAATGATCATGGAAATTACACTAAAAATTAAAAAAATTATTAGCTATAAGAATATAATAAGTATGAAAATATACTTTGAATTTATTTTGAATAAGATATTCTTTATCATTTTAAATGAATGTTTTAATATGATTTTAATAAATGTTTTAAATCATTTTAAATAAATGATTTAATATCATTTTAAATGAATATTAATTTATATAATAAATATATTTCGTAATTTGATTCTAAAATATTATTAAAATAAATATTTTTTATTCATAAAACTAACTTATACTTACATATCAAAAACAGCCTTTCTGGGAAATTGCAAAATGTGTTTATTTTTTTATATAAATAATGATCAAGGAAATTACACTAAAAATTAAAAAAATTATTAGCTATAAGAATATAATAAGTATGAAAATATACTTTGAATTTATTTTGAATAAGATATTCTTTATCATTTTAAATGAATGTTTTAAATCATTTTAATAAATGTTTTAAATCATTTTAAATAAATGATTTTAAATGAATGAATGGATGAAAATTCAAATTTTATATATAGTTTTTTATATATGTTTATTTATTCACAAAAATTTAATTGACATAATTATCAAATAATTGACATAATTATCAAAAAATAATAAAAGTTGTTACCTAGCTAAAGAGAGAGTAATAGAAATTGTTACCTGCAGGTAGACTTGTGAGACAGATAAGAGAATATACGTATTCCGAAAACACTGTTAATTAAAATGTAATAACTATTAACAATTAATAAAGTAGAAATAATTTCCCAACAAATATTTCACTTTTAGTTTAACAAAAAATCAAAAAAACAATATTTTGCAGAATAAAAACGAAACAAAAAACAAATATGAATATAATATAAATATTTTTTTAATTTTATTTTTAGAATAAATATTGTAATATATATAAATATAAATATAAATATAAAAATGCTTGTTTTTTATGCTTATATATATTGGATATATTGGATGTATTATGATACTGAGCACATGGCAAAGACTTTCTAAAAATAATTGTTTTAAAAAAAAAACGCAGGGAAAACCCAGAGATATGCCTCTTCGTTACCCCAATAGAGAGAGAGGGGTGGACAATTTTGCCAAGTGGCAGAGGAGGGGATGATTGGCTTCGACATATTTTGAAAATTCTCAACAACTACACAATATACCAACTGTGGTCGACAATTGGTAATTAATAATTAATTATAAATTGCAATTGCTAAAATATAAATTAAAGTTCTTTTAATTTATATTTCTATTTTTACGGTACCTTTCAATTATTCTATTTCATCTTAATTTAATAAGATAAGATATTAATAAATATATTAAATAATATTTTATTGAAAAAATATTAAAAATTATAAAACTATCTAAAACTTAATTAATAAAAGAACAATGAATAAATAAATTAAAAAGTAAACAATAGATAAAAAGAAAAAAAAATAACAAAATCATTATTTTCATTTTTAAATAACGATTCACCCGGCGAGTTTCGAACCGACGAAATCCACTCGTTAAAACATCAGTCCAACCGCTGGACTATATGTATTTAGATAAAAAATTGTCATTTTTTTACTGTCTTAGCAGGCAGTATTAAAAATTTTGACGTTTTCCATATAATATATAATTTTCAATTAAGAAATTAATAATGAAGCTGTATGTTTCAAGAGATATCATCAATAAAACTTAATTTTTCTTTATAAATACTATATCTAGTGTGAATTTGAAAAAAATCGTTAGAGCGGTTTTTGAGAACCATGATATATAGATAAATACATATATACAATTTTAGCTAGCATAATAAGATAAGATTTGTAGATTTATATATTTTAATCTTCAAATTTTTAACTTTATTTTTTTTTAACTTATTTAAGCCTTCCACTTCAAGACCAATGCGAGCAGCCAAGATGAAAGGGATAAAAAGAATGGCTGAATGGGCACGAGAAGAACGTTTAGAAGGACTTCGACAGCGATCAGCACAACGTATCGCTGATGAAAGCTCTGAAGAACGAAAAGAACGTTTAGAAGGACTTCGACAGCGATCAGCACAACGTATCGCTGATGAAAGCTCTGAAGAACGTGAAGAACGTTTAGAAAGACTTCGACAGCGAGCAGCACAACGTTTCGCTGATGAAAACTCTAAAGAACGTGAAGAACGTTTAGAAAGACTTCGACAGCGAGCAGCACAACGTATCGCTGATGAAAGCTCTGAAGAACGTGAAGAACGTTTAGAAAGACTTCGACAGCGAGCAGCTCAACGTATCGCTGATGAAAGCTCTGAAGAACGTGAAGAACGTTTAGAAGGACTTCGACAGCAAGCAGCACAACGTATCGCTGATGAAAGCTCTGAAGAGCGGGATTATCGTTTAGAAGAACAACGTCGAAGAAATATTAGACGTTTAAGAACTTCTGGACAGAATCGATTATCCACTTGGAAACTGGCAACTCAAAGAGATGCGACTTATCAATGTTTGGGATCTTTTGACATTGAGTGTATACACTGTAATGCTGTCCATTTTCCTGAGGAACGTGTATATAATCAAATTCACCGTGACTCATTTAGTGATTGTTGTTTACATGGCCGGATAGCATTTGAACAACCGAAATTTACAAATGAATTGGTACGCCTATTTTTAAAACAGCATCAATTTTCTGAACAATTTCATAAAAGAATTCGAAACTTGAATTCGTGTTTTGCTTTTGCTTCATTTAATGTAAATGATGATCGGACTATTAACAATTATGGAATTTATAGCTTTACTGCTTGTGGACAAGTTTATCATAAAATGAATTTGGCAGCACATCCGGCACAAAACAGTAATAGTGTTTTGGAAAGACCGGTATATGGACAAATGTATTTTTTAAGTCCTGAAGATGC
This sequence comes from Labia minor, assembly GCA_963082975.1. Taxonomy (NCBI): domain Eukaryota; kingdom Metazoa; phylum Arthropoda; class Insecta; order Dermaptera; family Spongiphoridae; genus Labia; species Labia minor. The sequence continues at coordinate 43,359,552 of OY720350.1, read as the reverse complement.
TGTTGATGAACGGATGCAACATCCTCTGAACCATGGAATCAATAAAGATCTTTTAGAATTGCTAGAGCAAATATTTCGATATCAAAACAATTTTGCACAATCGTATATGATGATGCATGAAGTGGAAAAAGAAGTTAACTTACGTGCGAATAGAGAAGGTATTCCACCTCCATTAGTAAAACTTTTATTTATTATTGATGAAAGTATGGATTATCGGAGATTTAATGTGCCTTTATCTAATGAAGTGTGTGCAGTTATAACACTAAACGCTGATCAAAGTTTTCCGGATAATGAGATGATAGTTCATCAACGTGGTAGACAAATCATAAATTTAAAAAATACTGATAAACGAGTGGAACCTTTTACGTACCCAGTATTCTACCCAGATGGTACATTTGGATATTCTGTTGATTCAGCTTTAAGTATCCCTTATGCCAACCGCAATCATCTTACTCGGTTAGAATTTGCACAATATCGAATCGCATTTCGTCCAAAATTCTGTAAATATATTTTGCCTGATGACACTATAATGGGTGCTGATTTGCGTGAAATAAAGTTCAACGCTTTACATTTCGGTGGGCGTCTTTTTCAACAATATCTCGTAGATACATATATTCGTGTAGAGCGTGATCGTATTCAATGGATCAAGGCTAACCAAAAAAAAATTCTTGCAGATCAATACGTTGGAGTTACCCGTTTAATAAACGAATTGGCTGAAAAAAAAAATGCAGTGGTAGGTGAGAAGATAATTCTACCATCGTCATTTACTGGATCAACGCGATATTATGTCGAGCATTTTGAAGATGCGATGGCTATTGTATATCGTTATGGATCACCAGATTTCTTTATCACAGTGACATCTAATCCTGAATGGCCTGAAATTAAAAATGCAGCAAAGATAACATTGGAAAATAATGTTACAATAGAACAACTCGCTCAAGATCGACCTGACCTCGTCGCACGAATTTGCAAAATTAAATTTCATAATATAATTGAAGAATTGTCTAAAAAACAAATTTTTGGAAAGGTTGCAGCTTATGTATATACAATTGAATTCCAGAAACGCGGTCTTCCACATATGCATATTTTATTGATCATGGTTAATGAAGATAAAATTGTTAATACACAAGAACTCGACGACTTAGTTTCAGCTGAAATCCCTAACAACGAGGATTCTGAATTGAGAAGGTTGGTGTTAAAATGGATGATTCATAATCCGTGTGGAAATTTGAACCCAAATGCACCATGTATGATTTCAAAAAATGGGCGTATGAAATGTCGGTTTAATTTTCCTAAATCTTTTCAAGATGTTACATCTTTAACTGACGATGAAATACCGAAATATAGACGTCGATATAATTCTCAATTGGATAAACATAGTTTAGAATTTTCTCATGAATTAGCTGTTTATCGCAAGAACAAAAATGGTTCAAGAATAACAAGAGATAACCGTCATGTTGCTCCATACAATGCTTATCTTTTGAAAAAATACGGATGCCATATTAACGTTGAATATGTAGGAAGCATTCGTGCTGTAAAATATTTATATAAATATATCTATAAAGGACATGATTGTGCATCTATTAAAATAGTTGAAGATCAACGAAGACTTATGTACAATGAAGTTGATACATACGGTGAAGGCAGATGCATAACAGCACCAGAAGCATGTTGGCGATTATTTGGTAATGAGCTTCAAAAGAAAAGCCATTTCGTACAACGTTTAGATATTCATCTACCTGGGCAATATCGAATGGCAAATATAGATAAAACACAAGAGGATTTAGCAGATATTGGACAGAAAGGTTCAACGTTAGAGGCTTATTTTTTGCATAACAAAGAGCTGAAAAATGCTGAAGATAGAAATTTAGAGGTAACATATCATTATTATTGGCAAATTCCAGAACACTTCAAATGGATTGGAAAATCAAGTAAATGGGTGCAAAGAATTCGCCGAATGTCAGTTATCGGTAGAATACATAATGTTAATTTCATTTCTCAACCTGAACTTTTTCATTTAAGAATGTTATTGTTTCATGTTAAGAATGCAACAAGCTTTGAAGATCTTTTAACATTTAATGGCATTCGATATGCAACATATAAACAAGTTTGTTTAGCTAGAGGACTTACTTATGATGATCAACAATGGATAGAAGGCCTACGAGAATCTGCTTTGTCGAAGATGCCTAGAGCAATGAGAACTCTCTTCACACAAATTCTGATATTTGGGTCTCCTGAAAATCCAAAGAATTTGTGGGAAATGTTCAAGAAAGATTTAGCAGAAGATTTTATCAGAGAAACAGTGCAAACAGAAAATTCTGTTGAAGAAGCAATTCAACGTGCTTATAGAATCATTGCTTATAAATTGAATACTGAAGCAACAGAAGGTAGAAATTTTCGTTATTGGGTTCAACATTTTGGAATGGACGACATACAAGATTATGATAACCAGGGCTATCGAGAAATGATAAACACAAATGAATCACATAATATAGGACAACGAATGTATCAACTACTTAAAGGAAGGCAAATAGAAATAGTTGATAACATTTTACAAGTTGTTAATGATAGAAGATGTAGACAAAAATGTTTTTTTATTGATGGGCCTGGTGGCACAGGGAAAACTTTTATTTATAAAAGTTTATATTATATTATAAATGGTCTAAATTTAAAAGTAAAATGTATGGCATTTACTGGAATTGCTTCAATTCTACTTCCAGAAGGGCGAACATCCCACAAAACATTTGGACTTAGGGTGCCTTTAACATCAGAATCAATTTCTAATATTAAACCAGGATCTCATAAAGCAGCTGAATTGGCAGAAGTTGATGTCTTTTTGATGGATGAAGCACCTATGCTACCAAAATACGCATTGAATAATATGGATATATTATTACGTTCAATTGGAAAATCAAACTTGCCATTTGGAGGAAAAGTTATGATTCTAGGGGGTGACTTCAGACAGTGTCTTCCTGTCCAGCCTCGAGCTAATAAAAGTGAGTTAATAGATTTATCTATAAAAAATAGTAATCTCTGGAAACACTTTTATTTTTTTTCATTGAATGAAAATATGCGTATTGATCCTGGAGAAATAGAGTTTGGGAATTATTTATTGAAACTTGGGAATGGAGAGCTAGCAACAAATGCCATAGGTGAAATCAAGCTTCTTGATTATATGATTTCTAATGGCAATCTCATTGATGAAGTGTTTGGAAATTGTCTAGCAAATAGAAATTATGAAACAATGAAAGATCGAGCTATACTTGCTCCATTGAATAAAGATGTCAGTAAAATTAATATTGATATTATTGATAAACTACCTGGAGAATATAAAATTTATAAAAGTTATGACACGGTCAAAGATAAGCCTGAAGGAGCTTTACAATTAACGACAGAATTTCTCAATTCAATTGAAATAGCCGATTTGCCACCTCATGAATTGAAAATAAAAAAAAATACAATTATTATGTTGCTCCGAAATTTAGATGTCGCAGAAGGCCTATGCAATGGAACAAGGTTGATTGTTAATGATATGTGTAATAATATATTAAAAGCCAAAATTATTACTGGTGAACAATCGGGTAAAGAGGTTCATCTTCCTAGAATTACCCTTGATTCAAATAAAGCACATATTGGATGTACTCTTCAAAGGCATCAATTCCCTATAAGACCAGCATTCGCAATAACCATTCATAAAGCACAAGGTCAAACATTTGATTTTGTTGGAGTTGACCTTAGAACCTCTGTATTCATGCATGGAATGCTTTATGTAGCTTTTTCAAGAGTTAAGAATGGAAAAAATTTGAAGGTTCTATTACCACCTGAGAATCAATGTTATACTCGAAATGTTGTTTGGAAAGAGGTATTAAATTAAAATATGTATATATGGAAACACCAAATGGGGTAGTGATGCGCAATATATGACACTGTATCCTGTTAGTGTGACTTAGCCTCTCCTACTCAATTCCGACTTTCACCTCCTTGGTGGTGTTCATTGGTAACCTGAGCAACCTTGTGGAAGATCGCGGTAACCAACCCCGGTGGGAAGCAAGGTCAGGGCTGACGAAAGCGGAAGAAATGGTCCTCCGAAGAATAGGAGGTTGGGTGAGAGGCTAACTTCCTCCCACAGTAAAATAACATATTAATAGAACGTTGAAAAAATGTCTTGGAATAGAGATTGATGAAACATAAGGGTTATGCGATAAAATAGGAAATGATTAAAGAATTATGAGTTAAAAGATGATTTGTTGGAGTTGACCTTAGAACCTCTGTATTCATGCATGGAATGCTTTATGTAGCTTTTTCAAGAGTTAAGAATGGAAAAAATTTGAAGATTCTATTACCACCTGAGAATCAATGTTATACTTGAAATGTTGTTTGGAAAGGTATTAAATTAAAATATGTATATATGGAAACACCAAATGGGGTAGTGATGCGCAATATATGACACTGTATCCTGTTAGTGTGACTTAGCCTCTCCTACTCAATTCCGACTTTCACCTCCTTGGTGGTGTTCATTGGTAACCTGAGCAACCTTGTGGAAGATCGCGGTAACCAACCCCGGTGGGAAGCAAGGTCAGGGCTGACGAAAGCGGAAGAAATGGTCCTCCGAAGAATAGGAGGTTGGGTGAGAGGCTAACTTCCTCCCACAGTAAAATAACATATTAATAGAACGTTGGAAAAATGTCTTGGAATAGAGATTGATGAAACATAAGGGTTATGCGATAAAATAGGAAATGATTAAAGAATTATGAGTTAAAAGATGAGATTACTATATAGCATAGGCCTTACTTAAAGTGTGATTGGGGTTTTAGTGGGT